>OX401404.1:17470305-17920305 GCA_947846245.1 Cerastoderma edule
CTAGGCCGGCTCATTTAACAAAGGTCTGAATAAGCTTGTTGTATTGTATTTGGTCTTTCCATCAAGATAAATGTGATTTTCATCCATTTG
The DNA here is from genome assembly GCA_947846245.1 of Cerastoderma edule. Lineage (NCBI taxonomy): Eukaryota > Metazoa > Mollusca > Bivalvia > Cardiida > Cardiidae > Cerastoderma > Cerastoderma edule. The sequence goes on from OX401404.1 coordinate 17,470,396, forward strand.
TTCAGCGCCGGTCATCGTAATTTGACTCGTTACCCATGAACCTTTTTTTTCTTACACCTGTATATAGCATTGAAAACTACGTCATATATTCAGAGACATTAGTGTTACTTTTTTTTCAGACCGCTCTTTCGAGTGTAAGTAAATATTCATTAAAAGTCCTGTTGTCATCCTTTGTATATAAACTATTGGATTATCTTTATTTTCCGTTGAAAACTCTACAAATTTATCAATTATACTTCAGTCATTGCAAATTCATAACTATATTCTCATACAGCTTACACTTTATTAACCTGCATGTAATTCCATATTCTTTTTCTACGCCACCTACGTTAAATAACCACAGCTGTCGAAGCACCTTAAAACCGTTTCATTTATTCATTGTAATGACACGACTATACACTTTTATTATCAAAAGCCGAGTATTTTGTCGCACGAATGGAACTGTATAGGTAATTGTTTAGTATGAATAAAATGTTGGTTATTATGTTATAAGAAGTGCTAGTGCAATAAATGAATGTGGTCTGTATAACAATTTCATTTGAATTGTAGATCGTAATTCAGGAGAACTATTGGATTGTGGTTAAACGCAGAAAGGTGTTTGATTTACAGTTCAATAGGTAGTCCAATTGTACCAAAATGCATGACTGATTCGGCTCGGCCTCTTTCGTTTTTGCCTCACGGGCGGCAACTACGTTTTCTTGAGTTACGTCATGTCAGTTTTGAATAGATATCCACTTAGCAACCAAGAATTTAACGATGATGTATATCTACATGTTGACATGACACATACCGTATACAGCATAAGAGGGGGTATTCTGTATGTACCCTTATACCATGGCAGCAGATAAAAAATGTGTCACCTTCGACAAGAGGGAGAAACAAGTCGGCAATAGTCTCGATGAAACGGGGGACCCAAAATCCAGCGACATGAGCTCCCAGTATCCCATAGTAATCAAACGTTAACGAAGCAAGCATTTAACATGACCAGTCATTGTGTATGGTGAGCTCAGTTCCCCAAACCGAGGCTTTTTTATTATTCTGACAACGTCCGTTCTTACGGCACGTCGCTGTTTGGTGTACACATTACGCTCAGAAATTTATGACGTCTCCATTCGTAGTAGCGTTTATTTCAAAGTGGTCGAACTCAGTGATTCTAAGAATTACGAGTCCCTGTTTTATTGTAATTCTGGTTGAATATGATATAACATGTAATTGTTAGCTGGGATAATGAGCATTACTCCGGTGCGCCGGTGCTGTTTATAACGGCCCTGCAACGTATGGATACTGATACCAGTAGTCGAAAAGCGACGCAAAAAACGTTTCAAACTAATACTAAACGAATTTACTTTGTTTTCGTGATGGAGGTAATGCTTGAGGCTGCTTTCGTCACCGAAGACCATCATTGTGACAGTCTTTTAAATAAAGGTAGTCACACAATTACATTGCACAACCTGATTCATAGAGGAATTTTAAATTAGTATGACATTGTACTGGACTTGCATATAACAACTATTGTACATATATAGGCAGGCTGTTTCAAAGCCGTATTGTCGTGGAAAAGTAGGAATTGGAGTGGTTCTGGGGTCAGATCTCGCGTTGAGATGAGATGGTTGTGATTGACGCATACTATATTATTTTTGACTTCCTAGAGATATAGGAGGGATAACTGGATGCATCGATAGTGTAACGAGTTCCAGTTTATTTATTCCAGAGATTCTAGCACGAGGATAACACTGTTTGTTTGGTCATATATATATTACAGACTAAGCGGGCTATTGCTCTCTAGACCTTTCCAATCCTAAATGAGTTTGTCTTTTGCCTTGTGTGCCAGGTTGTAGAGCAATATTCTAGTTGGAGTCTAACAAAAGTGTCGTATGCTTTAGCCCTAACCTTTTTCATTACCGGTCTTAATGTTTCATTTGAAAAACCTGAGGGAGTTATATGCTTTTGCAGTTATGTGGGTAGACCAATTGAAGTTATTACTTATTGTGACACCTAGGTATTTTGCCGCAGTAGTAGATTTACGTTCTGTATTATGGAGGGTGTAAGGATGGTTTTCCTTTTCGAGTGATTAACAACAGCTCAATGGGTTAAACTCCATGGACAATTCTCCTTCCAATTTTTCGAGGACAATGAGATCATTTTGGAGAAAATCTGACGCGGGTGTTAACATTGAGATATACAATTGTATCATCTGCGAACAGTCTGGTTTTGCTTTGGATACAATCAGGGAGGACATTTATGTAAATTATATATATATAAAATGAATACGTACTTTTATTGATCATAGACAATGATACACATCATTTCATAATTCAACTTATTGTATTTGCATGGAAGAGAACTTAACCACCACGCCACAGATATAAACTAAACGTTACAGGTTAATATTTGGAAAGTATTGTCGTATCGAAATGTGGGAGTTAATAATTGGAAAATGAAACGTCCAGCAACAGATGTCATGGAAATGTATCTCTTGCGCATCATTTCAGTGGAAACTTGCGATACCACGGGGACCAATGTCGTTTGACATGCCTAAATTGTTTAATAGTATTTATATATTTAGGTAGAACCATCGTCCGTAAATAAATCAGCACAAGGAAATGGACAGTCTTCAATGAAAATCCCAATTTACAAGGATCCACACACTCACAAACAGAGATCGTGTGATTCTGTGTTCAATTCTTCAGCTTATAGGCCATGATACAAAATTCCAAAAATTCCCGATCGGTAATGACAGGCAAGACAATACGCCTTGCTTAAGAATATGAAAACTCTTTTAACATGCATCAGCTTCATGTGGATTGAAACAAAATACTTTAAAACAAAATGAATTAGCATACAATTTATTCAAAATGCAGAGTAGCAAAATCATTACACATTCTAATGTAATGTTGCATTCTATATATCAGTAAAGTCACTTTCATACAGAAACAGACACCACTGGAACTAAATTTGAACCTAAATAAGTCAACATATCAAGAAACTATGTCGTACAACAAATCAATTGTTAAGGTCTTGACCTCTAGGCAGAAAAAGGCTATATCATGAAATACAGAAGAAAGATTTTGAAAATGAGTACGGATTTCATTGATGAGTGAATTATATGTTAAATCATTGGAAATAGTTTGAATAAAAGCATACTGTAGTATTTCATAATTTGTTAAAATATATCAAGGCTTTTAGGGTTTATATTCCTCGAAAATATCAAATAGACTGTTCGACGCCTACAAAAACAATTATGTCAACTTCATAAAACAATGTTCAGTGCCTCTAGGGGCATCAAACGAACACTTGGAGGCTTGTCCAACTGACATTAAAATGTAAAGCTTGAATGTTGGCTACAAGAAAGCAATATATAAACAAAGTAAAATAAAAATAATTTGTAAAAACATGATTATTCGCTTGTCAGAAGCAAAATCATCTTTTGACAGATTTTTCTTTTAACCAAAATTAGATGATTTCATTTTTACAACATTCGATAAGAAATAAGACGGAGATGTAAACTTAACCTTTGACACACTGAGATGGCTTATCAGCAAGACCAAATTAGAAGAAATGACAAACAAAACATTTTCCTTGTAACAAAGGAAAACCATTCTTGTCAAATTAGGATTATCAGCATTTGCAAATTTCTTTTTGTCACTGTGGTTTCTCAAGTCATTTGGCAAAGGTGTCATAAAGTGTAATTTTATCGAGTAATTGATTAAGATAAACATATATGTGTTTTGACCATGACATATCAGACTGAACATAACAATTTGAAACATCTTGATCCAATGGTTATTTAACCTATTCCTTTATACACATGTGTATACTGATTTTAACTGAATTGTTACAAATAATGAAGAAATAATTGTAACAAAAGGACATTCCTCCTTTAAAGTATTTTCCTTTTGCTATTATGGTTTCTTAAATCTTCTGTTGCGTGATTATCAACAATCATACAAAGTAATAGCAGGGAAATCATGTGACCAATGTTGATCTCATGTCCAAACACATGACAGAATTAACTACTTTTGCCAATGATAGCCACATTGTACCCTGCATGAGTTGACCACAAACTCTGGTTCTGGTGGTACATGGTAACAGATGCCTTATAATGGCGCCACAGCAGAGAAATCTAGTCGAATACAGACTGTTTTGGACATGCGTGTCAAATGGTGGGTTATCATATACAACCAGAAATGGCAAGTTGGTGGTCAACTCATTCAGGGTACCCGATTCTACCGCCTGACTAAATAAACCCATTTCTCCCATATGAGTATTTTTGGACTTGTCCATCATCATGAAATCAATAGCATTAATTGAGAAAATCCCCAAAGCAAATAATTAATTAGTGGAATGAATAATGATAAATTGGAAAACCTTCCCAAAAACATGAACATTTTCCATTTGTCACAATGTTATATTAAGTTATTTGCTACAGGCATCATAAAGTGATGTTTTGAAAAGTAATGCATTAAGTAGACAAACTTAGATAGATACTAAGCATGCCATAATATATGACCAAAAACAAATAACAAAAAGAATGATGTCTTGATCCAATAGATGGTACCTGAAATGAAAGAATAGATAAAGTAAAAGAATATTACAGTCAAAGAATACATTGTTTTCACAACAAAGAATAAAATAACGAAAAAATACTATTAAAGGGTTCTTTGTAAAGTCAATCTGTGAGATGTTACCATTATGAACGGTCGGTGCTTGATCGATCATTGTAAAAGCACGGGTTTATGTATCGGAAATGGTCGTTTACATAACGACGTTCACGGAGAGTATACTTTTCATTCACATAATGGGTCTAGCACTGTTGATTATTTGTTACTGAACAATGAAGAATTCTGTAATATTGCTCATTTCAACATAAACAATCTTACAGAATTTTCTGATCATTGTAGTTTATCGTTTTCTCTTAAGGTTAATACATTTAAGAACAACACATCACATGCAGATAGTTTAAATAGTAAGTTATATATGAAATGGGGTACATCAAAAGTAGCTAGTTATCAGTCAATGGTACAAGATAATGAAAATGCTTTATCGCAGTTAATAACAGATATCGATTCTACAACACACAATGTAGATACTATTTTAAACGATTTCGTACAAATATTACATAACGCAGCAGTTCAGACTTTCGAACGGCCACATAGTAATTGCAGATATCGTGGTAATGAAACTTCAAATGAATGGTTTAACTCTGCATGTTATTCTGCTCGCAAAGAATTTAATAGAACTAGAAATAAGTACTTGAAAAATAAAATCGCTGAAAATAAAGATGCATTTTTGGCTGCAAAAACAAATTATTGCAGAGTGAAAAAGAACGAAAATCAAAAATATAAAACGAAACAAAAAGTGCTACTTACAGACATGGCGATGAACAATTCTAAACAGTTTTGGTCAACAGTTAAAAAACAATACAAAAAGCATACCCATACGTCAGAAGCTTTAACTATTGATGATTTATGTACACATTTCCAACATTTATATGGTAGCATCCAAAATGAAACAGCCGATGAAAATCAAAATACAGAATATATACATGACGAAATGCTTGACCAAGAAATAACAATCGATGAACTCAAAAAGGCTATTTTTACACAAAACAATAACAAAAGCAGCGGACTTGATGAGCTTACTGCCGAAATATTCAAATACTCATTTGAATATACTTCTAACTTTATACTTAGTTTTTTTTAATCGTATATTTAAAAATGGAGAGTACCCGTTATCATGGGGTGAAGGTATTATTGCCCCCATATTTAAGGGTGGCAACTGTGACGAACCTAAAAACTATAGAGGAGCAACGCTTATAAATGTTTTAGCTAAAATATAGTCACAAGTATTAATGAACAGATCAACAAAATGGGCTGATGAAAATGAGTTTTACATCGATAATCAGTTTGGTTTCCAAAAAGGAAAATCCACAACAGATTGCATATTTTTATTACATTCGATTATTGCTAAAACACTCAATTCTAAACAAAAACTATACTGTGTATTTATAGATTTTGAATAATGTTTTGATCGTATAAATAGACAGTTTTTGTGGCAAAAATTAATTAACTATGGACTTAGCTCAAAATTTGTAACAGCTGTTAAGTCAATGTATAGTGTGGTAAAACAAAGTGTTCGTTACAATGGCAAGTTATCTCAATCATTTTCTTCACATATCGGTCTCAAACAGGGAGACCCGAGCTCTAGTTTGCTCTATCTCTTCTTTACAAATGATATCTTGAATTGCATCAACACGGAATTAGATGGAATCTTTACAGTAAATGAGCTAAAGATCTTCTTGTTACTTTTTGCTGATGATGCTGTATTATTTGCTCAATCAGCATCTACAATACAAAGCATGCTAAATGGTATCCAGTCTTATTGTTCATTATGGGGATTAACAATTAATTCTAATAAGACTAAAGTCGTGGTATTTGAACGAGGACGACGTACGACTTGTGATCTTAAATTTAATGATACACTCCTAGAACAAGTCAACTCGTTCAAATATTTAGGTACGCATTTATTCAAAAATGGATCCTGGCATAGATCACAAATACGCATCGCACAGCAATCAACACACGCACTTCATAATCTTTTCATTGTTTTTAACCAACTTGAACTTTCAGTCCCTGAAAAATGTCGTTTATTTGATAGTTTAGTGGGTTCAATACTAAATTACAATGCAGCTGTTTGGGGCTACCATGATGCCAAAAACGTCGAATTAATACACAATAAATTTCTTAGAAAGGCTTTACATGTTAAAAAGTCAACAAATATACAGGGGTTATACGGAGAACTTGGTCGATACTCGATGAAACTATCCAGAAAAATAATAATGTTAAAATACTGGTTACATATCCTTAAATCCAGCAATCCACTCCTTGTAAGTATATATAGAACTAGCAGATGATGCAAATTCCGGACTTTCATATAACGGATTAAATTGGGCACATCCCATTAAAACACTCTTAGAAAGTATAGGTCGCCACCTTAAACCATATTTTTGTAGATGGCCAACTTTACAAAAGTTTGAAAATATCATGAACTCGATATCACAACGCACCATCCTTAGTGTCGCTAAATATATATATTTAGTGCATTTAAATTTAGAAATATTTCCAATATAGATTAGATGTTAAACTATTTATTAAATCTATTTATTCATACAGATCCTTATCTATACTTAGACTGTTCGTCTTGGTAAATTATTTTCCTTTTCTTATGTTTCACCATTTGTATGTAAAATTGTATGTAAAGTTGTACGGCTATAATTATGTAATGTTTAATGCCAATAAAATTTATGTTATGTTATGTGATGTTATTTTATGTTATGTTATGTTATTTTATGTATTTCTACGCCACGTGTGTTTGCCTTTACACCCTTTGCTTAAATCAGTGTGTAATTAAGACAGATTGGCGTGAACGCATGATCAGAGACAATAGGAAATTGAATTGGCATTTATCAAACAGTGTCGGGTGTTGAAAATTAAACACGGTGGTAAGTAATTACGTACATATTTTTGGATATGTTGCTCATTAATTACAATTAAGCATACACTTCAAACACTGCGACTATCTAAATGCATCCAAGATGCATTCGCTATATAACCTTGCTGATTTCGGGAACCATTGTCAATTGCAAAAATGGCTTCGAAACGTACTTTAGACTCTGACTTTCCTTTGCCTCCTTCTAAAATTGCCAAAACTCGAGCATTTAAAGACTCATGGAAAATAGGGAACAGTTGGTTAAGGTCATTAAAACAAGCAAGTTTCTTTTATATGCCGTTGTCTGAATGAAAATAATGAATATTTGATATCCGCAAACTGTCTCTGAACTCATCAACGCAAATGATAATGGGTTCGATCTTAACTTAAGCGTCTGCTTTTCGGAATTATTTAAATCACAAACCTCATTTTTTGGCGATTGGTAATATTGGTTTAAATGACGTATGTCACACTGAAATGCAGGTGTACAAACATGATTATTACAAATCTAAATTGATAATTTAGTATTGAGATCACTAAATATATGATTTACACATTTGAACATAATCTCTTTGTTTACAATTTAATTGAGTATTGTCAGTTTACCTCACATACAAAGGGTCAATCAACAAACATCGGACATTACAAGGATTAAGGGTCGTGATGCAAATTAACACCAATCTGCCACATTTGCACAGTATGTTTCAAGTTTTAAGTCCTTTATTGTTTAGGCGAAAGATTCAAATTTGTTTATTTAACGTTGTTAGTAAAATAAACTATGAAGATGTTTTTTGTTTTAGCTGCTAATTATTAAAGGTCATATATACAGTTTGGGTTTATTTCATAAAATTAAAATATGAAGTAAAAGAATCACATTGAAATTATTTGCAAGATTTTAGCATAACGCATTACGTCATAAATCACCGTCATAGCGCACCGATTAATAAAAGTTCGTATGACTTACTTCCCTTTGCTGTGACGTCACTCGTGATCCACGGAATGCGCCATGTAAAGGGCGTGAAGAGCGATCGCTGGTTAGAATTGGTGTTTTTCTTCAAATAAACGATCCTAAACTCATTGTTCGGATTGACGGCGCATTTTCTTTATTGAATATGATTAATATTATAAGAATATCAATTTGAGAAAAGATGAATTAATAACTTAACCCGTGAATTTGCATGGATTTGTCATTGCGTAAACCTGTTCATATGAAAGGAACGGCTTGAAATTTGGACGATTTTCCTTGAAATAAATGATTCTTAAGTCATTGTTTGGATTGACAGTGAATTTTCTATACTGGATATTTTTCATATTATAAGAATATCCATTTGAAAAAATTAAATTAGTGACTTAACGCGTGAATTTACAAGGATATGTCAATGCGTTCATATGAAAGGAACGGCTTGAAATTGGGACGATTTTCCTCGAAATAGCAATCCTTTAGTCAATGTTTGGATTGACAGTGCATTTTCTTTATTGAATATGTTTCATATTATAAGAATATTCTTCTGAAAAAAAAAGTAAGTGACGCAACGCTTAAATTTGAAAGGATTTGTAAATGTTTTCATATGTAAGAATCGGCTTGAAATTTTGACGATATTTGTGAAAACAGCTATTTTTATTAATATTTGTTGAAAAAAAACACGAATACTTTTTCGTCAATGATCGTGTATTAGCATTAAGGTTTTAATTGAGTAGTAAACAAAGACATAGATCTGAATAAATGAATTGTATTAAAACAGTACATCGTATAACTATTAACTGTCAGAGTCACCCTGCATTGTCTTATCAATACATGAAATGAAACGGGAGAAGATCATAAATTGCGAACAAACAAACCGTATTACAACCAATTTCATCACCAGCTGCAGTATCTCTACTCAAAACATGAATCGAATCGTTTTTACCTTCATCCCATAATAATTGACATGGAGAAACAGAATTACTACACAATCGTGTATGCACTTCACATTTTACTGGCGCTTAACTGGTATATACTGTTACCACTCTACTTTTCTCATGTCTTGTCAAACCTTCTCCATTGTTATCTTCATCTGTCCAACGTAACTAGCCATTACCACAGTCACATGTGTTGTTTGGAATATCTGAAACTAAAACTGGGCCTTGTATACAGCCATCAGGCAACCTTTTGAAACCATACCAAATGTCACGTTTTGCTACATTTGATATATATATAGAGAGCTTTCTGTTAAATTTGGAGAATGGGTGCTTCGACATTTAAACCTCCAGAGACCAGTGCTCATTACTGGAACTATCTACAAAATCCTGCCAGTACTCTGTGTGTTTTCTAAATACAGATAGATGTTTACAAAGAATAGAAGATGCCAAAGTAGTAACACTTCTTTTGTGACCCCTTACTGATAAGCACCTTCCACTACTGCATGAAACAACATAATTTCCTAGATTTCTATTGAAGGTGAGGTGCACAAAGGCGGGTCGATCTTCATCTCTCGTCAAAATAGAGTATTTATGAGTGTCCTTGTAAGAGGCAAGTTTAAGAATATCTTTACCTTTATGAGTTAGTGCATTTTGAATAAATAGGTTTAATCGACTTTGGGTTTGATCTAATAAACTTGGTTCAAGCTCTGGAAGCACCCTTCCTTTAAAAACATAGAGTGAATGCAGGTAACACAATTTTTACCTGTAGAATCTAATACAAGGAACCTATCACCTTCAATGGCACTACAATCCTTTAAATTAATCAAAGTTCTGTAAATTTTACAACTGCAATAATAGTAATCTCCTAATTCCTGGGTGTGTTTTACGGTGTAAATGGAGTCATTTTTCCTAAATGAGCCATCATTTTCATTATAATCGTTCATAATACACACAAGGGTTGATTCATCTTATAGCTGAATTTTTAAAGTGCCATGTTCCAAAAGTGACACACAGAAGCTGTCATATAAATTTATGTGATCTTTTTCAAAAGAATCCTGTCCAAATGATTGAAGTTGATTTTCAACATCCTGCTTTGTAACCATAATTCTCTGTACTGATTTTGGAACAGACCTTTTCAACTTTTTAGTACCTGCTGCCTTGTTTGATGGCTTTGCCATCTGATCATGTCCTGCATTTAATTCAGGGAAGTCCTTTTCATAAAACATGATTATTTCATCTTTTCTATATTGTAAATAGAGTTGGATGGTTTTATTTCTAAGGGATGTGGCTATAGTTTTATCATTGAAATAAAAAAGTTTGAATCAAACCGTGCAGATCGGCTGAAAAGGTGGGGTTTACGTTTTATATCACCTGACAAGTTGTTTAACGTTATTGACTGCTGCATCAAGCTCATTGGAGTGGAAAACAATTCATTGAGTAAATTTTTAGTTGAAGACAGCTTTGGTTCAATCTTATTCAATCTGTACTGCAAGAACAAAGTTTTAAAACATGACACTGGCGGGTTCTGGCCATAAGAAACATTCTTTCGGGAACGTCTACAGTGACTTTGCTTTTAAAAGGTAATGCATGAACAATGAAGGAGTTAAGTTTAATTTCTTCACAATCTCTAAATTTGTTCAGCTTACAAGTTTCTAATTGAAGGAGATTCACCATAGAATGTTTAAGTATTTTTTCAGGTCGATATCTTTTTATCTTTTAGGCATATTTTCTGTCCTCATTTCCTCTATATCCTCTGATGTTATAGTGTTATGAAGGAATATGCTTTCTTCAGATAAACTATATTTTTCTTTGAGTATTTGTGAAAACTTGTCAAGCATAAGTCCATTGAAAACACCAGATTCAACATATCTAACATAAAGTACTTCTTTTTCATTATAGACACATTAAAATACAGTACAAACAAAATCAATATTTGTACAGTGATTAAAGGAGTATAACCTTGCTGCTTCTTGCTCAAATTTGAAAAAAAAAATGTTGTATTCTCATTGCATAATGTTTCTATCAGAATCTATTCTTTTCCTTTTTAACTTATTTTGATTACTAAAATGTTCTTGTATGGGAGTATCATTACTTGGACTAGAACTGGTAAGTTCTTTTTTTATAGACAATTTGAATTCTGACCAATCTTCACCTAATGATTGTCTCCTACTAATAAATTCAGAGGTCAGCTGTTCTAAAAGAGATGGATTAGTGATACTTAGTCTTCTCAGGTAAGATCTGTGCTGTGAGGCTGTGTAGGAGGTCGATGGCAAACAATTCTCCTCGTCAAATAGTAAGAGTTTAAGATGTGATCTCTGTAAAAAAAATGATAATAATAAATCAATGGAAATCATTCCATAATAAACAACAAATCTGTTTAATTAATATTGAGAATGAAGCAACTTTTTTTCGATCAATTACCCTGTGCCATATTGTGTCAAACCTACACTTTCACAAAAAGAAAATTTATCGGTGTTAGGAAATAAGGTTCATGAGCCAATTTTTGAACTTTGACAAATGAGTCTTTTAAAGCATACTAGCGCTTAAACTGCAAAACAGGGTAATATTAGTGATAAATTATCAGATTATGATAATAGATTATGTTGAAATATAGCGAAAAAGCACAGGATCATGACAACATAACGCCTGAACTATTTATTATCTATTTTTCAAAATGCTATTTTCTCAAATTCGGTGCCCACCAATTTAAATTTATCATTTAAATTTGAGTAACGTCTAAAATAACAATGGGCGCTCGGATTAATGAGTGACGATCACCTGGTTAGAAAAAGCATGTGAAACACATATAAATACTGTCATTTATCGAATATTAACAACGTAAACATTCAAAATTAAAATAAATCTTAGGTTTTATTGGTTTACAACGTTTTTCGATTGACCTTGTTTTATCGTTAATTGTAAACAAGCCTTCTAGTATTCACTCTTTTAAAAGCATCAGGTGAACGTGTTACAGTGCCAATTCCTCTGTAAAAAGGAATTTAAAGTACTGTTAATTTAATTTTCCATTATTCTAGAACTTTCACAATTTAAGTGTAAATGAGCACAAGTATGGCTTTAAGATAAATCAGGCTTTTAAATTTGTACAAAATAGTTTATTTAAAACGACTCATTTGACAAAAATGCTAAAGTTTCTTATGTTTGATAATAGTATTGACTAAACACAGCTACAAAAGCCATATAAATAACAGGCATTTTTGTCAGGCATACATACATACAAGGCAAAAAAAAAATATCCATATTATTTCAAACTTACCAAATGCACAGGACAACTTTGTAAACTTGTTTTGTTTTCTTTGTATTTTCCTTCAGGTAAAGACTTGAACCAATCCTCCAGAGTTGGAGTAAACTGTTTGTGCTAGAAGTAAATAAACAATTAAGTTTTCACTAATAAACTGTTTCTAAAGAAGATGGTGGCTTAATTCTCAAAAATGTTTTTTTTGCTGGCATTAGGTTTAATGCTATAAAACAAAATCTTAAGTTATTTAAAGGGTTTACTGGAATTCATTGAGTCTCTTAAAAGTCTAGCCAAAGGACACTCCCATGTTATCAGCAGCACAGAACTCAGGATAACAAGTAACACATTCAGTAATGAAACCACCTGGACCTATAATAATGATTTAAATAGACTGACTCAAAAGTTAAAACTTCAATTATGGTGTATTTGACCTAAATATAGGTAATAATAAATTGATAGTATGCATCATTTTCAGAGTTAGACTATTGTATTCAAATTCATGTCTCTGCATGTTACTAAATACCCCTTACTTTGGCAAAAAATAGGTTCTAAAGCATGCTAGCTTATTTCTTGTAAATAATGTTTATCAAAGTATCTACCGTTTCCAATTTGAATGAAATCAAAAATTGGATAAGAAAATAAGTGAATAACAAAAATTAAATGAGTTCAATTAAAATAACCAGTCTTATTACTTTTTTGACATGATCCACAACATGGCACCACAGAGCTTCAAATTCAGTGATGTTACAGTTTGTACACCCATTCCATCTACAAATCTTTTTACTGTGAGCATGTTCAATGGCATGCATTGTTATAGCACTTATAGATTCAAAAGTCAGTTGACAATTTTCCCATGCACATCTGTACACATAAGAAAAGAAGTTTCAAAGTCTATTTACTGTTTACTTTTTTTATCTTTTTTTTATTGCTACTTACATATCCAGGTATTAGCAAAAGCAAATATCCATTCCTGTTTTCCATTATGAAACCATCCATTTATAGAGGTAAATAGGTATATCTAGATGTTTTATTAGGTTTTTTTATGCACAAATAAGAAAAGTTCTTTCTGTGAAATAAACAAATACTTTAACTGACAAGTAGCTTGCTACCAAATGAAGACTAGAAAAACTATCATAATGAGATACCAGTTATATGAAAGTATCATATAACTTTGACTCATGTATGACTCATCCAAATTTAACTGCAATGTTTCTATAGATAGACAAAACAATATGGATATGCATTGTATGAATGGTTTGAACTTAAAAATAATTCATAAGTGCATGTAATCACTTAATATAAGAAGAAATAGGTAAAACATTCAATGAGAAGGCAAAATCCAAATCTCAAATGTAATCCTACCGGTCCTGGGTTCACTTCAACATCATTTGATAAAAGTAGTCTCAGTCTGGCTAAATCAGCATTATTTTGTATCATCAGCATCATAAGTATGAAATGCTTCCTTATCCACCACACAGGTGTCCAATGATCATCAGCTGAAAAAGGTTTCTCCATTCTGAGGGTGGAAACACGCAGTACGGCCCTGTATTATACAAAATGTATATAATGTGTATAAAGAGTCCATAAAGAGTCAGTATTGTTCGAGAGAAGCATAACTGGTATGATTGATAAAAATGAAGAAATAGCATTTATCATAGAACCAATGTTAATGAACAAATGATGAGCATGTCATTGTATGATGCAAATGAACCAATGAGACTTGACACAATGTTAGTTTGTTTTGTTGGGTGGTTTTTTTTTTTCAGAAAGGTTTGACAAGTTCTCAAGGTAAGAGAGCAATGGGAATTGTAACTTAAAACCGATCGTACTTCATGAAGAATTCAAATGGTTCATAAAAGAAAATTCTCTTAATACTTTACTACATCAATCAATGTGATAAATATTAGACTTTTTGTAGCAGTGCATTTTCTTTTATCAGGTAAAAATCAATTCAGAATTTTTGTCCTGAGCTGTATTGCTATCTAATCTCAAAGTATCAAAACATAATTTACCATCACACCGTTGAGATTGCACATTTGGGAAAGGGCTGTTTTCATGGTTGATACATGCAGTAGGTCTATTGGCCATCAGAAAAGCAGGAACCTTTAAATAAATGATTTAGGAGGTATAATAACAGAGTAATTTGTCAAAATAAAGTAATTGGTGGAAGTAAGAAGCATTTGCTTGGCAATATACATAAATATCCAAACATATTTTGGACAAAAATGCATTTGCCTGTTAAAATAAAAGCTTCATTTTTCTACCTGTAAACAAGTTTGAAAATGAATATTTTTTAGATAACAGGGAGGAAATAAAATCAACACAAGTGTTCTGAAGCATTTCTTGAACACAGTAGTCCTATATTTAATAACAAATGACGAAAGCCTACAACAGATTTATAAAATGTATA
The DNA here is from genome assembly GCA_947846245.1 of Cerastoderma edule. Lineage (NCBI taxonomy): Eukaryota > Metazoa > Mollusca > Bivalvia > Cardiida > Cardiidae > Cerastoderma > Cerastoderma edule. Next base: position 17,485,449 of record OX401404.1, read on the forward strand.
TTGTTTCTTCAATAATAATATTTCCATCTATGAATATAATCTTAATGTTTTTCGATGTGACATATGTTCTCTGTGAATGATATCTTTTTTTCAATAAAATATTTCCATCAAGGAACGTCTTTTAAAACCCTTATACTGTGCCTTATGGGCTATGGCTAGAATTAATCTTACCAGAAAATACTTATGTTGGTCTCTACCAAACCATTCGTTTTGTCCATTTTGCATCGTAATTGTGTTTTAAAGATAGTAAAAATGAAGGTCTGCAAGTTATGGTAAACATCGCCTAACGATATTTACAATTTTAATCCCAATGCACTTATGGTATGTTTATATTTTTTGACGGATAAGATTTTACCTGCACTTTACAGGATTCACTTGAGGTCACTCCACTGGTCATCTTGGTATGGCGTCGAATAATGTGACCTAAAAGGTAATCTTCTAGTGAACACATCACTGAACATTCTGGGCAGGGCATCCATTGCTGCTAGATTAAAGTAAATGCGATATATCAAAAAATTGCATGGTCGTTTTGCGAATAAATAAAAAGACAAAAAAGTTGTGTTTTCTATTAAAACTATATGAAACATAAGAGTGATCAATTTGATTTCACAAATACATAATAATTTGAACCATGACTAATGATTAACACAATTGTTCTTTTCAAACTTTACAAAACAATAGTTTAATACATAACTCAAAATTTTGCCAGAATATCATACCATAGGTCTTGATGATTTAAATAAGACTAGTACATGTTTGCAGGAAACGGGAGAGTTGGAGCATACTTTGAGAGCCGTTTTTGTCTGTTAATCTGAAAGATATATACATGCTAGTAAGTATTGTGTTACAAGAATACAATATTGAAAATACACATCAAATTTTAAGAGCAAATGTGACATATCAATATGAAATAGATAGTCGCTCAAATCTAGTCTACCTTTCTTAAAAAAAAATGATCATTTTCTTCTTAGTTATAAATGTGATAATTTTTAAATCAATTTTATATACATACTGGGTTGAATTAACTGTTCTATTCACTCAAATAAAAGATATATTCTAAATCAAGGAAACATTTTTCAAAACATTATCAAATAGAGATTGCAACCCTCAAACCTTACCATACTGTAGCCCAGCTATTTTGTGCGCAGGAATACGCACTCATACATTCTCTGAAAAGCCCACGGTTACATACTCCGTGGAATTTGTAGCTCTGGAATAGTCATAAATATATAAATTCTATGTGCACAAGAAAAACTTCGACAAAATTACAGAAGACATAATTATATAAAAAATAATTTGTTTGTTTAGAATTCAATAAAACAAAAACCTTATTTCATGTGCCTATCATGTAAGTGTATATAGATTTAAAAATTAATATGAAAAATAAGAATAATGCCAACAATATGAGCGTTTTGTAAATATCATATTCATGAGGAGGGTGGGTGATTATTTTTATTTTAACAATGATTTTATCTTTAAAGGTAAAACTGAAAAGTAAGTGAAAATAATGATGGGTAGAATGAATGATCAAATCTAATATTTTCTAGTGCAGGTCTTTTAATTTTTTAAGCATCAATATAAGTATCTTAATCTTTAATCAAGAATCCTTTGTTATCCTACGAAAGGGTAAAAGCTATTGAATGTAGATGGGTCATTTTTGAAGAATTTAAAACAATTGCCTTAATGACCAGAATCTTTGACTTCCATTCCATTTAATGAAGGACCCTATTTGCAGATCATTTTTTATTTAATGATAAAAGAAGACACATGCTTCTTAATTTGAATCTCTATTATACTAAAATTAACAGCATTATGTGAATAAGAAATTAAACAAGTAACAAATAACGTGCTAAAATAAACAACAAACAAAAAGAAAAATGAATCCAACAATTAATTGTACATACACTGTGTTGTTTTTCCTTGCAAACTGAAAATTTAGCCAATAGCATATATGGAACATTCAAGCATAACATGTATGTCTTCAATGACCAAACAATCAGCTTTATAATAGCCATACCTCTTACATAAACAATAATTTGGACAAAATTAAGGGGAAAAGGTATGTTTCTTAGTATTATGCAATAGTTTGAGCATCTGACTTTAAGTCAAAAACAAGATTTGGTATCTGTTTTCTATTTTAAACCTCTTTAAAGAAGTGTTTGCAGATGACATCTCAAAATGTGATGAAATTGAAAAATTATCTTCTGATAGGGCAGAAAGCATAGTGGGAAAGGAAAAATTTCTCCTTTTCCCACAAAGTTTTCCAGAGTCATCTGCAACAAAGTGGTTAAATGTCGATGTTGTTTGGTTATTGGTTAAAACACAAGGCAAATAAATAGACAAAATGAGTTTCAAGACCTTTGTAAACAGGAACAAATAATGGTTTGTTAGAGGGAAACACCAATATATAGCATGGATTATCATTAAGTAACATATGATAAATGTTACCAAAATTGACACATTTTCTCTATAATCAATATGACTTCATAAACTGTTCACTATAAAGTTTCAGTTAAACCAAAGGTCTACCTTTCCTTTCAGCCACTTTCTTCGGCGCTGTTCTAGTCTCCTTTTATTACTGCGTCTTTTTCTATAACATTCATGCTGGACACACACTACCTGTTAAAACACATAACAAATCAATAGACATACATCTCAATCTCTACCAAAAAGGAGACAAGATTTCTAGTGTTTGTAAATTAAATGATGTCCGTCACAAGCAGGAGTTCTAAGAAACACCTTTCAAGCCCTAACAATTAATGCAAAAAGGGTTTGTTTAATCTTATGAATTCAAAATGAAAATATTTACCTCTTTCTTACAAGTACTCTTCTTTAACTGGCTTTCTTTAGGTGGCTGGGGAACTGCAACTTGGGAACACTGAAATGTTAACAAATCAAATCAATGACCTTTTACAACCTACTATTGAGATGTTTATCAACAATTTTGTTACTGAATGTTTCTCATTGATACACATAAACTGAAAGCATATACTGTACCCTATATTTCAAACTATATGTATCATATCATTTAACCTTTAATTAAAGAATGTTTCATGGAGGCAAAATAATGAATTATGATAATCTTAGGACTGTTTTGGTAATTATGCCAAGTCAGTGAACAAAATAAATATTACGACGAAATTCTGGATGAAAAATAACTTTATAATGAAATGGATAAAGGAGTTTACTAGATAATGATTTTGATTATATCACTCATCTTCAGACAAAAAAAACAACCAACATGCAAAACATAAGGAAAGATCAATTCATGATAATGATTTGATAAGATGTCAATTTCAACAACTATTCAACTATTTTAGGAGGTCGACATAGTAAAGACAAAAATGTATTCTTGATACTAAGCTTTATTGAGCACCAAGCTCTTTCAAATAGAATTCACATGAAAATACACAAAGGAAAAACAAAATGTGGATAATATCGGACGCAAACAGGTTCCGGCAATTAGGTGGACTGCACAGTATTAATTATCCGATTTAATATAATAATTATATCCTCTTATCCTCTACGCTATAAAAATAAGTCAAATACTGTTAAATCAGTGTTAAATCCCATAAAAGCTAATCCCTCCAAATCCATCCAAGTCCTTCATTCTACAAATCCTCCATATTATTTAAATGCATTCTTTGTGCTAAAAATTCCATAAAATAAAAGACCTAAAATTGGGTTCCGCGAGTGACACCAAACAGACATCCATAGTCTGTTCTGGGTGAAACTCTCCCCTTTACATGAATTTCATACTTTAGTTAGGCGAGTTTGTTAATCAGAATTTGGCAGAATCCTCAGAGAAACCACAAGTCAAGGTTTGGTCTATGGTGACACTCCGGGGCAAGCTGCTCCTCTGAGTTTTCATTCGTTCCATCGCAACACTCGGTGCCCCGTTCCCGACTTGACGGAGTCCAGACACCAAGCATATTGATGGAGGTATAAAAAAGTAGTGAGGGCTACTAAGGCCACTCATTGTAAAAAGTTTCCTAATGTCCGTTCCAATATGCCGTCCACCCAGCCAGCCAGAATCCCGCGAGCGAAGTATTATTTAAATGACAACATCCCTTTTAGCAACAGTACTACGCACTGCCTGGACCTCTCGAGATGTGATGGATGCATTCTTGGAACGACTGGTTATGGTCCCATCCCTTCGCTTTGGTACCAGAGACCTGAAAACAAAGACTGAGCGGCAGTTTCATGTTCAACATTACATATATTGACATGAGGAATATTTGTAAAAATTTTCATATCGGGTAGGGTGGGTGGGAATTTTAAAGATGTGGCCTTTTGCTCGAACGTTTAGTGTAGGAGTGATGAAGCAGTTCCGAATTTGAAACCTCCGGTTAATCTCTGTCACCCAAAGGGATGCAGATAGACGCTCTATGTTAGTAAGAAGGCAAATCAAGCGTCCACTTGGTTCGACTCCGTCAGGGTGGAAAAGTGCTTGATTAAGGAAGTAAAAGACGGTATTGTTATTCCTGTTTATCTAAGCCAAAATGACGGAAAACTAATGCCTGTCAACCCCAAAATAAATGCGATTATGGTCGATTACATAATCATTCTTATTTTAGGAGGTCGACAGGGTAAAGACAAAAATGTATTCTTGGTACTAAGCTTTATTGAGCACCAAGCTCTTTCAAATAGAATTCATATGAAAATACACAAAGGTAAAACAAATTGTGGATAATATCGGACGCAAACAGGTTCCGGCAATTAGGTGGACGGCACAGTATTAATTATCCGATTTAATATAATAATTATATCCTCTTATCCTCTACGCTATAAAAATAAGTCAAATACTGTTAACACAGTGTTAAATCCCATAAAAGCTAATCCCTCCAAATCCATCCAAGTCCTCCATTCTACAAATCCTCCATATTATTTAAATGCATTCTTTGTGCTAAAAAATCCATAAAATCAAAGACCTAAAATTGGGTTCCGCGAGTGACACCAAACAGACATCCATAGTCTGTTCTGGGCGAAACTCTCCCCTTTACATGAATTTCATACTTTAGTTGGGCGTGTTTGTTAATCAGAATTTGGCAGAATCCTCAGAGAAACCACAAGTCAAGGTTTGGTCTATGGTGACACTCCGGGGCAAGCTGCTCCTCTGAGTTTTCATTAGTTCCATCGCAACACTCGGTGCCCCGTTCCCGACTTGACGGAGTCCAGACACCAAGCATATTGATGGAGGTATAAAAAAGTAGTGAGGGCTACTAAGGCCACTCATTGTAAAAAGTTTCCTAATGTCCGTTCCAATATCCCGTCCACCCAGCCTGTCAGAATCCGCTAAAGCAAATTTAGTTAAATTTGTCCCCCATTCTGCGGCCTATTGATTAGCGTCATAAACAATTCTTTCAGATTGCTCAAAAAACAAATGATGGCCTCTGAAATAGTATTGAGAAAAATATCATTTCCAATCTCAGAGAGATGGACACCATCATTGACAAATAAACCCCCTGTTTTGGTTTCCAATTAATGTAAAATGTATCTTCCCCTTTGCAAACTAACTACAGCCTGATGGCCAGCCCAATTGATCCTTTTCCGCTTTTCGTCCATTGCCCGAAGCGGTGTGGGGCCATCAACCATGCCTCTCCATACTGACCGCGGTAAAATGTCTGACCAGACCAACAGAGTTTCCGGGAAGACGGATGAAATGTAACCTAGATTCTTTTTGATCATTTTTATTAGTTTGCCTTGTTTAAGCGTGGTAAGATCATTACCCCCCCCCCCCCAGGTGGATGATGATCATCTTTGGGGCAGGATTGACCATCATGGCCAATTGGAGCTTGGGCAACAAGTGATGCCACAACATTTCCCCGGTTCCTAGCCAGCGGATGGCTTTGTTGGTTTTCAAGTCTTGCTGACATCGGAAAAAAGCTCTCTGTGCAGCTCTCTTTATCAGCGAATCACCTATCAGCCACACGTCTGCAAGTAGACTTAGAGAAGGGATGAGCCTTCCATTGTCTATCAATAAACTCATACCGAAAGGTGTTTGACATTAAATATTATTATCAATCTAGGATTTAGAAAAATTAAGAGCTTTGTTAGCTAACTATAATATGTACTGAAATTGTGCAGAGCAAAGAATTATTGGAATTGATAGTCTCGAAGATAGCGTTTGTAAGCAGAAGATTTCCAGCGACCGAGTTGTTTTATACTCTCGTGGGGCATACCTTTGAGCACCAGGACTGAAGCCCTACCTATTCTAAACGAGTGAGATGTATAAATATGAGGTGGTAGGTTCAATGCCGAGCATAGTTTAGCCAACACAGCACTAAATTGGGATCTTGTAAGGGGAGGGGTATCTGCATGGCAGAAGAGATAAGTTGACCCTTCTGTCCGAATCCGGAGGAAATCTTGCATTGCCTTTAAAGGACACAGAATTTCACCGGGAACTGCTGGAATTTTAAGTGTAGTTGCTGGACCGCACTGGTTTGTTTTGGATACTCTAATGGATATAAGCATAGAGTTTTTCCCTTCTGGTATTACAACATCTGAATAAAAAAGGGGTCTATCTGCCTGCAAGGCATTATTAAAAACTAATTCACTTACTCGCATAAGACCAAAATAAGCTAAAGTGTATGCTGCCCTAAAAAGAGATGCCTCGTACAGCGAAAAACAAACTGTAGGAAGCAAACCATACATCAGAGTGAGGATAGACTCTGTAATTGGCGCGCGAATGTCAGTATGCAAATTTGATCGCTTGCAACCTTCTTATAGTTTCCTAACTACAAACGCTTTAGTGGGATCATACAAACTTCGCACCTTATGATGAAAACTAATTCCTGCCACATATGTGGAAATTGTAGACGGTGCAAACCCCATTTCAAAGCAATAAGAAACAAACATGGTCATATGATTTATAGAAGCAGGGAATGACAAAGGCAAGTTTTAGCGTTGACAGAAAGTATGGTAAGAGTGCAAAGAGTTATCATAGGCCCTCTGTGTATCAACTGCCAGGCTTTTCCCCAAAAGACGCCTTGAAGTTTCTAAAAGATCTTCCATAGATGGTCTGGAAACGGGGTTGCCTCTGCTTCTGCGTCTGGAGCAAGCAGTCTGAATTTCTGGAAAAGGAAACGACTTAATGAGTCAGCAATTCTATTGGAGGCTCCAGGGACATGTACTGCTTTGAATGCTATATTTAATTGTAAGCATCGCAATGTTAAAGACCGAAGGAGAGCCATGACTCAAACAGATTTGGAAGTCATCTTATTTATTATATGAACGACTGCCGAATTGTCACAATGAAAAAGAATTTTCTTATTTCGAAGGCATTCACCCCATATATTGACTGAAACCAGAATTGGGAAGAGCTCCAAGACTGTTATGTCGTCAGTAAAACCAGACTGAATCCAATGATCTGACCACTGAGCATATGCCCATTTACCAGCCAAAAAGGCCCCAAAACCAAGGGAATGACTGCCTGCATTGTCTGTGAATAGTTGAAGATCTTCACTAGAGATCCAAAATCTGTCATGGAAAACTGAAATACCATTGAAATTGGAAAAGAATACCTGCAACATTTTCAAATCTTCCTTCATCTCAGCTGTGATACGAAGATAGTGGTGTGGCTTTGACAAGCCACATATTGCATCAATCATTCTATGGCAAAAGGGTCTTCAAGGAAAGTTAGCTCCTTTTGTCACCTTTACTTTACGACCGGATGGTGTCAGTACATGAAGAGAGTCGGTCCAGTAGGAACATATATAGATGTTACCGTCTCTGTCTGTATCCACACCACGTGGGCCTTTAAGGTCAATATCTCTATACTCAAACAAGGGATTCCCCGAGTAATCAAAACAATAAACTGCATTATCCTCGTTACAAGGCTGTATGATGTGGGATCGGAGTTCGTCAACAGCCACATACTTGAAAGACTTGAACTTTCTACCTGTAGAATCTTGTGTGTAAGACTTCACTGTTTTAATCTCATTTCCGCTCACATCTACGGTATCAAAGGATGGCGGGTCGTCGAATGTTACCCCTAACTGACCGTTATCGAGGCAAATAAGGCTGTATGGTTTCTTGTCCGTTTGAAATGTTTTAAGAGTTTTCAGAGTGTTGTTCACTGTTGAGACGACATGAATTTGTTTGTCGTTTGGTACACTCACGGTTACGTGAGATGATTTGGATTTCAAAACAGTGGCCCCGAACGGTTTGTTCATTTCTAATGTTGACTTTGATTTAGATTTTGTGTCATACAGACAGACATGCCCACAGGCCTTATCGTAAGACCGGTTATCACACAGTACTAGCTGCTGGTTCCCCACCATCGTTACTCCTTTGTAATACGGGATACACTCAGTCACCGGTCTCACAGTATGAAACTCTGTCCTCACAAAACGTGTATCCTTCATCTGATTCAAAACATTTTCAGATTGCATACAATCGTTTGGCTTTCTCTCTGCATCCAACTTTTCATTTTTACATGTAACTATCATTCCGTGAATGTCTTTCAATTTATCGAGTGGTGGCCATTTCACAGATAGTTCTTCAAAGTCATAGTCATCCGTTTCCATGTCCTTTTCAAGACGTTTATATTCTTCGACCATTTCTTTGTGCATGATTACCTTGTGTGCTGGAAGATTATACTCGCCAATAATGTCAAGTTTATCCTTATTCTGACGACAACAAAACTTAGAACTTTCGATTCGTTCTACGATCGATCCCATTTCCTGCTCTTTTGTAATCAACAGTTGTTTGGTGGCTAAATCTAACTCTGCCTGTAGGTCATCCAAAGCTTTGATAATCTCGTCCTTTCTCTGTTTGAATAGCCTCTTCATAGTTTGTATTCTTTCCAAAAGTTTAGTTATTTTTCCCTCGTGACCAATCCGTAGTTGCTCCAAGCATTTCTCTGTCAGCTGGTAATTTCGTTTCAAGCGTGCCATCGTCCTATTTGCCCCTTTCTCCAAATCTTCGATTCCTAAGATACCAACACATTCTCGGTGAGTTACTGTTGCACATATTACACAGCAGTATGTGTCGTGGTTCGGGCAGTATATCTCAACATCTCTGTCTTCGTGCTTCATGCATTTGATACCAGCTCCTATGTCTTTTATTTGGGGTTTGAGGCCTTGTTTAACACTATCAACCAATTTATGATCTTTAAGTACTTTATATTTCTTATGGTTGTCCACACATATTTTACACAAGAGTTCCTGACAATCGATACAGAATTTTACAGCTCTGTTCTGGTCACCGTCCGCCACACAAGGCTCACACAGAGCGATTGAAGCGTCATATTTCTCGTCTTCTTTATTTGCTGGTAATTCCGATATTGCTTTACTTCTAGCCAGCTCTTCGTTCATCGGAAATGTCTGACTCCATGAAAACGTCACTTCGCCATCTGGCGGGGCTGTCACGTCCTGTCTGCATACCGGACAAGGAAACGATGTCCCAAGTTCTCCTCTGTCCTCCAATGTCGAGACATACGTAAACAAACACTCCTCACAAAAACTGTGTTTACATTTTGGTGTTGATCTCGGTATTTTAAACGTTTCGATACAAATCGGGCACATATGTAAAATGTTTAAATCGTCCGTTTTATCCGACATCTCGACATCTTATTGTATCGTGTCCACACATTCAAAATTGTCTTATTTTATCTAAAAATTCCAAGTTCACTTATGAATAACGTTACATGGCCCTGTTCAGAAAGTACGCACTGAATTCCATTCTCATAATTGTCGTTTAAGAATTCATCTTGCACGCAGATTTAACAACTGTGCCATCACAAACTAGTAGTCTAAACAAGCCGAATTATGTTACTTATTACCCGTATCGGTGACAATGAGAGGCCTGACGAACATTGCCGAAAACATCCGATTTTAACTGATTCAGGGGAGGTTACTCGATACTCCTGATTCAAACAGTATATTATCACCCTATATCAACGATACCGGAAAAAGCTACCAAGCGAAGCGAAGAATACCCTTTAAACAAACGATACAGGTGAGGAATTCAGTCATTTTTTTCTAAATTCGTAGAAAATTGACTGCTGTTGAAAACTTTAAATGAACCAATGAATATTTACGCATACTATTAATGTGGACATAAGTCGCGAAACCGTTGAATTTGACATGTAAAATGAGTGCCTGGTACCGATGGAAAAACAACTTTGCTTGACATTTGGATCCTTTTTATGGACAAATATACATATACATACACGGATGAGCTGCCAATTTAAGGCTCATTAACCCCCAATTCTATGTACCAAGAATTATCACTCTGTGTAGACTGTTAGAGGATTTATTCCAATTTTAGCATTAGTGGTGGTGTACGGCGAATAACTGTAGTGGTGTACGGCTAATAGTGTGTTTGGAGAAGTAACTTGCACGGCGAATAGCTCGTTTGTACTTCAGAGAAAAACAGGTTTAAATGCACCTTTCAAGGTCTTCCATCAAACGTTAAAGAACAGGGACTAGCCTGCTTAATCATATTTTACAAATTAAAGGCAATTGCTTTTTGATACAAGTTAAACGGCACGGATCATGTGAGGTACTCCAATCTGACAGCGTGTGTATGGTGCGCTGTTGTCTGTAGCATCATTTATTTTTTAATTATTTCCGGAAGACATGCTGTCCTAATTTTCTAGTTAGGAATGTGTTGACCTGTTCTGTAAGCTGCATCATTGTTTTTCAATTACATATTTGCATCTTTTAATTATAGACCTACCCCTTTCAGGGATTGACAAGTACTTTCTGTTAGAGAAATTCATCATATTGATGGCTTGTTCCCATGTTTGGACATCTATATGTTGCATATCCGTTTATGAGTGATTGAGACGAGGGTCATTAGCTCTATCGTGTGTGACTTGGAATACATGGGTCATGAGTTCAATACACGACTTGGTTACATTTACGACAATTTATCAAATCAATTAGACATGACCTATCTATCTTTAACCACTAATCGTTCATGTTGATATAGGAAAACAGTCATTGACTCGGAAAGAATACGGTGCAACACTGGTGGGGAAACCCAAAATTGGTACTGTAGCGAGCTTACTATAACTGAAACAATTTTGAAAAAAAGGGCTTCAAAGCGAAACCCAATTCAGTGAATGATAGAAACGGTTTGGACCGTAATTATATGTGAATATTATGGTGATTATATACAAAGACAATCATTTCATTGGACGACCATGCTGTTTTGATCCTTTATACAAGCGTTAATATTGTTACGGTCCGGCTTCTTATTTTGTTGGATGGCGAAAATAAATCAACTCGTTTGTTTTAAACTTAACTCGCTGAGAATGGCTTCCCAACAACTTTTAATAAAAAGGGAAAGCAATGCGTAATCTTCTGAATCTATTTATCCTTGGATTATCTCCCTTTACTGTTAAAATGAGCAGGACTGATGACAACTGAATAAATTACTAGAGGCCCTGAATATACTTCAAAAGAAGAGCTGCGTACCGTAGAGTATTAAATACTGCACAGGTTCTTCTAAGTTGTAATAAGTCGGATGAAGGAACGACGGACGAGAATTGCACCCCTCGATTGCTGGAACAAAGGAAGACCGGCCCTGTGGCCAAAATACGGCCCTTATATAGCCGCCAGGAACGCCTGCCTGTGACCAGAATTGGTCACAACCGGTCACACTTGTGGCCAAACGGTCACTGTGTCCAAAACGGTTACTGTGACCAAGATTCTGTCCACCGGACCAATGACGTACAAAATAAACGTCCAAGAAGACTAAATATCAATATAAATGTGCAATTCCAGTCCCATTTCGCTTCCTCCGTAATAAAAGACTTAAATTCTAAATACAATCACTCTACCATGAAAAGAAGAGGTTTCCTTATGTCAAACTTTGTTATTATTAGCCGATGAGTCAGCGCTAATCGTCCCATAATGCATAGCGCATATGGAATACAAAAATGGCTGCCACCTTGTAAGTTTATTAACAAGTGCCAAGTGACTTCGCTGATTGTGGCGTAAATAAGCTCTTAAAAGACAGAATATACGACAAGTTATTGACCCCCCTGTTCCAAATTCCATGTAAGATGATTGCTCGTTCATAACGCAAAAGATTTACAAAGTAAATCCAATACAAAGAGTCCTGAGAGATGACTCCAATACAAAAAGTGGAAATTCCACCAAAACAGATGACGTAGGAGTACAGCTCAGGTTCGCCAACTGAGCATTAAATAGCTACTGTGTCAATGTGTTAGATGTGAAACTGTTGGTCTGTGATTTCATCACAGGTCAGCCTCACCATTCATCACACTGTCAGACATTAATAATAGCCAACAACAATAAAGGTTAAATGCTCTAATTTATAAATCTATCGGACGTCTAATTCATTGCTGATAAGACGGATCTTATCAATATCCCCAAGTCTTACGGATTGGCAGATTTCCAAAAAAGGATGCCTATCAAAATGAAAGTACATGCATTTCGTTATTCGTGATTTGAATGTACAGCAAACACCCATTTCGACCCAGAACTCAGGATTTAAAGAATAAATAAATTTCTAAGATATTCTAAGAAGTTGTTAATTCTTTGGAAGTTACAAGTGTGAGCTAGTTCTCATGAAAGATAGACAGAATGTGTATCGCCATGTGTTAATGATACTATTACTTAGTCAGATGACTGACCTATATACTGTCCTCTATATGCAAAATGTCTGTTTCAATGAACCATGGATAAACTAAGCATGGGGGGGAAAACTGTAGATCACTTGTTGAACTTTGAAACAAGGTTACATGGGATAAGAGCCATATTTGTGACATGTTTCCCATACAGAATTCATGTAAGCGTTAAAGGGCCATGGTGACCGTCATCTTTAGTGTTGATGATGGTTTAAAGTGCGTGTTATTTGGGTCTACACCAGTTACAACAGGGCAGAGCTTTTTTTTATATTTAACTCCATTCAAGTTGTTAAGCTCTCCCTATTACTCGGATATCCACGGAAGGGATTAACTTATTTTAACATAATGTGTGCTAGACTTTATTGAAACCGCCGTATATTAAGGCAGATAATTTCCCGTAAAGGGGAAGGAAGTATAGAGACCAACGGATAATTTTGTTCTGGCAGGAGCAGATGTCAAATATACAGCTTGGCACCAAGTAATATCAACAATACAGGGAGATATTGAAGGGGGGTCGTTAATGAGAAACTAGTCTGACTGAATAAAACCTAGATGTATTAACTCTGTGCTAGTAAATAGCTCATAATGAGTTACATAGAAAGATGGTGTGTTTTGTTTGTCAACTGATTACAACTTATGTAACAGAAAAGTAAAAACGCCTGCATAAACAGTTTCATATCTGAATGTTTATGACGCTAATACTAAAATTGAACTAAAGTTCAATATATTTATAAAAATCGACTGGTCGATAATTATCTGTTCTGCTATTTGCTGCCCGGTGAAGTATCTTTTAACCACACAAAAGGTGGGTAAACCAATAAATCGTCTAAAGGGCAGAATACCTTGTATACTGATTTATGAATTCGACCCTTCGATAACTTCGTATGGGCCACAACCCTTTTTGGTAACTTGCCATAAATGTACATGAGTAGGGCATGTACTTAAGCTGTCGGTAAATCCTTATACAATAGGTTTTGACGCGTTTTGAACATTTTGTTATTCTTTTTGTTTGGAATTCAACTGTGTCGATGTTAACAGTTACTTTACGTTGTTCCTTTGAGCCACCAGTTCTATACACGAGTTCTGTGTAAATTGCCCAAACTCCTTCTTACGGGTCAATGTCACGTTTCAGATAAGCGAGAGGTATTGCTGTAAGTAGTTTGCACAATCAATGCGGAACCCCGAGTTATAAGTTCCTCTATCACATGGCCATACAGAATTCTTTGATAAAAGAACATGGTTGTAGCGAGTAATTTCTCATTTGTTTAAAGGATTTTTTATACTTTTAGCGTTGTTATAAGAAATATCGGTGTATGAGTTATCGACGATTTATGTTTTCAAATCGGCCTTATTGGGGTTTCATGATACAAGTGGTATTGATTAGGTATGGAGTAGGTAACATTACACGATAACCCACATTTCGATCATGATAAAGCTGTATTCATTGTTTACACATTACGTACATGTAAATTGAATCCTTAACATTGCGATATAAAACATATTATTTACCTGTTTGCAATTTAGTTTAGAGAATTTCTCTCACACTGTATACTTGAAGTAAACAGTTTTGTAGCAGATAAAATACAAAACAGCTTTGAACTCTGTTCATGACAATATTGCAGTTGTTTTTATCATGTTCTTGCTTTGTCATGATGTTTTCCGTGATGTTATTTCGGCTTTAAGTCGAATGTCGTCTGTTATATAAAACCTGCAGGTATACATACAGACTTCACAACCTATTAGTGGATAATATGTGTTATTCACTGATCGAGTGTGATTGTGTCTTTGAGATATTTCTTTGCCCGGTTCGTTACAATGAATGGTTCTTTTAATCAATTGACAGCTTTATCTCAAAGGTAATAAGGTTTAGGATTTACATGTTATTGTCACGCAATGTGTGTTTGAACAAGGCACACCCATCTTCGTTTTGATTGGTTATCCATGGGCCACAATTAATGTGCACAGTGATATAACTGATGGTTGTTTTAGCTTTATTACATTGGAGATTTAACGCAGTAATAAACAGTATTACAGTTATATAACGGCAGTCAGTACACCTATCCATGCTACTGGTACCTCCTCACACGAACTTAACAATATAATTTCCGGGCCGGTGATTACTTTTCTTCATGAATATAATTGACTCGTTATGAGGGCCTCATGTCGCTTTGACTTAGACGTTTGTTGAGAAAGGCTTTTAACTATTTCAAACAACAAAGCAGATTGTATTCGAGCTGTCATTGTCATCAAACCATAACTCAGATATATCAAGGTGTAGGTTCATTAACTCGTGCCTCCATGGTATTCATGGCCAGTCCATGGCTTAAAGATTGAATTCCCAAACTATCCATACTTGACGTATAATATCCCCGAAAATGGTATTAAATGCGTTCTCAAACACCAACAATTACCAAAAACCTATTCAAGTATCAATAGAGCAAACGAAGCAATGAAAGACATGTTATTTACCTTTTCATAAAAGTCCAATAGAGCATACATGTATTCAAAAAAACCTAAGGTTAATTGTGTATTCAAGATATGAGACGACTTATCAAGTTCTAAATATCGCATGAAAACAATGTGAAAAAAAGAGAACAGTGACTGAAAATGAAATACATCTAAGATGAAAATGGTGTTACTATTCTTTGAAAATCGGTCAGGAATTTAAGGGTTAATTGTGTATTCAAGAACTGAGACGAGTTATCAAGCTCTAAATATCGCATGAAAACGATGTATAAAAAAGGGAACAGTGACTGAAAATGAAATACATCTAAGATGAAAATGATGTTATCATTCTTTGAATATCGGTCAGGAATTTGATGCATACATGCCATGTAAGGTTATTTGGTAAAACTGTACACCGACGTATAAGTTATAGTTCAAGCACCTGTTTACGCGTTGCCAAGGTGTATAATTTATGGTTCCAACACCTATAAATACGTTGCCAAGGTGAATAATTTATGGTTACAACCCCTATATACAAGGTGCCAATGTGTAAAAGTTATGGTTCAAATTCCTATTAACACCGTACCTAGGTTTATATATGGTTAAAACCCCTATGTACACAGTGCCCAGGTGCATCATACATGGTTCAAACCCCTATAGTCACAGTACCCAGGTGTATAAATTATGGTTCAAACCCCTATATATACGGTACGCAGGTGAATAATTTGTGGTTCAAATTCCTTTAAACACGGTACCCAGGTGTATTAATTATGGTTCAAACCCCTGTATACACGGTACCCAGGTGTATAAATTATGGTTTAAACCCCTATATATACGGTACGCAGGTGAATAATTTGTGGTTCAAATTCCTTTAAACACGGTACCCAGGTGTATTAATTATGGTTCAAACCCCTGTATACACGGTACCCAGGTGAATAATTTGTGGTTCAAACCCCTATAAACACGGTACCCAGGTGTATAAATTATGGTTCAAACACCTATATACACGGTACCAAGGTGTATAAATTATGGTTCAAACACCTATATACACGGTACCCAGGTGTATAAATTATGGTTCAAACACCTATATACACGGTACCCAGTTGTATCATTAATGGTTCAAACCCCTATATACACGGTATCCTGGTGTATTGATTATGGTTCAAACTCTTATATACACGGTACCCTGGTGTATTAATTATGGTTCAAACCCTATATGTACGGAACCAAGGTGTATTGATTATGGTTCAAACCCCTATATACACGGTACCCTGGTGTATCAGCTATGGTTCAAACCCATATATACACGGTACCCTGGTGTATATATTATGGTTAAAACCCCTATATATACGGAACCAAGGTGTATAAATAATGGTTCAAAGTCCTATATACACGGAACAAAGGTGTATAAATTATGGTTCAAACCCCTATAAACATGGTACCCAGGTGTATAAATTTTGGTTCAAACCCCTATATACATGGTACCCTGGTGTATTCATTATGGTTCAAACCCCTATATATACGGAACCAAGGTGTATAAATAATGGTTCCAACTCCTATATACACGGAACCTAGGTGTATAGATTATGGTTCAAACCCCTGCAAACATTGGACCCAGGTGTATAAAGTATGGTTCAACCCCATATATACATGATACCCAGGTGTATAAATTATGATTCAATCCCCTTTATACACGGAACCAAGGTGTATAAATTATGGTTCGAACCCCTGCAAACATGGTACCCAGGTGTATAAATAATGGTTCAAACCCCTATATACATGATACCCAGGTGTATAAATTATGGTTCAATCCCCTTTATACACGGTACCCAGCTGTATAAATTATGATTCAAATGCCTATATACACGGTACCCAGGTGCATTAATAATGGTTCAAACCCCTATATACACGGTACCAAGGTGTATGAATTATGGTTCAAACCCCTGTATACATGGTACCCAGGTGTATAAAGTATGGTTCAAACCCCTATATACATGATACACAGGTGTATAAATTATGGTTCAATCCCCTTTATACACGGTACCCAGGTGTATTAATTATGGTTCAAACCCCTATATACACGGTACCCAGGTGAATAAATTATGGTTCAATCCCCTTTATACACAGTACCCAGGTGTATCTATTATGATTCAAACTCCTATATACACTGTACCCAAGTGTATATGTATGGTTCGAACTCCTATATAAACGGTAGCCAGGTGTATAAAATGTGGTTTTAAACCCCTATATACACGGTAACCAGGTGTATGAAGTATGGTTCAATCCCCTATATACACGGTACGCACGTGTATAAATTGTGGTTAAAACAAAAGTTCGCATTTGAGTATATGGAGCACGTCTACAATGAATCCATATGTAAATTAGATTTTAAAAGCGTTGCAACAGTTTTGAAATTCATCGCATAATATTTGTACATACTAAGATGTATTGACGCATTCTTAATCATATTTGCATTAACCCTTTCCCAAACACCAAGTTTTCGACTGTCCCAAATTGAAAGAATTTGCAGACGACATTTTCAAAATGAGATAAAAAATTGAAAAGCAATCTTCTGATAGGACGGAAAACATTGTTGGAAAACGAGAAATTGCTCGTTATGAGCAATTTCTCCTTTTTCCACAATGTTTTCCAGAGTCGTCTGTGACAAAGTGGTAAAATGTTGGGAAAGGGTTAAAGAGCTATTTTTCAATTTATTACACCGCAATACAATATCTGTATTGTTTCAACGACATTTAACTTTGACTTACAAATTGTCACGTGTGTGAACGAGCACCGTTATGCTGTATGAATGCTCGTATCTTAATTTGCAACTCCGCTTTAATTTTTCCGAGCAATTTCGTTTATTCATTTGTGTAATTTTGTTTTACATCGCATTAACAATTGACCAGTTATGTTGCGATTCACGACTCAACGTTAATGGACAAAGGCCCCTTTCTTAACCTACCATATGGATTGCTCATGAAGGGGGGAACTATAAATTAGCCGGAAGACTAAATCTCAATGGAAAAATGACACGGCACTTCATAGCATGAGCCTAGTACTGGTGGTTCCATGTGGCAAATGGAAACTCGGTTACCAAGCAACATTAGAATGGAGCAAATGAGAATGGTAATTTGTTCAGTGACGTGGATTAAAAAAGTCACCATTTCACGTTTGCCTCTTGCAAAGTAAAATCTGTGAGCTAGTCCCTTTAAGCCACCAATGCCAATCATTGCAAACGTCTCAAACAGAAAACTACAAATGAAACAGAACAATTAGAAGAATCATTATATATTGTTTTACTCCGCATATATAGACCTATATCATACATAAAAAGAAAACATCAAAATCAACTCAAACATTACATCAGTAGTCACCATTTAAATAAAGCTTTGGAAACGTTGTGACAAAAGAGAAGTTGTCTCTAAAACATAGATTTGCTCTTGTTATAGATAAATGAAACATAGCCAATAATTACAACATTACATACCTACTCAAAGCGTCATTAAAACATTGTAAAACTCGAGATTGTATCATGATTTATCAATCATTATGTTTTAAGAGTGATTGTATACTTTACGATATTCAGCATTCGACTTCTCAAATGAAAAGATTTACCATGCCAACTAAGCAATACTATGCTCATGTTTTCTCCTTTGTCAGTTTTATCCAAAGTCCTGCTTCAAATGGTATTATCTTTCCTTCATGAAGCAAGTTAACTTCATGATTACGATGGGTAATAAATCGTGTTAATGATGATTGATTTATTATGTTGCACAGTACGACAAATTATCGATGGTGGAGAAATCAGGAGATAACTGTCACTGTTAATCAGTGTACTAACCTCTAGGTCATTGAAATCCCTTAATTGTATGTTATCAAAGAGCAAATAAGTTTTCTTTTGACACAGGATCAACTGCAAATTCGATATGCATTTTTTATATGGGTTTTGCATCACATCAACATTATTTAAGGGCTTGTTAAGGCGGGTAGAACCTAAGGCATTCCGTAAGTCAATCAGGAGACTGCTTCTCATGAAAATCCATATCCCTCTCAGGATTTGAACCCACGCTTGATATGCATTAGATAACTTAGAGTAGACCTCATTCAAATCCAGATTAGAAATATGAAGAAGAAAGACATAAACAATTCCTTTGAGGATAAACTGCTCACAAATCTACAAAGTCTACAACACAAAAACAATTATACAAGGACATTTAAATATGAGAAAATATCATATCTACTGTGTAATATAGATTAAACATATGGTAATACGGATATATATAGCTATATACATTATACAGTTTAGTATATAGGGAATCCGTGATAGCGAAAAGTTTATGGTCGGTGTCTAGAGGCCATTCAACCCGGTTTCCATTCCCGATGGTGATCGACTATTTCACCGTGAAGTGTTATTTGGCAAGACTCATTTCCTATCTTCGTATCGGTAGGTTATCCATGGAAATTGTACTATAAAGCTCAAGTGTGAGCCTGGTACATAGATGGATAAAATAAATACAAAGTTTGATTTTAAACAAACAAAAATATGGACAACAAAACAAAACTATCAAAATCACGTGGTTAATCATGAATTATATACAGAAGCGCGGCTTTTCAAGCAGGGTTAAACACAGTGCGGTGACAGAAAAGGTTAGCATCACCTTTTAACGCAGTGTGGCGTCAGAAAAAGTTATTATCATTAATGTTTCATTGTTATTTAAAAAACAGATCTAGGATATATTCATTAGAGAATAAAGGAACACTCGTAAAAGAGCATCCAAAAATTCTCATGAATTTCGCAACTGATACAAACTGTTATTTCCATCAATAAGACGAATGCTTTATTAAACGAGCTGTGTCGACAGAACTATTTTAATTTACATGGAATTTGAAATAAGTACTAACGATGTAGATTAATCACTCTCGATTCTGCTTCCAGGAAAACATAACCAGCGATTTGCGGGCCAGTCCCGGCATTTTCATTCAACTTATTCATTTGTAGGCCTAATATATAGAAATACATTAACCTTCTGACCGGGTAAAGCTTTGAGTATTTTCTACTTCAACCTAGCAAATTGTCAAATTGAACAATTTAAACGCACGTTACTGCTAAAACATGATAAAAACATGAAGCATAAATTGTTGATAGTACATGTCAAACCAATATCATAATAACATTAATCAATTTTGACAACCACTATAAAAGAGCAATATATGATGAAACCATTCAAAACATTCAACATACAATACCTTCAATGAATACATAATTATATACCATGAATACTATTGGGTTTATTTCAATTGAATTAATTATTAGGTTTTGGTTCATATTACCTCTTACCCTTTTCACCGTTGAGTACGAAGTAAGATTTATATATTTTGATCCTAATACTTTGCTTCATGAATCAGTTTGAGTTGATTGCTGCGTTAGGATAATACATCGTGTCAATGATACATGTTTTATCATGTTCCACAGTATTGTACATTATCGATTGAGGAAAACCCCGAAACTAACTATCAGTGTTAATCAGTGCACTAACCGCTAGGTCATTGAGATCTCTAAACTGGAGTTGTGTGTTATCAAAGAGCAAATAAGATTTCTTTGGACATAGGATAGACTGCACAGTCGATATGCATTAGATAACTTGAGTAGACCTCATTATAATCCAGATTGGAAATATAAAAGAAAATGATATAAACGATTCCATTGAGGCCGAATTGCTTTCAAATCCACAAAAAAACACGACATAAAAACCTTTGTACAAAGACATTTATATACGAGTGAATGTCACAACTGCTATGTAATATAGATTATACATATGATAATATGTGAGCTATATAGGCCTTTTCAGAAAGTGTTGTTATCTGCCCTTGAATACTCTTAATCGGAGATACGAAATTTTCGGTAGCTTCCGGTTTAAGACTTCCGGGTATTAAATAATAACAGCTGACATTGAAAAACAAAGATAAACTGCTGCGGGTATTTGAACAATGCCGTCGAATATCATGATAGTACAAACTACATTCGAAAAATTGTTGAGGAGGGGGAAATATCAAACTATATCCTTACTTTGTGTTTACTCTCTTGCGGACATTTTACCCCGTTTCCCAGATAAAACAGTGTATACCAACGCGGTTACAACGTTGCGATTCATTTTAAGTGAGAAGGGTCGATCCTCTGTTTAAACATGAACTAAAGTATAGAATACATTGTAGATATGTTGGATGCTTGCCTCAACTTATGATAACATTATCAAAACTCCATTTTTATTTTCAACATTTTCAAATGATCTTAATTGTAGCATGTTAATGCAAACACAATGATCAGATGATATGAAGCAAGGTGATCAAATCTACTTAATAAATGTTCAACATATTAATGGGACGTTCCATCAAATTATGTCCCATAAGTGTGACAAATAAAAGTTAATTTATAAAAGATTATGGAATTGATTTTATTCATGTTTAATGGTCTGACTTCAACAATAATAACACATACCGAGTCAATGTGATTCCTCTGATTTAAAACATATCCCTACCATTCACTCTACTTAGAATAATTGTTTCTGAGACACTTCAAGCGGACCAATTTATCCTAAGCTGACTTTACTATGCCAATCAAAATACGATTCCGTCATTACAAAGCAACCAATGGCATGCCTCGAAGCCATAAAGCACACAACTGTGTGTCAACGCAACATGATGTGATGCGCGCCTGTGTATTTCGGCAAGCTTCAAAACGATACATATCTTTCACGTCGAGGGTTTTATTGCTTCTTTTATTGGTCAACTGCATAACGTAGGAAATAACATATACGATCTTTTTGATACCCACTTTATCCGACCAAATGCACACCAACCCTTTATTAGGTTAATTCCCTATGTTACTGAGTGTCAGGTCGTTTTGTTATGTACAAGGTTTATTCCCATTTTGTCTACAGTCTATTTTATCAATTTTCACACCATGTCAGACAGAAGTTCCATGTCACCTACACGTGTAAATTGAGTTGTTTTTGACACTAATTGAGATGAAAAATCAATCCAACCTATAATCATTTTTTCTATGGAGGGTTGTTGGGAAAGAAAAATATGTATAATGTGTAGATCCAGATAAGAAAAAGACAAATAAAATGCAAAAATAGATTATGTATATGGATGAGATATTAATAATGATTATATATATACAAATTATGCAGAACCAGAATTATCTAAATCTTTTTAAGGTACTTTAATCAATAGAAAATGAAATGAAAATATTTCTTTAAACTGCAGACCTTTTGGGAAATTCAATCTGTAGACATAAAGGGTTGTAGACGAAATGGGAATTTTACTTATAGACGAAATGGGTGTAGACGCAATGGGAAGACCTTATGTAGAAAATTCATTTGCCTACGTCCTACGTTTCATATTTGTTGAACCTATATGTCTTGATCTGCCGACATGTATGTTAAGTTCGTTTTGTATTGTTTGACATTGCTCTATATGAAACAAAATCCCTATCGATGCAATTAAATTAAACACGTTTCTTTTATTTGCCATTGCAAAAACAACGGATTATAATGACCTGATAACTATTAGATTCGAAACTTTACACTGCAACTTATCCTTTTACATGAATGGTTTCAATTATGATTTTACCTTTAGCGTCTATATTTCGAATTATTCAAATCATAGACCTCATGTCCGGGTAAAAAAGGTTAAAAATGGTCGCGTAAAAATGTTTTGATTAAATCATAATTATTCAACAATGTCTTGAGTTTTTTTTTTTTATACTTATATATCATTAAAATGATTATCTACACATTTGTAATCTCTTTTGAATTCAATGGACTGTTGCCAGTTTTCCTATTTAATTACATTAAAAGGGTCAATTAACAAACTTTGGCTGTCACAAGGATTAAGGGTCTTGCAAATTAACACCAATCTGCCACATTTGCACAATATGATCTAGTCACACCCTTTATTGTTTAGCCGATCGAGAGATAGTGTAATAAACCATTGGCTATCCGAGGTCAATAGTTAACATATTAAAGATCTCCACAACCATGTGTCCCTTGTAATCAGAGAGTGTTATTTGAATGAAGTTTCAACAGGTGGAAAAAACGGACTTGGACTTTCATAGCCCTTCATATTTGGATACGATATATCATCAAAGGTAGGCTGACAAAGAACCTTATATAACAACTTATTCTCTTTTTAGGTACTTATTATATATGACGAATTTCAATTTAAAGAAAAGAGAATACATACTTATTGGAGGAACATAACCTCTACACATTATTGACAAAAGTGTTGATATTTGTTCTATTTTATTTAAAATCCGCAAATCGAATTGAATGCAAATTTGTAATAACATTCTAGAAATATATTCCATTCATTCTTACCTTACATCAACCAGCCGATCAACACATTTTTTTTTATCTGTAAAAGGATTTAATTCAGACAAAAACATATACTTATTTGCCTTTTTTCACATGGAATGTCATGTTTTGACTGAACTGCGGTGCGCTATTCGGGTCTCATTTAATCCAATTTAATCTAATTTCCTTTTATAACGAGGCTTGGCAACAACCAACAAAAAATATTCTGTTATTGTTTTCGTATGTAAATCTTTAAGTTTGGCACATGAAACTTAAAAAATTCAAAAAACGGATCGATAGCGATCGTTTTCTTTGCCTTTGTCCATATTGGCGTCCATATTCTTCTTTCGAGATTACTACCCGGAAGTTGAGGTATTCCGAATGTGGCCCGATTTTACAAAGGGAGACAAACCACGTTTCTGAAAAGGCCTATAGCTATAAACATTTTACATGTTAGTATAAAGGGAATCGGTGATGGCGACATGCTTAACGTCGGGGACTAGAGGCTTATCAATCCCCAATGGCGATCAACTATTTCATCGTGAAGTGTCTTTTGGCAAGACACATAGATTATTAGGTAGATTATCCATGGAAATTGTACCATAAAGCTCAAGTGTGAGCCCTGAACATTAACAGAAAACAAAAACAAAAATTATTAATCTAAAGAGAAACTAACAAAGATAACAAAATTACCAAATTTACAACGTTCAGCGTAAACACACAGACGCGCGGGGTTTTATGCGGGGTTTAACGCAGTGTGGCATCAGAAAAAGTTATTATCATTGATGTTTCATTGTTATTTAAAAAACAGATATAGGCGATATACATTACAGAATAAAAGAACACTCGTAAAAGAGCAGTAAAAAAATCGCATGAATTTCACAACTGATACAAACTGTTAATTCCATCAATAAGATGAAGGCTTTATTTTACGAGCTGTGTCGACAGAACTATTCCATTTTACATCAAAGTTGAAATAAGTTCTAACGATATAGATTTATCGCTCTCGATTATGGTTCAGGGAAACATAACCAGTACTCCCGGCGATTTGCGGGCTAGTCCCGGGATTTTTACCAAGCCACTAACGGTGATCAACCCAGGACCCTCAGTTCCATTGAATGACGCTATATCTGAACCACTGACAGATTCAGTTATGGCATCAATCCTAATTTATGACAAGCGAAATTCTATTTAACGACCTAACTGTTTTGACAATTATAGTATCTTCAAGTGTTGTTTTTGAATAGTTGACCGACTCAATGTAAACTTTACTCTTTTCAATTCCTGACGCTTGAGAGAAGATATTTATCACAGTTTGACAATGCTTATCCAAAGCTCCATAAAATCTCTCCTATCTCATCTACATAAATATATTCTATCTAACGACTAGGCGGTTTTGATGTATTAGAAAAGAAGGCCAATGTATTGTTAATTCATCTGAAATTGTTTAACGTTAACTTTGCTTTATAACGATTCCTGATATTTGAAGAAACATATCCTATAATTAACGCATTGAATCCACCCTCCTTTACGAATTTAATCCCTGAATATGAGCTTTGGTCTATTCTAATTTCTGTGATTTGAAAAAATATACATTTTCCCCTCTTGCAGTTACCCAAAAGCTCTCTCCTGTCTCATCAAAACAGATTGCTGTAGGACATTGAGGCACTCCCTCCTTGATCACCTTTAGTTTACGACCGGACGGTGTCAGTACATGAAGAGAGTGTTTCCAGATTGAACATATATAGATGTTCCCGTCTCTGTCTGTATCCACACCACGTGGGTCGTAAAGGTCCGCATCTTTATACTCAAACACGGGATTCCCCGAGTAATCAAAACAATAAACTGCCCGATCCTCGGTACAGGACTGTATGATGTGGGATCGGAGCTCGTCAACAGCCACATACTGGAAAGACTTGAACTTTCTACCTGTTGAATCTTGTGTGTAAGACTTCACTGTTTTCATCTCATTTCCGCTCACATCTACGATATCAAAGGATTGCGGAGAGTCCCAAGTTACTCCTAACTGTCCATTGTCGAGGCAAATAAGGCTGTATGGATTCTTGTCCATTTGAAATGTTTTCACAGTTGTCAGAGTGTTGTTCTCTGTTGAGACGACGTGAATTTGTTTGTTGTTTGGTACACTCACGGCTAAGTGAGAAGCTTTGGATTTCAAAACAGTGGCCCCGAATGGTTTGGTCATTTTAAGTTTTGACATTGTTTTAGATTTGGTATCATACAGACAGACATGTCCACAAGCCTTGTCAGAGCAGTTATCACAGAGTACTAGCTGCTGGTTCCCCACCATCGTTACTCCTACGTAATACGGCCTACACTCAGTCACTGATCTCATAGTATGATCCTCCGTCATCACAAAACATTTATCCTTCATCTGGGTCAGAACATCTTCGTATCTCATACAATCGTCTGGCTTTATCTCTACATCCAATTTTTCATTTTTGCATGTAACTATCATTTCTTGAATGTCTTTCAATGTATCGAGTGGTGACCATTCCACAGACACTTCTTCAACGTCAAGTTCACCTGTCTTTATATCGTTTTCAAGACGTTTATATTCTCCAATCATGTCTGTCTGCATAACAACCTTGTGTGCAGGAAGGCTATATACACTAACAATATCAAGTTTATCCATATTCTGCTGACAGCGTAACTTAGCTCTCTCAATTTGTTCGACGATTGATTCCATTTCCTGCTCTTTAGAAGTAACCAGTCGTTTTGTAGCCGCATCTAACTTTCCTTGTAGGTCCTCTAAAGCCTTGATAATTTCGCCTTTTCTTTGTTTGAATTGTCTCTTTATGTTTTGTATTCTTTCCGAAAGCTTATCCATGTTTCCATTGTGATCAGCCCGTAGTTGTTCCAAACATTTCTCTGTCAGTTGATAATTCCGTTTCAGGGTTTCCATTGTCCTCTTAGCCCCTCTCTCCAAAGCTTCGATTCCTAAGATACCAACACAGTCTCGATGAGTTTTTGTTGCACATGCTTCGCAGCAGTAAATGTCGTGGTTCGGGCAGTATACCTCAATGTCTCTGTCTGCATGCATCATGCATTTAATGGCAACCCCGGCATCTTTTATTTGGGTTGTGAGTCCTTGTTTGACACTATCAATCAATTTATGATCTTTAAGTACTTTATATTTCCTATGGTTGTCCACGCATCTTTTACACAAGAGTTCCTGACAATCAACACAAAATTTTACAGCTTCGTTTTGTGCATCGTCCGCCACACAAGGCTCACACAGGGCGATTGAAGCGCCATCTTTTTCGTCTTCTTTATTTGCTGGTAATTCCGATATTGCTTTACTAGTAGCCAGCTCTTCGTTCAAAGGAAATGTCTGTATCCATGCCAACGACACGTCACCATCTGGCGGGGCTGTCACGTCCTGTCTGCATACCGGACAAGGAAACGATGTTCCAAGTTCTCCTCTGTCCTTCAATGTCGAAACATATGTAAATAAACACTCCTCACAAAAACTGTGTTTACATTTTGGTGTTGATCTCGGTATTCTAAATGTTTCGATACAAATCGGGCACATATGTAAAAGGTCTGAATCGCTCTTTTTATCCGACATCTTAATGTTTGTGTACTCTTCCTATGATTTGAAATTCACGGAATTCATTTTCCAAAATCACAATTCACTTTCGTTTACGATACGAAGTTGGGGGTTTTCCATTGTTGCCATTTATATTGCCTGGCGACTTAACATATAAACATAAGCCCTTTTAAGGAGACACAAGTAACTTCCGTCCTTATAATTGTATTCCATAATGAAATTGCACATAGATTTTACATATGCGTCATAGAACGATATTCTTCAACAAACTCACAGTTAGTTAAGCAGAATAACCTGCAGTGCTCTGGAAGTCGTATCGGTAGAGAGACCTGACGAACACTACCGAAAGTATCCGATTATAACTGATTCAGGGGAGGTTACTTTATACTCCTAGGCAAAAGATATTGTATGTGTTATTTCCCTTGGTTTTGAAATAAAAATCACGTTTTAACCGACCTAAATTATGGCGTGACAAACGTTGCAATATTGTGTAAAAAGTATTCTTTATAAAAAAAACACAAAATCATTGTTGTTGACAAAATAATGATTCAATCCTTTTTAACTACAATTATATTTTCTACCACAATTATTTCTTAACAGCAATTATTTTTTAAGACCAAATATTTTTTTACCACAAGTATTTCTCAAGAACAATTATTTTTCACTCTGCAGAAAAATAATGATTAAAAAATTTGAATCATGGGATACATAGAGCCCTTTTGTAATGGCGAGTTTCATTGGCCTAGACGTAAACAACAAAACGGCAGCTGATCGAACCAGTTTCTCGGCCAAATTAATCCGTGTTCACAAACGGGCTTCAACCATTATTCTTTTGCATCGTAAAAAATAATTGTGGTAAAAAAATATTGTTGTAAAAATAATTGTTGTTGAAAATAATTGTGGTAAAAGAATAATTGTTGTGAAAAATAATTGTTGTTGAAATTAATTGTGGTCGAAAAAATTGTAAAAATAATTGTTATTAAAAAATAATGATTTTATTCAAGCAGAGACGTCTCTGATTCAAGTATAGAATCATTATTTTTTCAACATCAATTAGTATGTTTTTCTAATGATTTTTTCTATACAATATTGCAACGTTTGGCATGCCTTACTAAAAAGCGTATACATTATATGTATGTATCAATGTAAATGTCGTCTGCTTTTCAATTCAATGTAAGGGCTTATTTAGTAAATTTATGCCTCCGGTCCATTAAACATAATACATAAAATATAATACATAAACCGGGTTAAAGGCATGTGAGTGGATACATATTTAAACACTTCGTATCACTATAATTTATCAAGACAATGCTGTAGAATCCAACAAATACATTTAACGATCTAAATAGATTCCAATAATTTGGACATAAAGAGAATGTTATTTCACATTTCTGTCAAAATAATCTATCTGTTCACATAGGATCGGTTGTGTAGGTAATCATAGAAATGTCTTAAGTATACTATTGTGGTGGATAAAAGCGCAATATTCTATACGGCTATCAACACAAAATATAGACTATCAATATAATGCCGTTACATTCAATTATTATCCTAATGAATCCAACACAATGATATTAATTTGCGCATAAACAGCACGTAAAGCAATCATAAGTTACACGGGCACAAATTATGTACGTAAACATAAAATATCATTTGGGTTAAAGTTGGAATTAAGTATATTCATACAAATTGAATTTGTCAGACATTAATTCGTATCTTTCTTTTAGAATATTGTAACGTTCGTTGAATGTTTACGCAAGTGAGGAAGGAGCCTATTGCATTGTTTGAGAGAACATGCTGGTATACATATAGACAACACAACCGCTCAGTGAACGACAGTGTTGTTCACTGAACGGATGTGTTTGTGTCTTTGAGAGATTCATTTGCTCGGTTCGTTACATTGGTAGCAGCGGTGGGATTATACTTCTTCTTCTATCGGAGTTGCCTTCCCCATGTGTCTCCCAAGAGCCAAGGCTCGGGACGAGTCTTCTCGGAAGTGGGGGTTATGTAACGTTCGTTGAACGTTTATGCAAATGAGGAACCTATTGCATTGTTTGAGAGAACATGCTGATATACATATAGACAACACGACCGCTCAGTGAACGACAGTGTTTTTCACTGAATGAATGTGCTTGTGTCTTTGAGAGGTTCATTTGCTCGGTTTGTTAGAATATCATTAACACACATAGCTCATTTCTTGATAATATGAGGGTTGTCGGATGAAATAAGTCTGTAGCAGGAATATTCAGAATGATGTAATAATAGTAGAGGATAAAGGTATACTGTTCGTTTCTCACTATAAAGTTCACAGTCATAAAATGTATGGATCTCATCTTCTATTACATCTATATCCGAGGTTGTTAAACGAAAGCGACAGTGGCCCATATTTCTCTCAATTCGGATGTGTAAAATGGTAGATCAATATCAAGGAAGCGTTCTACATTTAGCAGGGTTTAAAAGGCTTTGTACATGTAGCCTCGAAAAGATTATTCAATTTTGTCATTCCAACTTTGCTTGAGACATTCTGAAACGCGCTAATTGAATTAAGAGATAAAAAGGTTTATATTTCCTACTTCCTGAGAGGTCCATATAAAGCCAATGCCGGCCAAAACGGTATAAAAGATGTTTTAAATGACTGGCCATGTTTAATATTCTTAAATCATCATGTAGATTAAGCAATTTTGTGGTATCTGTGTGGATACACTTGTAAAATATGAAACCCTCTTTTGATACATTCAACATAATATGTAGCACATAAATGAACTCCCACATTCTCCCAAAGCCATACTGTTGTTGATATGTCTTAATTATCCCAGAAATCCTTTACAAAAGTTAGCATGGATATATTTCACTTGTTTGCAGCATTATGTTCCCCTCAGTTGTCTACCATCGCAAAAATAGGTTTCGCCATGGAGTCGAAAAGTTTAAATGTATCTCGATGGTAGAAGTATTCCGAATGTACGCTAGTATTGGTACATTGACACAATTGCTTTTCGTGATTGGGCTGCAAATGTTTCCTTAGCGCGTGTTAGTTTTTGCTATTTATCTGCATTTTACAACAAGTAATTATAAATCCAAAGACATAATTCAACTGTTATTGAAACCAACCTCCTATAGATAAAGTTTCAATTTTGAACTCGGTGAATTGGCCGAAATTTCGGAATTTTTCTTCGCCGAAGGAACTCAAAAAAACATAATCCCGATACCCGTTCCCAAATCCAGTAAAATATCATGCAATTTGCCATTTTATGTCAAGGTAAATGGTTGTTCTGATCAATAATAATGATACATAAAACTACCAAGAGGTAAAAATTGCTGCATTATCGGTTTGTTTGGACAGATCACAATGTAAAGCTTGTTGCGGACTTTCGAATTGCAATTCTAAATTGCATCGACAAGGAAAATTACGAAATCACAGCCAATGCATCGAGTTCAAAACTGAACCTTTACCTAAAGGCGATTAGATAAGGGTTGAATCATGTTTCTAGTTTTTCGATTACTTGTATGAAAATGTAGGACAATAGCAAAAACTTACCCTAAAATCGCTAAACCGAAAGCTGCGCGACCGATATCGTCGTCAGCACCATGGTGGTGCGACAGAGCGTTCACTAGCCAGTAAATGAATGTGGGTGTAAACATTAAACCCATGTAGCGATAGTAAGAAACTGTTTCAATTTGCCCCCCATAAAACCATGTTTTCATAACTGCTGATTGGGCCGCCATTTCTCATTTCTGGAGACAATATTTATCGTTTTTTTCTATGTTAACCTGCAGTCCCCGTTTTATTACAATGGCAGTTACTTAATGGCAGATTCAGCACGATAAGCAATGTCGTCCGCAAACATTAAACTTCAAATATTAGGAATTTGATTTGGAACACTTGTTCCTGACTCATACTTGTTTTGAACAAGTAATGATAGGTCATTAATAAACAACAAAAATAACAGAGGAGAAAGGATACAGCCCTGACGAGGTCCAATCGTGCTCGGGAAATAACTCGTGGTAGTGTTTTGCATTAATACACATGCAGATAAACTCCCGTACATTGATTGGAAAATTGAAAGGAATTTACAATGATCGAAAGCATTTTAAGGTGGTGAGACTCTCTCAGAATGTATCGTGTCTAAATCAATCGAAAGCTTTGGACAAATAAAAAAGACAGTAAAATCTACCTCGTGGTGTTGATAAATAATGTTGTGCTATGCCTTGTTGACTGAAAAGGTTATTGACTGTGGAATACCCCTCACAAAAACCAGCTTGGGATTCATGGATTAAATTGTTATCATTTGACCACTGCACTAATCTTTTATTTAAGTTGGAGCTGATTTTGCGCGGTAATTATTTGGGTCATCAAGTGAGCCTTTCGTATTAAATAGGATTGATTAAACACTCTCGCGCTTATTGGATATTTACCGGAGCCAATATTAAATACAGGTACATATGTGAGAAAATGGAAAATGTCTTGTTTTCCTTATATATTTCGAATTCAATTCCATATGGGTCTGGACTTTCCCATTTCTTTAAAATGCATTTTTTATATTAACTGACATCGACATATCTGGTATCTGCTTGATCAGTTGTATCAGATGTATCACAGTCCGAGTTTTCTACGTCGCATTGAAGGTGAGAATTGAATAAATGACTCAAAGTATTAAACAAACCTCTTTTAATGGAACACACCGTAACGCTATTACATGATACTCGAACTCAAATGCTTGATCTAATGCTGAACCGTTGTTTAAACAGCAACGGTGCAGCATTCAGAAATCGTTTATTCATGGAAAAGGAAGTATACTGTATATCGTGCCTTGCTTGCGAAACAGTTCTAACTAACATTTTCACAAAATCACTTGTTGATGAAATTACCTTCTTTAACCTCCGACACATATACTGTGAAAATATAAAGGTCATATCTTGAAAAATAAATAAGATATTAATGATTTGTCCTTTAGTTCTATCTGCAACTGGCAATAATGTTTCCTGCGAAACGGTTCTAACTTCAGTTATGTTCTTAGAACCCTTAGGTTAGGGATCATATTACTTCTTGTCCTTTACATTATTGGAGGAAATATTCAAGTATTAAGTATTTAGAGCCTGGTTTAAGTGTAACATATATGTAATCTTAAATAGTGTAAGTATTGTTACAAAAACAATTTAGAAAAAAATATCAGTTAAATATCAGAAAAAAATTAAAAAATGAATTCAACATTGGATTTCGTCAGTCAAGGAAAGATCAGTATGATTATTGTTGTACAATCTGTAATGCACTAGAACAAGTAAAAAATGATATGTTACCTGGATACAATAAACATTTACAAAACAAAAAAAAATAACAGAATTGAAAGAACTGGACAAAACATAAGACAAAACCAATAAAGACACTGTTGTAGCTTGTTTTGAAGAAGAATTACTTACACCTAAGTCAGATGAATCTTCTTTGTATTGTAAGAGACTGCTAAACACATATAACTTAGCAATTTATATTCTGGGTAATGCAGAAGTTCTTACTTGTGAAATGAAACCATTGCAAGCAGAGGTGCATCAGAAATTGCATCTGCTGTCAGTCTTTTTCTAAACTTATTTATTTTACATTGATTGTGACGGAAGCTTGAAGCTTATTTAATTCACTTTCAACGACTGCTTCCTGGCTACTACACCAGTACTTGGACCGATTTGTGGGTAGGTCCCGGCAATTTTTACCTCACCTAATAGGGATTCATACCCAATACCCATGATTCAATAGGCCGACACTGTCTATGATTTCATTCAACAGAAAACTGAACAGGGTTACAAGAGGTTAATCTTTTTTCCGACAATCATTCAAGTCCAAATAAAAACATGTTTTATATTGTGGTATGATTTGGTATTTTGTGTCAAATCTTACCCTTGTACCAATAAAACACAAGTATTTGGAAACAGGTCATACTATCAATGAGAATGATAGTGCATAACCTGCTATTGTAACTGCATCAAGGTACATATCTATCTATTCAACTTCACAATGGCAGACGTATGATGAAATATTACCCGACAACTCTTCTTTGATTTTAAACAACTGTCTGATTGCTTGAAAAATGTTGACATTAGTGATGATAGAAATGAAGTATATATATCTGGAATAAAAAGCTTTCTCATAATCGAAATAAGTACTGCTTTAAATATGACCATTGCAGTGATGTCTACAGCAAAATGAATCTCCCTATTCGTTTCAGACAATCTTCGAACTCAATTGCAAGCCCAAACGGTAAACAACTTGTTCGGTTTAGAAAAGAATCTTCTTCCAATTATTCCGACGATGTCTCGATGCTTGAGGTTGCTCTCAGCCTGGCTGACAGTCTCTACAGCTGACCATTTTCTGCTGGTACGTGAGGCAATCCCTGCTTCACGGATTTGCTCATCTGGGGAGTCTCTTAGAGTGAGAACCAGTCTTGTCTTTGCAGTCTTGAATTCCTCCACCAGTGAGGACAGTGGGAGTTGAAGCTTGTTGCTCTTTCCATACAGCCCTACACTGGAAAAACTGGGGGGATTACAAGCCACATTTTTAGGTGTCTGCTGGCGATCCTTTCCAAGGCTTCTATTGTTGAGCTTGGTACCTCATACAGCATCAATGGCCAGATTAGCCTTGTTAGTAGGGCATGCTGGTAAAGCCAGGCTTTTAACTTTCCTGGAAGATTGCTGCGGTCTATCTTCTTCAGACCCTCTTCTACTTGCGTCTCAAGCTTTCTAGCATTGTCGCTGTCCTGCAAGCTTGCATCAAACCATTTCCCAAGGCACTTGATCGGATTCGTCATAGTTGATGGGATCTCCTCATCTTGTACTCGGAGGATGAATCTCAATATCAACCAAAACATTCTGATAAACATGGCATAGCTTTCACTAGCTCTACCACTCACAGAATAACAGTCTTCTCTTTTATTAACTTTGAACTCCATCAACATGGCTAATGGCCATAATGGGATATTTACATGAATATTTTAGATCAAGCGGAACATAAAGCATATTAGTCTGATTTTGGTTCACACAATCTACTGCCCATTCAATTACAACATCGTTATGGAAAGACTTGTGATTGGTTGAATTGAGTATAAAACGTTTCAAACTAATGGAGATTTTGATCAATAAAGGAATTTGGCATTGTGGCTACAAGGCCAGGGTACAGTTTTACTAAATACTTTATGCTTATGATTTGTGTAAGTTCAAAACAACATTCCATTTTTCCAATGTTGGGCTAAGCAATATTGCATAGGAACCCATATTGCAATATTGTTCTTTTATTTAAGGCAATATCCATGTTTATCAATTTGACTTAACGCAAATATTCTCCTTATGTCGTTTAGTAAAACGGTACCCAGTACTCTAATCACTCGACCAATGAGACCCCCCCCCCCCAGCACTCCCAATACAAATTGAATTTTACTATAAATAAAAGAGCGGGAATTTCTGTATGGGTCTTAATAACTTAATAAGGAAGATTGACTGCTTAAAACTGTGGTTGCAATACCGGTACACAGTCCTGACAAAAATGTAACAAGGATCAACAAATTATTTGACAAACAATTTGATGATTATATACCAAAAAATCATGCTTAAGGAGCATTTCAAATAGTTCGGTTTCCCCACAATGCAGATATGCGATTACAATAATGTTTCTGAGAAGTTATAAGCAATAATTCAAAATGATTTTATCAGATAGAACTGTTTCGCGGTAATGAATTTCGTGATTTGGGCAAAAGTTGACTGCGAAACAGTTCTAAGTAACATAATTTAACAGATCCATCTTTTTTCAAAATGAATGCTAAAATCTAATGCAATATGCTTTTTCAAATTTTTGTTTTATATATATTAATAAAATTTAAAAGAAAATTAAGCAATATTAAGTAAAAGAGACAGTATTAAGCTCTCCTGTAATTTTTAAAAAAAAAAAACCTGATACAACCGTTTCGCTGGCAAGACACGATATGCTAATTGTCAAAAAAGAAGCATTGTTTCAAAAAGGTTGTGTTTTCACTGTTGTAAAAATAGGTTGTTCAGGAACCGCTGTAAACGAATATATTCATGTACAGGTATATTAATGTACAGGTATATGAATTCACAGGTATATGAATTCACAGGTATATGAATTCACAGGTATATCAATTCACAGGTATATCAATTCACAGGTATATCAGCTCACCGGTATATCAATTCACAGGTATATCAATTCACAGGTATATCAATTCACAGGTATATCAAATCACAGGTATATAAATTCACAGGTATATCAATTCACAGGTATATCAATTCACAGGTATATCAATTCACAGGTATATCAATTCACAGGTAAACCGGCCGTACAGTGCGACGAAGCGGAAGCTGAAGGTTGCGATCTGGTATTCACGTACAATGCCCGTCGTCATGAGCCCATGGATACAGACAAAATAGAGGTCGCAGACCAAATACATCTAACACTAAACACCTCCGTCGCAAGCGTCCATCAGACTATCATTACCAATGAAAGCAAAACACCACAGACTGACCATTCGTCGAAGTCACTTGGCTGCGAAGTAACGTCTGGGTCAACGCCGATTGGTGCCAGTACTCTGGAACAATCCGGACCAACAACGACTGCGAGCGCTAGTGTTACAAACTGGACAAGCGGGTCAGGAAAGGAAACTTGCCACTCTACCTCATGCTGTCCTTACTATACATTGAGGCCAGTGACCTGAATCATCATTTGTTTAAGTAACAACGCTGGCGAGAATTCGCTTTGTCTTCTAAATGGATTCTATTGTAACTTACACCTTTGACCAGACACACTTTTCTTTTTCAAAACTGGGAAGATTCAAGTCATCAGAAAATCGGTAAAATCATTTACACCTAACTTAACATTCACCCTGTACCGTGTGTATGACGTCACACGGTATTCTATTTGGAGTTTGTCGGCATTCATCCGCTATCTGAAAACACAAGAGCTTCATCAACATATTTATGAACTGTAAACGTGAAAAGTGAATCTACCTGGAATTATATCGAATTCAAGTAAGTCAAAAACTATCTTTATTTGATATATAATCTACGAGTCAACTCATATATAGCACAGTGTCTATAGTTGACTGCTAGAAGGTGTGGTAATTTACCGAGCTTCGAATTACATGTTCAAATTGAGTGGGTGGGGTACTCTGCAACTGTCACTTTTGTAAAAGTAAATTCTCTAGACTCAAACAACAATTAGACTAGCTTAAGGATACATATGGAGTTGATGTTGCCCTGATAATCTTAATGAGAATTATGTTTAGCTATCAGTTTCTCAACTGAAACACGGAGCTCGTTTGTAAATTAAAATTAAAAACTTGTGAGGTAAATACACTCTCCAATTTCAAGGAGTCGGTGTGGTGTCAAATCAAACTTTGTAAAAATGATAAACTATTCATAAGATGTTTGTACAGAAGTCCAAACAGTGACTCAGAAAATGTAAATAGATTGTTAAGAGTTACTCAACGTCATGTGTATAGGAGGATATTCCCACATTTTAATCATGGGAGATTTCAATTTCCCAGAAATCGACTGGAACATTGAAGCCACAACTATGGGTGAAAATCACCACAGCTACAAGTTTGTAGAAGGAATAAAAGATTTATTCCTACATCAACATGTGAAAAAAAACTACTAGACACAGAAATAACCAGACCCCCTACACTCCTAGATCTTGTGCTAACAAATGAAGAAGACATGGTTGAAGAGATCCAAACATTACAAGAGTGATCACATCATCCTGAAATTCAACTTTAACTGTTACATCCCCAAGAACCGGAGTAAATCAGAAAAATTTATCTACTCAAAAGGAAATTACAAATCAATCAATTCAGCCATAAATAGTATAAATTGGAGTGATATCATGAAGGGAGATACTCAACAACACTGGGACTCATTCACAGAAAAATTACACCAAATTATTGATAACAACATACCAAAGTTTAATGTGAATACCTTTAGTAAGAGAAATCCCTATGTTGATAGACAAGCTGTAATCGCAATCAAAGACAAAAGAAAAAAATGGTTTAGATATCAAAACTGTGAAAACCATATTACATATGAACAGTATAAAACATCGAGAAATAAAGTTAACCATTAACTAAGGAGAGCAAGATATCAGCAGGAAAAAAAATTGCACTTAATGCGAAAGAGAATGTCAAGGGGTTCTGGAAATTTGTACGGCAAAACACTAAAACCACAATATCAACTAGTCACTTCGAAATGCTTAATGGAGAAATGACTTCTAATGATGAAGAGATTGCATCCACACTGAACACCCATTTCATATCTGTCTTCACTGAAGAAAATGTGAACAATAAACCAGATCTAGTACTAAACAAAAATGTAACTCCTTTAACAAACATTGAAATCACATACATATACAATGGTTGAAAAAATATTAAAAGATGTAAATCCTTCCAAGTCTCAGGGACCTGATGGAATCCGCCCAAAGGTTTTAAAAGAATGTTCGTCAAGCTTCCCCACAGAAAATGGCAGTGGAATACCACTGGAATACCACTGGAATACCAGTGGAATCCACTGGTATTTAGAATACCGGTGGTATCGTGTTGGTATTCCAGTGGTCAGTGGTATTTCAGTGGTATTTCAGTGGAATTTGGCAACTGTTCATTGGTATACCACTGCATTAATGCCACTAGCAATGGCATTTCAGTGGAATACCAGTGAGAACAGTACCACTGGTATGTCAGTGGCATTCCCTCATGAAGCTGTTATGTTGAATTTTGTCTGGAGGTAGTCTGGATTGATTCTGAAAACAGTCTTGAGGTTAGATTCAGACATCTGAATATTGTCTGACACAAGCTGTTTACAGTCTGAATAATTTCTGAACATTATCTGAGAAGTGCTTAATTATCTCCAGAAATATTTTTGAATTAAGATTTGTTTAAAGTTGTTCTGAATTTATTTTCCAAAGTCAAGAAAACTCTGCGAATATTGGCTGAATGACTTTGAAAATCCCCACATATACTGACATTTTCAGAAATAACAAAAGGGAGTCAAAACAAGAACTCTTAGAATGAGTTGAAACCTTTTTTACTTTTTGCTAATAAAAATAAATATCCTGATAATTCTTGCTTTTCATGGTTGATTAACAATATAAATACTCTGTCAAGATTAGCAGTACAGTTGTGTGCTCCATTTCCAGCTTCTAGTCAATCACACTAGTCAGCCACTGCATAACTATGGTTATCCCAAGAATACATTGCACATTTTTCCCAAACTAAAGTAAACGAAATGCATGGAAATAAGAAACCAGTGTCTTTAGGTAACTTCCTGATACATTACAATGGGTCACATGCGGTCAGGGGGTCTTCATGTCTTGTGTTGGTTGATTCAAGTCGCCTTTGTCTGCAATGTAGATGTATTCTCCAAGTTCTACCAAGATTTAACTGCAAATGATAAAAAATATATTTAATGACAGACTGTAGCTTACATGTATATGGACTCTTGAAGGCCCTTATATTCACATGATAAAAATGGTCAACAGATCCACACATCAGTTTATACAGACCAACATTCGTGAGACAGTTACTTAATGAAAAGGTGGAAGGGAAGGAAAGAATAGTCATGACAAGCATCATTGTTTAAGTGTTTTGGAGGCAGGACTACCAGAGGTCAAACATGAGAGCGGTGGAGAAGGATCATATTTGCCCATGAATAACAATCTAGATGAAGTTTGGGAAAAGCTTTTTACACTGTGGTTGATGTATTATGATATACATAGGTTCTTTTTCAAATTATAACTGATAAGATCAAGAAACAAAACTATTCTAAGATGGCTTACAATTACAAAAAAATTGTGCTCTCTTGTATGCTAGGCAAGATACTTTTGAAGCAGAAATGATAAAAAAATAAGTCTGACAACACAGTCTTGTTAGGTGCATCAAATGTGTCCTGTGGCTGTCCTGAATAGTTATATAGCACATGTTATATATCTGTTCTTGAAAAATCCTTCCCTTTTAGACAAATTCCTTATGTGATCATTTAAGATCAATCATACTGCATGATTTAGAAAAATTTGAAATTCCGATTGACTTTATGAGCACAGCTCTGAAGACTTAAATTTTATTCTATAAAGTAATCTTACCAAATAATATCGAACTGAGCTGCTGAGATATATGCCGCATTTCTTCATCAACTCCATCAAAACAATCTAAGAAGAATACTTTGACATTCCCACAGCAAACGAGACCTAAAATCAATAGGCGAAAAAAGAAACTTTGATTTACAAATGTGTTTCTTTAAAAAGATATACGAAAAGTCTACAAACAAAATATTGGAAAAGACTATAAATTGCAAAACAGAACTTGAAATCATAAGAACAGTGAAGCTCAATTTTAGGAAGCTTATTGTACATTTATGAACAAAAACTTCAAATCACGATGCCTCTCTCAGCATGTTTTCAAATTATTGTAACACAAGATATGAATGTTAATGAGAGGTAGTGTCTGACTCAGCTAACTAACAGAATGAAATTTTGGTGGTTATACCAATCCTCACACACCTTCTTAGGCAGTAGAAAGGAGTCTTCATAAAAACATACTATGACCAAAAGAATTCACTTTCAATACATTTCTTAAGGTAGTTAATAAGATACTAACTTGCACACACTAATCTGTAACCATTAACACATTGATGTTACTCCAGATGAAGAAGTTAAACTCTCCTTATTCTTCCAATTTTCAATCAAAAATAACTAACTATTTTGACTCTACCGTCAGATACATGATGTTATTAACATTTGACATCGATGAGATAAATGTTGTTCTGTATGCAACTATGTCACATTTTATAAGACAATTTCATGAAAATACCCACCTATTTTCAAATGAAGGTCAGGTATAGACAGGATGTTTGTTATTGAAAACACTTTTGACTTTCCCTGCACACTATCCAATTTCATCTGCAAAACTTAACATTTGGCTTCCATAACATGACGTATGCAACTGTCCTTCACTTGCAGTGTTGTATGTAAGACCTCATCTTGAATAAAGAAGAAAACCATAAAATTGATCATTTGAAAAATGTGTTTATTTGGTCTTTGGAAAAATAAAGTTATGTTTTAAATGTGATGACCAAATAAAAAAAAGCTGTAACTCTGGATATGTTTTCTTAAAATCTTACTATTTTGACTTCATGAATTAGTTATAAGTAATATTTCAATGATACTGCATGCTTAAATATCTCCATATTTGTAATCAATTATTGTGACCCAAGACACTTAGATCAAAGCACTTGCATAATACTGGTAATTAAAATCCCAAGAGAGCTGTAATATAACTGCATAATATCTTGACATTGCATTAAACCCCATATAGAGATATAAACACACAGTTCATTTAATTGTTCAGTTTGGTTGACATAATTATCACATAAAAGCAAGGAGGAAACTGATTGTCAAACACAGCTTAAAATTACATGACCATTGCAGTCAGGAAACAAATCAAATCCTTAAAATGTTTGACCACATTTAAATGTGGTCCTTTGACATCAAATTTCAGAACGCTATGTTAGTACTGGTGAAATTCCAAACTTATATCAAAGATCCTGTCAATCAATCAATTATGAAGATAATGAACCATAATAATAATTCGTCAGGAACCATAATAAGTGGCAATGATGAACAACATACAAGTATATATACTTTGTCACTGCCTCTTGATTAGAATCTTATCATATTTTATCACACACAAACTCGCATGGAAACAAGAAGTCAATGATTTGTGTAAAAAAATATGCAGAAGTACAACTATCCGTGGATGATGCAAAAAGCAATGCAAAGCAATGTTCACGGCCATCCGAATTGGTGGAACGGTCGAAATAACACCTACATAAAAAAAATATCACAACGGGGTGATTTGTAGAAATGTTAACAGACAATTTCATGAATTGTTGTATCAAAAAATCGACCAGTGTTTTCATCATGCTGTCTCACCTGTAAAGGAAAACAAAAGACGTATAATTCGTCGAAAAATATACATGTAAATGATCGGGGAACAAGTTTATTTACCTTTGCCTGGGTCTTTGCCTTAAAGGTCAAATTTCCCGATAAACAAAATTTTCTTTAATTATCGTTTTTGAATTAGGTTATGGTTTCGTTATGACGGAGGTAATGATTTTTTTCTCATATAGAAGCGAAAAATGTTGTTTTTGACTACTTCTATTCACCTTTATCGATTTTTGTGAATGACTTATCTCCCTTGTTGTGACGTCATTTGTGCTTCAAAGTCATATGAACTAACAGTAAGAAGAATCTAGTTCTCAGTAACGACGGTGTTTTTGCACAAATTTCGGACATTTTAAGTGTTGAATTGTGTTTGGGAAACATAAATTGGATATTGAATATGGTATTTTGACAGGTCTTCTGGTGTTATTCTGCTTTTGGTCGCAGGGATGCGAGTTTCTCCCGTTTTCCGACGAACATAAAAGCTGCAAAAAGTTTCGATAAGTTAACTGGACCGTGTTTACTTTACAAATAAGCAAATGATATATTCCCCAAACAAGAACAGTAGGCTGTGTTACTTTCACTTCGAAGACGGCAAGTTTACGCATTGTTAGGCGTTTCCAAAAAATGATTTTAATGATCTTTAAATGATCGGACTCAATTCAAAGTAATTTATACAGATGAAGACGCTTCAAATTCATTCTACTTATTGAGTAACCGTTATATTTTCCTTATTTGAAACACACCAACAATATTCACTTTACCTTGATGTATTGGTTTCAAGACTGTCAATTTAAACCAGACAAAGCTAATCTCACTTTCAAACACCAATCAAGCGATAAAGCATACAATCATGCATCTTGTTCTTATTTGCAAAACTTGTTTTATGTTTTAACATAATCGTAGAAACGTTGCCATTGTACATAAATGAGACAAAATGAAAATGTACGTTGATTGCTATGATAACAAACCGATTAAAACAAGCAAGTTTCTTTTATCTGCCGTTGTCTTTGAATGAAAATTCAAAGTAATGAATATTTGATATCCGCAAACGGTCTCTGAACTCATCAACGCAAATGATAATGGGTTCGATCTTAACTTAAGCGTCTGCTTTTCGGAATTATTTAAATCACACATCTTATTTTTTTGCCATTGGATATATTGGTTTAAATGACGTATGTCACACTGAAATGCAGGTGTTCAAACATGATTAATACAAATTTATATTGATCATTTAGTAATAAGATCACTTAATATATAATTTACACATTTGAACATAATCTCTTTGTTTACAATTTAATTGATTATTGTCAGTTTATCTCACATACAAAGGGTCAATCAACAGACATCGGACATTACAAGGATTAAGGGTCGTGATGCAAATTAACACCAATCTGCCACATTTGCACTGTATGTTTCAAGTCTCAAGTCCTTTATTGTTTAGGCGAAAGATAGCCTCTGGCGTTAATCTCTTAAATATCTCTGTTGTTAATTAACAGGTCTGACACGTTCTGCTATTCCAGACATGAAATAACAAGCGGCAAATCTCACACTTTCAATGCGTGGCAATTAAATTTATCTTAAAAATCCATTGTTAAGATATAACCAATTAAGACCAAACTCTCACAGGATGTTTGGATTGATAAGGTGTCAGGACATATTTATCTCTCAATGTGACTTACGTGTGATACTTTGTCGTTATGATATTCAAAGAAGTGAACATGTTGTCTTTTTTATTAGAATAGTTTGACACTTCAATAAGTATATGATAATCAGTATTCACCAAAACGGTATTAACTCTATGTTTCAACAAAAAAACGTTTTAACATCAATTTCAAGTTTTGTCAAATTGATATTTGAATTCCAAAATCATAAAAAATAAATTCAAATATGTTTATTTAAGGTTGTTAGTAAAATAAACTATGACGATTTTTTTGTTTTAGCTGTTAATTATTAAACCTGTCCGAAAATTAAATGCTCAATATGTCAAGGCTACTTACACGAGAGAAAACGAACATTAATATAAAGTGAATATGAAGAACAATTCTTAAGTTCTTAACAGTTGATCTAGAAAGACGACATCGGAATCAATTTCGA
The DNA here is from genome assembly GCA_947846245.1 of Cerastoderma edule. Lineage (NCBI taxonomy): Eukaryota > Metazoa > Mollusca > Bivalvia > Cardiida > Cardiidae > Cerastoderma > Cerastoderma edule. The sequence goes on from OX401404.1 coordinate 17,528,501, forward strand.
AATCATAGACCTCTTACTGGGGTGGAGTTACTGGAAAGTTGCCGGATGATTTTAACAAATACTCTTAAATGTGCCAGTGTTTAGTTTTGAAATTTGGATGTGTGGTGAAAATGTGAGGTAAAGGATAACCTTCGTATCACAAGTAAGTTGATGTGTAGTGAAAATGTGAGTTAAGGATAACCTTCGTATCACAAGTAAGTTGGGTTATAATACGGTTTGTTTGTTCGCAATTTATGATCTTCTCCCGTTTCATTTCATGTTTTGATAAGACAATGCAGGGTGAATTTGACAGTTAATAGTTATACGATGTACGGTGTTAAGACAATTCGTTTATTCAGACCTGTGTCTTTGTTTACTACTCAATTAAAACCTTAATTCTAATACACGATCATCGACGAAAAAGTACTCTTGGTTTTTTTCAACAAATATTAATAAAAATAGCTGTTTCAACAAATATCGTCAAAATTTCAAGCCGATTCTTACATATGAAAACATTTACAAATCCTTTCAAATTTACGCGTTACGTCACTTACTTTTTTTTTCAAAAGAATATTCTTATAATATGAAACATATTCAATAAAGAAAATGCACTGTCAATCCAAACATTGACTTAAGGATTGCTATTTCGAGGAAAATCGTCCCAATTTCAAGCCGTTCCTTTCATATGAACGCATTGACATATCCTTGTAAATTCACGCGTTAAGTCACTAATTTATTTTTTCAAATGGATCTTCTTATAATATGAAAACTATCCAGTATACAAAATTCACTGTCAAGCCAAACATTGACTTAAGAATGATTTAATTCAAGGAAAATCGTCCAAATTTCAAGCAATTCCTTTCATATGAACAGGTTTACGCAATGACAAATCCATGCAAATTCACGGGTTAAATTATTAATTCATCTTTTTTCAAATTGATATTCTTATAAAATGAATCATATTCAATAAAGAAAATGCGCTGTCAATCCAAACAATGACTTTAGGATCGTTTATTTGAAGAAAAACACCAATTCTAACCAGCGATCGCTCTTCACGCCCTTTACATGGCGCATTCAGTGGATCACGAGTGACGTCACAACAAAGGGAAGTAAGTCATACGAACTTTTATTAATCGGTGCGCTATGACGGTGATTTATGACGTAATGCGTTATGCTAAAATGTTGCAAATAATTTCAATGTGATTCTTTTACTTCATATTTTAATTTTATGAAATAAACCCAACCTGTACATATGACCTTTAATCAGGAAGTAGTAAATGCGCATGCGCAAATCTGGAATCGGGTTTTCATTGGCCAAAATGAAACAGTGCGCGTTTTTTAAAATCAATTTCGAACAGACTGCAGCTTTCTCGAAGAAAAACGCGTCGTCAAATCCACAATGGCGAACTACACAGTAAAAGTTAAACATCTCCGGGAATCATTATTGATTTTAGCTGTAAGTACGAAGTTTTTTCTATCCTTTTATTATCTCAAATGAGATGATGTTTTGTGTTTTTGAAGTATCAAATCGTCATTTTACCCAAATTGACCGAGCATAATTCCCCCTCAAATCTATATTTGCCCTGATTGTGTCAATTTTGTCTTATGACATACAAAGTTGACTTTTATTGATGTGTAATAATATTTTTAAGACATCTTCCTGAACGTGTTAACACAAGTTGAATATAGACCTTGAAAGTCCTATTAAATATGTTGTTATTGGCATTTATCATGAGAATCACGAGTAAAATCTTTTTTCATGGATATATATATGCGTTTAGTTTGAAACATACAGTTTGTGCCTTATTGATATATATAGAGAATCTTTTTAACTTTTTTCCCCAAGTTGTCTCAAGCACAGGGGCCTGGGTCATTCCATGATCATAATTCAAAATAGTCTGTGAAGGCTTTCTTAACTTTATGTTTTGAAAGGTGGTGGTTCTTTTTAAATAAACAATTTAAAAATATATATATGATTTTGCTAGATCTCCACATGTTGTAACGGAATCAGATTTTGATTTTCCCATTTTTTCTATGTTTTACAGAACATTCACACACTGTTATTCAGGACAGGTGTTGCAGTTAACACACTACAACAAGCTGCGGTTGGGTAATGGTTAGCCCTGAGGACTAAAGACCAGTCAAATCAGGTTTGATTCACGATGGCAATCAACTATTTCACTGGGGAGTGTTCTTAATTTGGCAAGACATGTATCCTAGCATAGTACTGGTAGGTACACTTACTATAACTCTACAGTGCAGTGGGTTTTTTCCCCATAAATTGGGAAAATGCTTGTTGATTTTTGGACATTGTATCAATGAAATTTCTTAATTGGGAAACCAAATTGCTAAAGTCATGTGTCTGTAAATTTTTTAGAAAACTGCATGCTTTTAAATACTGGTAGGTACACTAATACTATAACTCTACAGTGCAGTGTACATTAATGGAAAAACAAACAAACAAAACAAAGTTGTGACAGATTTTATCATGATCAGATGTGATTATTTTTTTTAGATTGTCTGTTTGCTAAGTTTGTCACATTAATGGCAATGGTCATTTGATGTGATGACTTTCTCTTTCTATAAGAGTTAGCTTGCCAACATAAATATATTTTCCATTGGCCAATGCTGAGGACAAGTTGTTTTGGAGGTGCAAATTTCTGATCAGATGTGGATTATGTCTTTCACTCTTTGACAGATTTCTACGCTTGCAATGGTTCTTTACACCATTTTTTCCATTCAATATGTGTATTTGTTGTAGATGAAGGCATTGACTTCGTCTGTTTACCATTATAAATAATGCATTTTCAGGGTTCTCTCTGGCTAAAATTTTCTTTGCGCCAACACTTGCGCCAAATTGAAAAAGTTGGAGCCAAATTAAAGAAATTGGAGCCAAATTCAATAAGTTGGAGCCAAAAATAGTCTTTTGTAGAAGGGGAAATCCTTCATCAGGGTGACCTACGGTTCTAAAGAGCTAGGTTCTCAAGTGTTTGTTTGTTCTATCTATTTCTATGTGCTGTTTTCATTAGGTTCTATGGATTAAATCCTCTCTCACATTCAACATTTGAAACAGGACATAGCAGACACATGACTTTCACCTTGGCGTCATATTATAACCAACTATTTCCTGTCTTCCAGGACTCCTTGTCAGATGTTTATTTGATTTTTAGTGGGAGGCATATTGAACGATTTATAGTCACTCTTGTGTTGGATCAGAATTAAGTGTCACTTAAAATTGCGGATTTTATATACCAAAACTTCGGTGCATAAAAGAGTTTAATTTATTTGTCAATCAACACAACTGACTTCGTCGATGTTTGATGTCAACTTCTTTGAAAGGAGCGTGAGGGCAAACATTTTGATTGAAAAGCAATTAAAGTAATCAAAGTCATAATTTCCATATAATTGAAGTTGTAAAGGCTGTCGAATGACTAAATGGTGTACACAAGAAAGTGTCACCTTCAACAAACTTGCCAATCAACAGATAATGAACAGAACAAGTGTGAAAACAGGAAATCGCATTTGATAAACAAGCTGGTTCCCGAGTTCTAATTCAAAGTACTCCGATTACGGGAACCATCGATACATGGTTCTCGGCTCTACAGTAAAAACAAATCGATATTGACTCGAGATCGGCAACCATGCGGTAAACAGACATCAAATTCTCGCGGAAAAAAGTCGGCGCCAGGCACTTTCGCCAAATTTGTTTTTCTTGCGCCAATTTCTTGATTTTGTCGCCAATGGCGCCATTTGCGAAGGCCAGCGTGAACCCTGATTTTTTCAATCAAGCCCATATTAAATTGAATAATGGACTTGTGGTTGATTTTATTTTCAGCTTCAGAGGTGCATTAGAACCCTAACTTCATGTTCTAACAAAGACCGAGTTTTCTGGAGTTGTTTGACATGCACAAGTGAATGAAGGCGCCCCACTGTTGGAATGCTCTAACAACATTTGCACCACTTTTATCATGAAAGGTATGAACCAACCTGTTAAGTACTGTATGTGTAATTAAATAAAAAAAAAACCATGACATTGTCAGAATGAATTGACCTGTGTTAACTAACCATTGTATAATAAGCTGATCATAAGAAGCAATTTATCCTTTTGTTAGAGTAGTCTTCTTTCTGCTGCAGGTGATTAAGAAATCAGTTTAAATGGATAAACCTGTTCCATAAGCTCGAAAACCTGAATTCCACTGAAAGCATTTGCATGTTTAAAGTTTTGGCCAATTGTATCAATAGTCTTTAAGGCTATTTAATTTCTAATAAGCATTGTCACTTTCAAAGCGGTCATAACTATGATATTTACTGCATCCTTCTGTAAGCTTTCCTTAACACATAACACCGCAATTTTGCATCTTGCAGCTGACGACTTTCATAAAGCATTGTGGCAAAAGAAGAACTATTTATCACAAGTAATTTCACCTTTTGCCACAATGCTTTTTTCAATCTATTCACACACAACATCAACACACCATCAACACTGATATGTTTTACAAAGCTTTTTTTAAGTCACCAGCTTCAAGTAAAAAATTGTCTTTTGCAGGTGGTAATAAGATAAAAAAAAATCTTAGGACAGTAGAGACATACAAGTTTTACAAATGCCTCTAATTGTGTTTTGACCTTTTGTTTATTTTCAGCTCACATATTTCAGATGTTTAAAGATGTGGATTAGGAAGAACTCAGCAGCATAATTAATTTCAAGATCCGGAATATGAAGAAAAAGATGGTGATTTAATTTTGAGGATACAGAAAATGAAAATTGACAATTCATTTGAATATTGATGATTATATTTAATCTAATTAGCATTAAAGATGCCATTCTAGTTTTATTTGTCTGAATGTTCATTAATGCTTCATTGTATAATTGACACTGATTTTTTTTTTAAATTTTAGTTTACATGTGCATGGGTGAAAGTGCTCAGGATTATTCCTGAATTTCAGGTTTTTGAGACTTTTTGTCCCTGTATAATGCTATAGCAAACATGCCTTTTCAGGATAATGAACTACAGATTTCAGGTTTTTGAAAGTTTTCAACTTTCACCCATGCATGTGTATATAGCCCATGCATTTATTGTTTGTCAGAAGAAAACAGACTGATCTTTTCAGTAGTAAATTTGCCTGGAATATCGGTGGTGATTCACTGGCATTCCAGTGATATTTTGCTGGCATACCAGTGGTGTTTCATTGGCATTCCAATGGTGTTTCACTGGTATTCCAGTGGTGTTTCACTGGCATTCCAGTGGTAATTTACTGGTATTCCAGTGGTGCTTCACTTGCATTCCAGTGGTATTTCACTGGTATTCCTGTGGTTTCCACCGGTTTGCCACTGGTTTTCAGTGGAATACCGGCAGATTTTACCACTGGTGTTTTACTGAAATGCCAGTGGTATTCCACTGGGATTCCAGTGGTATTCCACTGGAATATCAGTGGTTTTACCTTGGAATACCAGTGGTATTTCACTGGAAAGCCAATGAAATACCGGCAGATTTTACCACCGGCATACCGGTGGAATACCATTGGTAAACCAGTGGAATACCAATGGTGTTTTTCACTAGGGTTAGCCCACCCACTAACCCTTATCTTCAAAAAATCAATAGAAGATGGTAAACTTCCGGATCAATTGAAAGAAGCAAATGTAACGGCAATCTTTAAAGCTGGTAGTAGAAAAAAGGCTGAAAACTATAGACCAATAATTAGTCTAACACCAATGTGTTGCAGACTTTTAGAAAGAATCATAAGAAACAAAATTGTTGATCACCTGGAAAAAGAGCAACTTTTATCATTAAATCAACATAGATTCAGAAAAGGATATTCATGTACAACACAGCTTATAGAGTGTATTGAAGACTGGTCTGGTTCAATTGACAAAGGAAAAGAAGTTGACGTCATATATTTAGATTTTAAAGCAGCATTTGACAAAGTACCCCATAAAATGCTTCTTAAAAAATTATGGACATATGGTATCCAAGGGCAAATATTCAAATGGCTAGCCAACTTTTTACATAACAGGAAACAGCGTGTCACTGTTAATGGAAATACATCAAGCTGGGGCACAGTCCTTAGTGGAGTTCCGCGAGGAAGCATGCTAGGACCTGTTCTTTTCTTATTGTACATTAACGATCTGCCAGATGTTATTTCTTCAGTGGTCAAGCTATTCGCAGATGGCACAAAAATCTACAAAGAGTTCCAGAATGAGAATGACACTCAACAACTTCAAGAAGATATTTTCAAAGCATGTGAATGGTCTAACAAATGGCAGCTTCTATTTAACATAAAAAAAAATGTAAAGCTATGCATCTTGGTTTTAGCAATTCTACAGCAAGTTACAATATCATAGACCATCTAGACAATATTGAACAAATTCAAAACGTCAAGAAGGAAAAAGATTTGGGTGTTATATTCGACCCAAAACTATCATTCAATGAACATGTCAACGAGAAAGTCAAGAAAGCCAACAAAATAGTTGGATTAATAAACAAGAACTTTCACTACATGTCAAAGGAGATGTTTCGAACGCTCTATAAAGCCTTAGTCAGACCTCATCTAGAATATGCGTCAACTATATGGTCTCCTCGTTTTATAGGAGAGATTAGCAGTAGAGAATGTTCAACGTAGAGCTACAAGAATGGTAAAAGAAATCTCCCATCTAAATTATAATCAAAGAATGAAAACTTTAGGTCTTCCAAGCTTAGAATATAGAAGAAGTAGAGCAGATTTATTGCAAAAATACAGAATAATGAACAATATTGACCGAATTGATAGGCATAGACTCTTCCCTTCTCCCCCTGAAATGTCACAGAGATATAACTCAAATAAGATCAGGGTTTTCCCCAGGATTTTTTTCAGGCGCTGGGGAGGATGGGGGAGGGTCAAAGGAGGGGGACATCCCCCTCCCTTTTCGATTTTTTTTATACATGTGTACCAAAATGATGAGTTTTAAGGTATGTTGTGAAAACAAAAGACAAAAGAAAGTGTCCCATAATATATTTAAATCAACACATTTGCTAGACAAAAAAAATGAGTGATAGTCTACAAAATCAAATTTTCAAAACTCCATATACAGTACTTCAATGTGCATTTCTATTTTGAATACTCTACTTCTCATTGGTTCTGCTTTGAACCATTCATCCTGAGCTTTTTTAAATTGGAAATTCTGTAAGTCTAGAGGACATGCATGCTGAATCCCTTTAACAGTCTGAAATGAAAATGTGAACCTCTATTATTATTATCTTTCAGACACATCTTGAATCAGAAGTATATAGAAGTGTTGAGCAACATCCCATTTAAACAAAGTATGTCCAATTGGTGTCACAGCCTCCCCCTCACATTTAATAGATTTATTCAAGGACATGTATCCATCTGTCAAAGTCTTTTTGCTTCTTTGTGCTTGCGTCTTTTCATGTCAGGTAACATAGTCATGACTAGCCAAATACATAGCAATCTGCATGTCTACCCGAAATGCCTTTTACAATGGGGCATCACTAGGAATTTGTTAAATTATTTCTCACTAGTCTATTCATTAAAAAAAGACAAGTTCATAGATAATCATGGTGTCACAAATTATTATTTTGTATGCAACATTTGACTCTCTGTCAACAGTATTTTATGTATTGTATACGGGTTTCCTGGGATTCACAGTACGAGACTAGGGCTCTGTCATGTCTTGCCTGAAGGATCAAACCAAAACTCCAAGTTACAATTCCTTCACCTTAACCACTTGGAGGTTTGTTCATTGTTTAACAAAGTGAACATGACTATAGCTGCAGTGTCAATACCTGTAGACATTTTTGCATACAAGAGGCACTTAACACATAGTCCTCATATTATAAAATTGTTCGTAAGAAATTCCAGAAATGAGGAGCTTGCTCAGGTTCACTTGGTGTATTTGTCACATTGAGCTCAACAAGTATTTTGACGTTTGAAAAATTACGTTATGCCTGAGCCCACCAGATGATCATTTCATCTCAGCAGTTTATGTATACAGATACTACAAAACCGGTTTTGGGCATATTTATAGTGAAACTAAGTTGCCGAGGAACTGAATTTTATAACTTACCCGGTCAAAATAATTCGATGTGAAGAAAGATATTGCCGGATGCAAAACTTTCTCAATATTTCCCGATCACGTCATATTAGTTTGTCTAATAACTTACCATGACAAACCAAGGAAATCGGCGATGTGGAGACGGATGTCTGAATCAGGTGTTTTTACATAAAACTCCCGTCTATAGTATCATAGAAAGTGACAGAAGCCATGTCAATTAAGTAATGTCTATTTCTAACTCCAAGTGCGATCTTTTAACACGCATCATAGATCTTTCCTTTTAGGACAAAGCACGTGCCATAACGCCAATACACACGTTCATGTCTGTACCTATGACGACGTCGCATAAACCGAGTGTGTAAACGCCTATCGACTTTTTTATCAGCTGTTAGTTACTACTTTATAGACTGGCGGTTTATCTAGAATATACTGCCATCGACGTTGACTCCATTTGGGGTCAATTTAAAGCGCTGCGGACACATTTAGAGCGCCGCGGGAGTCAGCTAAGGCGCCGCGGGAGTGCTTATTTTGAAAGTCAAGCGCAGCGGAGCCGCGGCGCTTTACGGGGCTGGGGAAGACCCTGAAGATATATGTGACTCAGTCTCGAACTTAGCTGCGAAGGGCCACCTTCAGTCAGAGGGTTGTAAAGCATTGGAACAAACTCCCTAATAATGTAGTACTTGCACCCTCCATCAATTCCTTTAAACGGCAGTTAAATGAATGGGCAGGGGGGTCCTGTAAGTTCAGCCCCTAGTGTGTAAAACAATAATTAAAGCACTTCAAGTGGACAGTGATAGTGACTCTGAAATATGTAAATTGCCGCATAAGTTTTGTTTTTACAAGTTTTAAATTATTTTCACAATGCATACTTTTAAATAATGTGTAATATAATAACCTATCAAGAGGATCATCAGGATCATTCAACTATGATCTGAGCCAAACTCGGATCACATCAAATATGGAAAAACGACATTCGAACTTGCCTAAGAAGCCAACATTTGGTTTATATGGGTATATCCCATATCTGGCAAAATGACTATATGGACTAAAAGTAAATCGGTGTTCAGTGTTAGTCTTCTTCTTCCGGTGATGTGCATGACCACGATATTCGGTATAAACGCACAGTTGTGTATTTACATGGTGAGGGAGGTCACCGGTGCCAAATTTAAAAGAAAAAGTATTAAAATAATAAGAACAAGGGTGATATGTACATGTAGTTTACACGGCGGCAGCAATCCCAGACTTGAAAGCTTCCAAGCTTGGTGCTGTGGCTAGGCTGATTGACAGGCTGTTCCAGGAGTATCGCAGATGGGAAGAAAGAGTCCCTCATTATGTTTGTCCTGCAGTAAGGTGGTACAAACCTCATGTTGTGGCCTCTTGTTGTGGCTCCTTGTTGGACAATATATGATGGTATGTTGATGTCAACAAGGTTGTTTGTGATCCTGAACATCATTACTGCCTTGGCCTGTTTTCTCCTTTGTTCCACAGAAATAATTTGATGTGAATATTGCTTTCTATTTTCTGATGGGGCAATCTAACGTCGAAATTTCGAACAATCCAAATAATGTCCGGACTTTTTTCATTCTATTTTTCGTATTGAAAGCAAAAATGGCCATTAAGTTTATCGAAAACTATCCATGTAGGTAATCCTAAATTAGAACTACTCTTTAAGTCTTACACTTTGGAATAGTCTCATCAAGAGTATTCTAATGGAAAAAGCAATGTAGGGTTGAGAGAGAAAAAATAAAAATGTTGGCAACGCTCATATTTTGACCTCTTTTGCCTCTTTAGTTATTGAATCTATGCTGTTGGCAGCAATTGAATTATTACTACTATCTTTATCATAACATGACTTCTTTCCCATTGATCAATACATTAGAAGCCCAAAGTAAGTATGTTAAAATTGGGAAGTTGCAAGAAGTTGCCAATTTGTAAAACCCAATAGCTGGTTAAATTATCTTCTTTTTTTTTATATTGAATGATTTTAAAGAAGTATTCAATTTGAAAGGACAGTGCTTTTTATAGGCACCTGATATACAAGATGAATATTTCTTTCAAAAGCATCTGATTCTGGTTGCAACATTAATTATTTGTCTCTCAACATTGATTAACACCGTTTATGTAAAAAAGCAGACCAGCGACTTGGAAATCATTATGTGCAATGCTAAGTATTGAGGAAATACTGGGAAAGGATCTTAACCCTTTCCCAAACAACAAATTTTCAACTGTCCCAAATTGAAAGAGTTTGCGGAAGATATTTCAAAATGTGATGGAGTTGGAAAATTTTCTTCTGATAGGGCAGAAAACATTATGGGAAATTGAGAAATTGCTTGTACGAGCAATTTCTTCTTTTCCCACAATGTTTTCTAAAGTGGTCTGCTTGCAAGAAAGTGGTCAAATGTCGTTATTGTTTGGGAAAGGGTTAAAATAGTACACTTACTGCTGTGTTTAGAGTGATATACTGTTGAAAATGATATATTACTCCAATCAAAGCCAATGACACATATTAGCTGATGAACTCTGAACCCTTTCCCAAACAATAACAACATTTGACCACTTTGTTGCAGACGACTTTAGAAAATCTTGAGGGAAAAGGAGAAATTGCTCATAACAAGCAATTTGTACTTTTCCCACAATATTTTCTGGCCTATCAGAAGACTTTTTTCCAATTTCAGCACATTTTGAAATGTCGTCTGCAAACTCTTTCAATTTGGGACAGTCGAAAATTTGTTGTTTGGGAAGGGTTAAATGCTCTAATCTTTGACAGCTTCAGAATGGGGTCGATTTTTATGTAATGTACACTGAATGAATCAGAAACTGTTGGTAAATATACAAGGCATATTTGTGACTCTGTGCAGCAGGCAATGTATATATGTGTGAGAAAGCTAACTCACAGCGGCTAAATAGCTGCCAAATTCTGCATTCTTGCTGTTAATAGCTTAGCGCTCATGATAACTACAGTGAACTTTAGTAAGCTGTTATTCTGAAAAAACTCTCTTTAAAATTGCTAACCGTCTTTCTTTCATTGTATGTACTTTACAAGAGGGTAGTCTAACAGTTCAGTGCAATACTATGGTAAGTGCTTCATGTTTGTGAAGCATTTGGTTTTGTCTGGAAATTATTGAACCCCTATATTGCTAAGTCAACTGTATTGCACATGCACTACGCAATTCCAGCTTTCCTCGACCATCTGAAAGTGTTCAATAAAGCTGCTTCAGTTGATAATTGGTTGATAACTGGGTTTTATCAGGGTTTTTTTTCTTAACTTGGAAAGATGCCTAGGCCTGTTGATTTTGGGAAGTTTAATCAATGAAATTGCTGGATTGAGAAGTGAAAAAACTGTTTTTTTGAGAAAAATTTGGGTTTTTAAAGAAATTTCCAATGCATTGAGAAAGTGTCCTATAATGGGCCCCTGTTATATAATAAAAAAAACACTGTTTATATGAAATTTACAAAAGATTTCTAATATTGTTTAAAAACCTTTTTGAGTGTAAACATATAACTCCTTCTTAATAAATCTTTACTTTGGTGCTTTTGCTGCAGATGGTTTCAGAAAACACTTTTACCCAAGGAGAAATTCCCACCTAGATACAGGTGATCAGCAATTTACCATCATGTAGTGACATGTCTTTTGTCAAAATGTTTTCTTCTTAATATCACTAAGATCATGTATAGTTTTATTTTTTAAAGCTTTTTCTTGTTATAAATCTGATACCATCTATTTTGATCAGTCATATAAAGGAACATAGGGGTTCTGTGTGGCCCAGTGGTAATGGTGGTGGACTTTGAACCTATGGGTCCCGGTTTTGAGCCCCAGGCACACCTCCGGTTTTGTGGGAGTGGTCTTTGGCAAGTCACTTCAGCCTCAGCCCTAGCCTAATATTGGTGGATCCAGGAAAGCTTTTACATATCTAAATAATTGTTAATACGGTTAATAATATCATACGACATAAAGGAACATGTTGAATTACCAAGTTTTTCATATAAATGGTGGTAGGTAGAAAATATATTGCATAAAGAGGAAGAATTAACTTGGACACAAGACTCACAATTTCTTTTTTTTCACAATGGTCTTCTGATAGAATTGTTCTGTTCCATTAACTTTTTTGAAAACGAGGAAACATTTGAGAACTCGTGAAGTTATTGGCACCAGAAATATTCTAGGCTTCCACAGACAGACAACTTGAAAACAGGTCTGTGAAATGTAGAAACCCATACGGTATTGCTGCAGCTGTTTATAATGTACTTTACCCTTTACCAAGTCAAAAGTTGGAAAGAACATAAGAGCATTGTATAACAATGTATGTTTTAACAATTTTCTACTCTCATTCATCAAATAAACTCATCAAGTTGACCAGCAACAGTGTCTAGGTGAACTAATCCTGTTAAACTTAAACAGGTCATTGACAAACTTTTAAATCATGCGTTTCTAGAAAATTAACATTCATTTTCTTGTTTTCACAACATGTAAATTCTTTTATTCTGAAATAGTTAAGTCCACAATTTTGAGACACACGTATGACTGTTAACGATAATTAACAGGGTTTGCCTTAAGGATTGGAGTAGAAGGCCAGAAGACTTCTATAGGAGGCAAGGGTGTCTGGGGGTCAGTTTACCGAAAATGAGTTTTACCTCTTTTAATGTACCAAAAATATATCTTTTTTAATTAAGCATTTGGCAAATTTGAGCCGGTCAGAAAATGATTTGAGGCGGTCAAATCAGCCTGCAGCCGCATCTTAAGGAAAACCCTGATTAAGTGATTTTGACGCTTTACTCAGCAAAGAAATTAGAAAATGCAAATCATGATTAAACTTTCTGAAATTTCTCGGAGTCTGTCAGCTTGAAAATCTACTGGTTCTAATTGAAAATTATTGGACACAGACTGGTGGACTTGAGTCTTCAGGCCTTTGTAAGTTTTTGAGGCCTTAGATAAAATTTATACCCAGGGTCTTCATAAAGATTTGAAGACCCAGGTTGAGATCTAACCGATTCAGCCAGACCACCCTCTTTAGTCAGACTTTATGACTTGGCATGAAGTGACGATTTCACAAGGGATTTCAACCGATTGTTTTTGTCGGTAATCAGTTCAGTAATGAAAACCCTGTATACCTTTTTAATAAATTGTCAAATTGCTTTGATATTCCTCATGTCTATGCTTCTCACAGAGATGCTCCAGCTGTTTTGATGAATTACTGCCAATTATGTTCAAGAGTTCCATATATAAGAAAAGTTTTGATCTGTTCAGTGATCTGCCGAGGGTGTGATCCCCTGACAGTATCGCCAAATTTTGGCAAATAACACTGCCTAGTTGAGACAATTGTCGTGGTCAAAATAACTCTGGCCATATGAATTGGTGAGTAATTCTCACAACAAAGCTGTTTTAATGGAGTGCTGGTGCGTTTCACAGACTGTTTCACTTAAACATTAGCACTAGAAATAATCAAGAGTAAATGACATCTTCAATAATGTTTTTCATATTAACACACAAGGATCTAAGTACAGGTTCCTCCAGCCACTGAACAAAAAATAAATCAGTTCCAGACAGAGAAAAGAAAAAAACCCATATTAACCCTTAGAATGCTGAGTAATTTTCCCAAACTAGATTTTTGTGTCATCTGCTTTCCAAAACCTCGAATATCTACTTAATTTTGTTGAGGAAAGATTCTCAAATTAGCAAACAGGTTAGATCACAGACCAGACGCCAATTTACTTGGTGGCTGAGTTTGATCTTACCTGATTGCATAAGCATGAAGTCGGTTCCAGCCCTATAAGGGTTACAGATATCCAAATGAAGTTTTGAATCATGAGTTCCAAATATTCGCATAAGAACTAACTGAGAGATTTGTATGTTTTTTTCGTATCCATGTGTAGGGCACACAGCCAAGTCAGAGTGTAGCAACATATATAAAATCACTCTACAGTGTTAGTTAGTGGCTACAGAATGAAAGGACTCTCAAGTGCTTGAAGGATACAAGGACAATTCAGTGTTAGATCTGAAAACTATAGGCCCCTGCATTGTGCTCTAGTGGTGTTTTTTTTCTTCTTCATTTACATGCATTTCACATCACATTCCTGACTCTTAAATGATGGAAGAAGACCCTATACTCATCTGCCCTTAACCCTTTCCCAAACAATAACGACATTTGACCACTTTGTTGCAGACGACTTTAGAAATAATTGTGGGAAAAGGAGAAATTGCTCGTAAAGAGAAATTTTTCCTTTTCCCACAATGTTTTCTGTCCTATCAGAAGATTTTTTTCCAATTTCATCACATTTTGAAATGTCGTCTGCAAACTCTTTCAATTTGGGACAATCGAAAATTTGTTTTTTGATAAATTGTTAAGGGCAAGTCAAGCCAGATAGATCCTTTGTCATACAAAAGTCAGCCGGGAGACTGCTTCTCAGGAAAATTCAAAAGCAGACACTGGGATTTGAACCCAAGCGTGTACTGGCCATGGGATTTCAACTTCTGTATTAGATTAGACCATGGAGGTCCCTCTCTCTAGTGGTTAGATAACAGGGTACCGCTTTACCAAACAGTTTACGCTTATGATCTGCGCATGTCTAAAACAACAACTCCTCTTATTTCAATATTTGGCTAAGCAATATTGCAAAGTAACATATCATTGGAATCGTCTCTCCGAGACGCTTCCAATGACGTGTCACATTGCAATATTGTACTTTCAATGAAGATACTATCAATGTTTATCAGTTTTGACTTACGCAAATATTTTCCTTAAGTTGTTTAGTAAATCGGTACCCAGAACTTGAAATCACATGACATAGATATCATATATCACTGTAGGGGTAGACTTTTATTTTCATGAGATGTAGTCTTGGGGCCGACTTTTAGAATGTAGATGGCTCTACCTCTCTTGATCAGGTCTTGGGTAGTAATGTTTTTCTTCATTTAAATGTTGTAAGGTATTGCAATATAACTGAAATGTTGTTAACACGGTGCAACATAAAATGCTTGCAGTTATAAACAAAGATCTGACAACTATGCCAAAATAGACTCAAATGTAGGTTAACAGAGGCTTCCTACTAATCATAACTTCTCGGGTATTTCTGTGACCTGAGGAATACATGTATAAGTGTGGGGTTAAAAATTTTACATTTTTGTCCCGGCTAATTACATTTCCTGGCAGTCTCCACATTATGTAGTTCAATGAATACATATGGAAGTATTGAACATCATTTGAAATCATTTTTTTGGGGTCGGATTTACATCTTGATATATTTTTTTGGGTCAGGTTGACATTGTAATATTTTTTTGGGTCGGATTTACATTGTAATATATATTTTTGGGTCGGATTTACATTGTAATATTTTTTTGGGTCGGATTTACATTGTAATATATATTTTTGGGCCGGATTTACATTGTAATATTTTTTTGGGTCGGATTTACATTGTAATATATATTTTTGGGTCGGATTTACATTGTAATATATATTTTTGGGTCGGATTTACATTGTGATATATATTTTTTGGCCGAATTTTTTTTGTAATATATTTTTCTGGGGGCAGGTTTACATTGTAATATTTTTTTTGGGGTCGGATTTACATTGTAATATTTTTTTTTGGGGTGCTGGATTTACATTGTAATATATTTTTTGGGGTCGGATTTACATTGTAATATATTTTTGGGGGTCGGATTTACATTGTAATATATTCTTTTGGGCCGGATTTACATTGTAATATATTTTTTGGGGTCGGATTTACATTGTAATATTTTCTTTGGTCTGATTTACATTGTAGTATATTTTTTTGGGGCCGCATTTACATTGTAATATATTATTTGGAGTAGGATTTACATTGTAATATTTTTTTGGAGGGGCCTGATTTACATTGTATTATATTTTTGGGTCGGATTTACATTGTAATATATAGTCACTTTGTTTTCCAAAAAATGTTGAAAAGTTTCCTGTATCAGGGGAAATGTTACAGTCCAGAAAGGGAGTATGTGTTTTGGTATGAGAGCTCCAAATGTTACAACAATTAAGGGATGCCAGAGAAGTGAAATTGTGCTGAATTGACAGATTAAATTCCGTGGTGTCAATTAAATTTCAACAGCCTTGGCATGGGCTTATCTTGGTTTCTGTAACAACTGTTCTCCTCTGCACACAAAATTTTAACCCTTTTCATCATGCAAACTTACCGTCGTTGAAAACAAAGCTGTTCTGAAACTTGTTCATGAACAAACATGGATGACAAGACTTAGTGGCCATTCATAAAAACAAAGCTGTTCTGAAACTAATTAATGTTTATGAATTTCAAGAATATGTCAATGAACATCAAAAACAGGTTCATGAATGTATTCATGAACCTGTTCTTGATGTTCATGGACTTGTTCTTGAAATTCAATAATATTTGTGTGTTCATGAAATGAATGGCCATTTGTCGTTCATGCTTGTTCATGAAGTTCATGTACATAGTTCTTGAATCCTTGCTTGGGTGTAAGTCTCTTGAAAATGTAAATCCTCTGCAACTGTGATATGAACCAATATGTGGAGATGTTGTGTGGGTTCAAATCAAATGCTCTAAGGCTAGCTCTGTTGTTGAGAAAATACCAGGACCTTGGTTGTCTTTTACAAGCAGTATATACTTGCTGATAGCTGAGTGAGTGTTATGTAAACAAAGTAAATTGTGGTTGAAAATGGTGTAATCCCGACACCACTCTGAGGTCTGGGCGGACAATACGACGCTTCCTAACCCCATTAAAATGTTATGCTAACTGATCTAACTGAGAAATTAATCCACTATATGGTCAAGGGGTTCACCATTGTTAAATATTTAACCATAGAAATCATCATGTCTAAAGGTTAAATTTGGATGATTGCTCATTCAGAGCTTTTTATTCTTATATCACATTGTTTTCCAAAGTCAGCTGTAACAAATACATCAAATTCAGGTATCATGGAATAAAGATTTTATAAAGGTGACTCGAGATGAAGAGATTTCAAGTAGGCTGTAGCAAGTGTTATGTTGTACAGTCTTCATGTATGAGTCACTATCCTATTTATTTACATGTGGTGTTGAAAAGCCCTAGATTCTATTAGGTTTTAAATGACCTTTCAAATAGTTTCATACAGCTGGGCTCATTGCAAGAATAAAACAAATATGAAACAATTAATTATTTAAGTCTTGTACTAAATCCTTGATAGGTAGACAGTCATGTTCATGCTTCTATTTGGTTGATTGGAATTCATAGACTATATATATTATATATATATATATATATATATATATATATATGGTCATCATCCATGAACAGTTTAGAATTCTGCAGTAAGCAACATCTTAAACATTGTGAGAAAAGAATTGTGCTTATCATATTAATGACATGACCAAATTCTCCATAAAGATGAACAATTTCAATATGTTTAATCATTTTGGCAATAAATATAATCATATAACCCAGTCCAGACTCTAACCTGAAGCCTCATATAGGGTTATGATGTATGGTCCAGATTTGAAGGTGGTGATCTTAGAAATTGGTGTCCAGGGTTCGACCCCTACCAGTACCTCTAGATTTTGGAAGTTTCCTTTAACAAGATGCTTAAGAGCCCAGCTAGCTATCCTAGTATGGTGAATCAAGGAAAGCTGTAATATAATTAAAATAATTGTTAACACAGTGTACAACCCAAGATGAAGAAAAAAAAAAGAAAGAATGTAACCTTTACTGTTCCTGGAAACACTACATATTTACCATCTTGCATGACTCAGTGGTTAATGTGGAGGACGTTATGTTCTGAGGTATAAGGTTCCATTCCCACTAGTACCGTTAAAAGGGTGTTAAACCCCTATATCTCTATAATCTCTACCCCTGACTATAACACAGATGAGGGTCCTGCTTGGCCCTGTGGTTAAGGTGACAGACTTAGAACTAGGGGGTCCCAGGTTCAAGCCCCACCGACGTCCTCTGTTTCGTGGGAATGACTTTTGGCAAGTTATTCAAGAGCCCTAGCCTAGTACTGGTTGATCCAGGAATGCTATTACATAACTGAAAAATTGTTGAAATGGTTTTAAACACCATACAAACAAACAAAGATGATATCAAGGTTCATTTTTGTTTTGTTGTTTTTGAAATTCAATGTAGTTTTCTTGGAAGACAGAAAAAGATTACAGAATAGAGTAGAATGGTTGTTAATAAAGACCGGAAATGATTAGGTTCACTGTAACCGGCATGCTGTTTTCAATTAATGTAAACTCGATGAATTGTGTGAGTGCATTGTAGGATAAGAACATAATAGAGGGTTCAATGCAATACTATAGTTAGTGCTCCATGTTTGTGAAGCACTTACTATAGTATTGCATTGAACCATCGTCTATATTATGGCCCCATTCTCTTATTTCTTAAGTCCTCTGTTTTCAATTAGTGGAGATTTGATGAATTGTGTGAAGTGCATTGTGGGATAAGAACACTATAGCCCCATTTTCTTACTTCTAAAGTACGTTTCACTCTTTGAGGAGCATGTGACCAAGGATATGTGATTTTTGCGGTCTGCTGCCTACCCTTGCAAAAAGATTCAGTTTGTTACTCCAAGAGACAAACCATGGAGTTAGTCCCTTTAACCCTTTACCAAACGCCAAATTGTCGACTGTCCCAAATTGAAAGAGCTTGCATACGACTTTTCAAAATCTGATGAAATTGAAAAATAATCTTCTGATAGGGCAAAAAACATTATTGGAAAACTCAAAAGGAGTAATTGATCGTTAAGAGCAATTTCTCCTCTTTCCCACATTGTTACCAGAGTCATCTGCTACAAACTGGTTAAATGTTATCATTTTTTGGTAATGTTATGGACTTAGTGTTCATCATGCTAACCACAAGACCATCATGGCCCCTTCTAGCTGTTACTCCATTTAACTTCAGAAACAATATTGACCACACTCAATCCCCGGATCAATGCTTATGAAAAAATGTCCGAACAAGATGGCCTCTTCACAGGTATATTTGCTTTTTTCACCTACTTTTGCCAATGCTAGCCACATTGTGTACCCCGCATGACTTCTGACCATCAACTTTCTGGTTCTGGTGGTGTATGATAGCTCATGGTTTATAACGGTGTTACTTCTAACACTAGGTAGAGAAATTTGGTGTACATAAAAAAGTGGAAAACAAAAGAAATCTGCTGAAAAAAGTCATAAGTTCCTTCTCATTCATGGGCGCCTCCATTTGCGATCTGTTTTATATCATTACCAAACAACAACGACATTTAATTAGTTTGTTGCAGACGACTCTGGAAAACATTGTGGGAAAAGGAGAAATTGCTTGTGACGAGCTATTTCTCCTTTTTCTACAAAGTTTTCTACTCTATAAGAAAATTACTCTCCAATTTCATCCCATTTTGAAATGTCGTCTGCAAACTCTTTCAATTTGGGACAATCGAGAATTTGGCGTTTGATAAAAGGTTAAGGGTTGTGTAATCATTTGTCTGATTTTAGAAATGTAGAACAGACATCTTGGCAAAACCACAAATTTTCTTTGAGTACGATAAATGTGTATGTTACTTGGCTATGAAAAAGTTTTTCAGCGTTTTCAAGATGTAAACATTCCTCTTAGTAAATTTTTATAGCATTGGTAAACATAATGTCGTCTAAAGGCAGAAAGGCTATTTTCAAACTTTCTCATTATTTAAAGGAAGCTTTTGAATTACGCAATACAATGTGTTAATAGAATGCTCTTCTTTTCGGAGGGAGGTAATAAATATGTATGTTTGTATGTTTAAATGTGTATTGATTGAATATTCTTGTAGATAGATTGAAACTGTATTTTTATTTTGTATGCATAGTCAACTGAAATGTTATGGCCAAAGGCATGATTGTGCTGAATTTGCGAAATAAAATAATGGAATTGAATTGAATTGGTAAAAAACATGTTTAGAATTGGAGGGTTTACCAAAATGAATTAAAGCGCATTTTATTTTTTATATAATGCTGACTGAAAATATTCATGTAAAATTTCACATTCAGATTTGATGAATGTATATTCAGCTTATAGAGATGGTACCTTCATGCTAGGCAAATTCGCTTTTTGTTACAAAGCTTTTAAATGCCTGATTTAATCTTCGAAATCAATTAGATTTTCTGTCAATTGAAGGAATTGGGTTAATTGCTATAGTTGTAAAGGTCCAGATTAAAGGGGTAATTATAGTCTTGTTCCTGCAGTATTTTCAAATCTATTTGATAAATTCTATACTGTTGGTATTTATAGGGATTGTCTTGTTTAGATGATTCAAATGAGTACCCACAATATAGGTTTAGGAGAAGAGTTTAAGGAAACATGCCTCTAATCCAATATTGTCTCAGATTCCAGGGGCCCGTTTTACTAAACAGTTTACGCTTAAGATTTGCGTAAGTCTAAAACAATAAGTCCTTTTATTTCAATATTTGGCAAAGCAATATTGCAAAGTAACACATCATTGGAATCGTCTCTCCGAGACGCTTCCAATGACGTGTCACATTGCAATATTGTACTTTCATTGAAGATGTTATCCATGTTAATCAATTATGACTTACGCAAACATTTTCCGTAAAGTGTTTAGTAAAACGAGCCCCAAATGTCAAGACAATTATAGTGACTACCCACAATATATGTTTAACCCTTTACCAAATGCCGAATTTTCGTCTGTCCCAAATTGAAAGAGTTTCCAGACAACATTTCAAAGTGTGATGAAATTGAAAAATAATCTTTTGATAGGGCAGAAAACATTGTGGGAAAAGGAGAAATTGCTCGTCACGAGCAATTTCTCCTTTCCCCACAATGTTTTCAAGAGTCGTCTGCAACAAACTGGTTTAATAACGTTATTGTTTGGTAATGGGTTAAGAGAATAATTTAAGAAAAGATGGCTCTAATTTGGGACTCATTATGGTGTCTCTGAATCCACTGATGACAAAGCAATAATTGTAGTGACTACCTTGACTTAAAGTTTGAGAAAAATAAAATAGAAATGCAATTATACAGCAGGGCTGTCATTAAGTCAGCTGCCTGCAGGCCAACTTGACTGCTTCAAATGACCATTTTCTCTTAAGTACCAATACTATAGGGCTTGGAGATGAGATAAAGAAGTTGGCATAGGAAGAAAATAAGCCTCTTACTTGGTTAGAAAAACCAGACAACTTACATCATTGTCACCCATTTTATTACTATTTTCGGTTCATATTTCACTAAAAAAATCACACTTTTTTAATATCTAGAATTAAAAGAAACTGGCGAGAAGAATGGAAGATAAAATTGACTTATTATTTTGGTAGGAATAGGACAGAACGTTTTTTTTGAGAAGCACAAACTGCTCAAATTTTCTCTAATGCTCAATTTCTGAAATGCAAAAGAATTATATATAAAAGATTTTTTTAAAGAATAGAAAATGTTGGATAAAAAGAAATAGCTTTTTTTTCCCAACAATAATTTCTAGTTATGTGCAGCAAAAACTTTTGGGGTTGTTTAGTTTAAAGCTTACCACCATGGAAGTAATTTAGATGGTGTGTGATTGTATGATTGCAAGGTTTATGTGGGATATCATACGAGAGTGGAAGTTGATATCATATCTGACATCAGTAGTTAAAATAGTTTATCCATTACCAGGGATATTGTGTAATTTTGCCAGAATTCCTTGAGTGCTGCCAATAGGAGGCAGATTTCAGGAGTTAAAACTCCATGTTATCTCCTTTTTTTGTTCTCTGAAACCTTTACTGTGGGTACTCATTAGAATCATGTCCAGGATTCTACATTGCTTGAAGTCTATCGGTCTGTGACCAACAATTTACGCAAATGATCATTAGATTTCTAACCCTTTCCCAAATAACAATTTTTGACTGTCCAAAATTGAAAGAGTTTGCAGACAACATTTCAAAATGTGATGAAATTGAACAATAATCTTCAGAAAGAGCAGAAAACCTTGTGGGAAAAGGAAATATTGCTTGTTATGAGCAATTTCTCCTTTTCCCATAATGTTTTCTAAAGTCTTCTGCAACAAAGTCGTCAAATGTCGTTATTGTTTGGGAAAGGCTTAAGCCTGTCAGTTTTTGATCAACAATTTCCACAAAGGATCATTAGATTTTTAAGCTAGCAATAGCCTAAGGACTGAAAGAGTTTTCAGAAAGTTTATCATGAGTTAGCTTTTAAACTTTTAAGTTTTATTTGCTGTCACAAGAACCTGATAAACTTGAACAGGACCAGTCAATATAGATAGTTGCTGGTCCTTTTAACCCTTTACCAAACACAACATTTTGACTGTCCCAAATTGAAAGAGTTTGCAGACAACATTTCAATTGTAATGTGATGTAATTGAAAAACAATCTTCTGATAGGGCAGAGAACATTGTTTTCCAGAGTCATCTGCAGCAAACTGGTCAAATGTCGTTATTGTTCGGTGATAGGTTAACAGTTAATTTAACGAGTGAGTGTAGAAGCCTGATCTTCTAGGGGGGCTCTGTAGCTTAGTGGTCAGAGAACTGAACATGAACTTGCAAAGCTCTCTGGCTGACTTACAGAATGCGCTATGGTTCTGTTTGACTTGACCAGTCCTATTGAGTACCCCTGCGAAAGATTCAAGAAGTTATTCATGATCTTCAAGAACATCAAATGGCATTAATGAACACAGAACTTTTTCATGAAATTCAAGAACAGGTTCATGAATACATTTATGAACCTGTCCTTGATATTCATGAACATGTGTTTGAAATTCATGAACAATTTAATAACAGCTTCGTATTCATGAATGGACATTTAACATTCATGAATGTGTATGAAGTTCATGAATAAGATCTTGAACATTTTGCACGGATAGTTAAGTAAGAGGTCTTTCCCCAATCAGGATAAGCTGGTAATAGCAATATGTTATGATAAAGAAATTTTTGTTGCAATGTAATTATAAGAACCCAATGTTATTCAATGTGGTCAGCTGGGAATCAGTGTAAAGATATGTGTTGTTTGATATGAAATTATGTGTTAGCTTTTCTTTGTCTTCATGGAGAGATTGGTATTAGGCATATAAATTTGGTTATTTTCAGGACACGGGAAAGAAACAAAAACCTGATTAACTTTACATACACTTTAATGTTCGCTCATGTTTACTATTTATTTACAATTAAGGCTCACTAATGGAATCAGTAATGTGGGGATAAGGCCACGGCAAGGAGAAAAACTTGTTTTTTCATTCACTATATAATTGGTGGGAGGATATGTGCATAGGGCACCCAACCTCACCAATTAATCGGTGACGACCGAGTTAAAAGAACATTTTAAATTCTTTTTTGAATTTTTCGTGCGATGCAAAAGAAAAAATGTCACAAAAATAAACTAGTCGATCGCCCCGATAAGGATTTTCCGCCAAATTGCATCATTAGATATTGTTTTGTATTTATTTATTTATTTTTTTTTTATTTTTTAACCAACAAACAGTTGGCACCAACAAACGGTTGGTATATTTCAAGGTTCTGGCAAGACTAACATGTACCCAGACCAGCAGCCTGTAACACCGTACTTATGTACTTGTATTAAGGACGTTACACAGAAGCTAGCGACACGTTTATCTGACGCCCCCTGTCCGCATTGTATTCTTCAAATGATACCATTACAGACTGTTGATGTCAGATCTTAACCTAGAACCTTGCTTGCCCCAAATCCATTACTTGGATAAGCGGCTTTTACGGGTCCACTTGGACCTTTTTTTTTTTTCTTGTTTTATTTACTAATTCATTACTTGGTGGCCTAAATGAGTATTTACTATGAGACATAGCTTAAAGCAGTGGAGACCTGAACTCAGGATATGCACTAGGCCCAAGATGAACAGAACCCCCCTGCTTTTCATACGCTTTATTTTTTATTTTTTTATTTGTTTTGTGAGCAACAAGCTTTGATAATAAGCCTTTTTTTTTTTTTTTAAATATTAGTTTTTTCCTAACTGCGACAATACTCCTGTGGAGTAGAACTCTTTGTATTGTGATTTCTAAAACACATGAGCTTTATTAGCCCAATTTTTTTTAAATGAAAGTCATTACATAATTGAGAGAACATAAATAAGGGTTAGGCAGCTAGCACCAGCACGATTGGGTAACCTCCTGCCTTGGGGAATGTTGTGACTACCACATCTTTGGCCTTCTACTGGCTGTGGCTTTCTTCTAATTGTTTGTATGACTGGGTTGGAAGGTATCCCTCGTCCGATGGATATGAATCGACATCCTGTAAAATAAAGAAAAACTAGGCCAGCAAAATGTCAAAATTGGCTTAAATAATGTGTGACACTGAGACAACTCTCGTGCCTTAATCAAGCTGTATAATAATGAATGGTGTGCATTGAGACCTGACCATGAAGGAAAAGATCTTAATGAATAATGTCCTTTACAACTGCATCACCGGCCGTCTATAAAAGTGATTACTTTTTATTTTATTTTTATTTTTATATATATTATATATATATTGGTTTTACATCACATCAACGCCACCCCAGCCATGTAGCTATGCCACACTCTTAAAGGTGAAGACCCCATACTTAACAGCCCATAAGAGCTGGTCAAAGCGGTAGAATCATCAGCCTCCCGCAAGTCGGTCAGGAGAAAATGTGGTTACTACTCAGGCATGAGTTATTTGCTTCCTTGAATAATTGAATGGCTGCCACATAAGTAAACGACTTAAAAGAGGGAACTGTCAACTTAGGGAGGGAGGGATGGGTTTTCGAGTAGTTCTGTCTGATACTTAATACGAAAAGACCTAAACTGGTGAAAATTAAGGTTTATATAAAGAGCCTTGTGACGATCTAATCGTTGATTGGTTAAAAATGGCTGCCAGAAATAGATTTTGTCTGTTAAAATTGGCTGCCAGATATGAAATGATCAAAACAATAACAATGAACTTTCCCGAGCCAAAATAAAATCTGTTATTATGAAATGCTTCAAATAACAGTGATTATATTTGGTTCAAATGACACAAATAACTGAAAATATTTATTAATTTTTCCTATAATTACAACCATTTCTCTTTCAGGTTTTCTCTAGAACACAAGATGTAAGACAAAACATGGATTGAAGCAGCATTCCTAATAAAAGAGAAAAATTGTGCAAAACTGCCACTGTGTGGAAGAAGGTACAAGTGACGGTGAATTGAGCACTGTGTGGGAGCAATTACAAGGACTTTTTCAATGATGGAGCTGGCTCATAGCCTCCTTCTGAATGAAGAGGCACTACAGAAGATACCGGCCAATAAGAAGCCGGTGTTTGTCTACGAATGGCTCAGGTTCCTTGATAAAGTCTTGGCCCTCGCTCAGAAGGTAAGCCATATTGTTTTTAACTTATTCTAGGTGAAGGGAAAGGCATAGGCCAGTAGTAAAGAAGGGGAAAAATTGAATAAAAGTTTGTCACAGGATATATCTCTTTTTGTTTCAAAAATTGTTATGGTACTTGTTGAACTAGACAGACATCCATGACTTCCGACAGAATTAAATAACCCAATAATATTGTTAATTGGCACACACATGTAACAGTGACATCCCATTTGATAGGTTCTTTGGTCATTACTTTGTTCCTGGCAATATTTACAGGGTGGAAATGGGGTCCTGTGTGGCTCAATGGTATAGATGGTGGACTTAGAACCAGGTTCAAGCCCCACTGTCACCTCTCGTTTTGTGGGAGTGGCCTTTGGTAATTCACTTCAAAGCCCTAGTCTAGTTCTGGTAAATCCAGGAATGCCTTAGCTTAACAGTTAAAGAGTTAAACTCAACATTTTTCCACTCAGATTTGTATGGTGTTAAACATCCCATTTTCTCAGTACTGAGAAAATCTTTTTTAATGGGATGTTTTAACACCATACAAATCTGAGTAGAAAAATGTTGAGTTTGTATGTGGCTTGAGTTTCTTTAAAAGTTTTCTTAACTTAATTTAGACCAGATATGATATGCTTTGTACCCTTTTCAATATACTTGCATAACATTAGTGTTGTTTTTTAAAATGTTGTGTTTTTTATCTAAGTGCAGCAAGTAAACAAACAATAACAATTGATGTCGTCAACATCTTAGTTGGAATGGAAGAAGGAGCAAAACATTAACTGAGAAACAAGTTCTATCAACTTGTTTTGGTCATTTCATGACGAACAATTGCTCCCTTTGTTGCATTGGTTTCTACTGTATATTACCTAGGAAACAGTTTTGTCATATTAATCAGTCTTTCCTAAATATAAAAAAAAGCCTGTTCACCTGCAGTCTTGAAATAGTCTGAAACCAGAAGTGCCTGTCTGAATTTTCAAGCTGTAGTGTTTATATCAATGATTTGTAAAGGTCATCAGCGTATGCTATGAAATCATTCATTGGCTGTAAAAATAACTTTTATAGCAGATAAGCCAATCAAATCAACGATAACAACACACATTGCAAGTGAGACCACTCTACTTATTCAGAAATAAAGTTCGAGAAATACTCTAAACTACTGACAGTGATGTTGTCTTTTGGTGGTATTTCCAAATTTCGTAATGGTTTTCATATTGAAGTACTTACAAAAAAAAAATGGAGGTGTCGTGGACCATCAGAATGCCATTTTCCGGCGATCCAAAATGAAATTTGCCCATTGTACCGGTGGACCGGCATTTTAGGGAAAAACTGATTTAGCATCGCTCCTTTGCTACTGATGTTTATTTCTTTCAATGATTATATCCTCTAAAGTGATGCGACTGGCCCTTTTTGTACCCTGCTCATTATATGAACAACTGTTTCATTTTCAGTCTGACATCAAAGAAAAACAGAAGCGACTTGTTGAACAGTTGACCAATCAAATCAGCGAATCGCCAGGCCCACCGACACGGAAGCTGCTTGCACGTAATCTCGCAACACTCTTCAGTGTGGGAGACTCGTTTGCCATGTTTGACGTCATTAATAAGTGTAACGAGATTGTGAAGTGTAAAGATGACTCACCAAGCTATTTACCAACGAGACTGTAAGTTTATTTAACCCTTTACCAAACACCAAATTTGCTAATGTCCCAAATTGAAAGAATTTGCAGAAGACATTTCAAAATGTAATGAAATTGGAAAGATTCTCTTCTGAAAGGGCAGAAAGCATTGTGGGAAATGGAGAAATTGCTCGTCACGAGCTATTTCTCCTTTTCCCACAATGTTTTCTACAAACCTCTGCAACAAAGTGGTCAAATGTCATTACTGTTTGGTAATGGGTTAAATTATGTTTATATACCTTTTAGAAATCTCTTTGATTTAACTGCTCTTCTCAGGGGCCTTTGTGGTCTAGTGGTTAGAGTACAGAACTTTATATCACCTGGCCCCTTTCCGCTTGGGTTCGAATCCTGTTGACGCTATTTGGATTTTTTATGAGAGCTAGGCTCTAAACTGAAATATGGAGCGCAGAAGTTTCTACCTGGCTTGACCAGCCCTAATGCAATTTGGTATCTCCCTCCATTATTAAGAGTTTGGCATCCCAAATAACTGAAATAATGTTGATGTGATTAAGAACCCATATAAAACAAAACTTATGGCTTTTCAAATTTGAAAGCAAAAGCAGACTTTGACACCATTATGGTATTGGGAGGAAACTATTTTGATAAAGGGAGAAATTGCTTCTCATTAGCAATCTTTTCTTTAGTCACAACTATTTTTTTTAAGGTCTGTCTCCTACAATTAAGTTTAATTGTGTGTTTAAAAGAAATGCTTAAAATGATGGAATGCGCCACAAAATTCCCAGGTGAATGAACAGGTGACTTCCTGAACAAACATTAACCCATTTCCAAACAATACCAACATTTGACCAGTTTGTTGCAGACAACTCTGGAAAAATTTGTGAGGAAAGGAGAAATTGCTCATAATTTTGTTTTCTGCCCTATCAGAAGATTGTTTTTCAATTTCATCACATTTTGAAATGTCGTCTGCAAACTCTTTCAATTTGGGACAGTGGAAAATTTGGCATTTGGTAAAGGATTAAAAGCTAAGGATGCTGGCAACTATACTTCCTGTGTGTTATAACCAAAGCCAAGTTGTGCAGGTTGATGCTATGCCAAATTGTTATACATGGGGCCCATATATTCCATTGGATCATTGCCTGGGGATTCACATTGGGTTTAATGCAGTTCCGACAGTATTTCAGTTATATTACAGCTTTCTTGGATTTCACCTGTATTAGTCATGGCTCTGCAGTGTTTTGCGCATGTACATTCTAAGGAAAAACCCTATGGCAGTTTGTGAGCATTGAACCCAGGATTCATAATTCTAACATCATAGCCATTTGGCCGTGCAGGACCCTTTTCCTGAAGTAGTCTCCTTTTTATGATTAGATTATATGGAGTTTTACAATGTGTCAACTATTGTAAGGTTATATTATGACATCTGATGGATTTACCAGCAATAGGCTAGTAGGTCTCTGAAGTGTTTTTTTAAAGGACATTTCCAGGAAGCCTGTGGTGCTGATTGGCTCGTGACCAGGGAACAGGGGCCCGTTTTACTAAACAACTTACGGAAAATGTTTGCGTAAGTCATAATTGATAAACATGGATATTATCTTCAATGAAAGCACAATATTGCAATGTGACACATCATTGGAAGCGTCTCGGAGAGACGATTCCAATGATGTGTTGCTTTGCAATATTGCTTCGCCCAATATTGAAAGAAGAGGAATTGTTGTTTTAGACTTACACAAATCTTAAGCGTAAACTGTTTAGTAAAACGGTACCCAGACCCTGAGTGGCAAGTCCATCATTTAAACCACAGGGTCATGCTGAACCCAAGTCAATGTTGATTTGTGTTACCATTGATCATACCATTGTTTACGATAAAGAGCCGGCAATACAAAGGGTAGACTGCCTGAGGTACAAATTTAAAATGCTTAGGACAAATGTTAAGCCTTTTAGAATCAATTTAAGGCACCAGTTGAGTGCTAATTTTAGAGTTCAGGCCCTAGGACCTCACAGAGATTAAAAGGCCTGGAGAAAGCCCTGATGGTATATACTTCTTAACCCTTTACCAATCGCCAAACTTCCGACTGTCTCAAATTGAAAGTTTGCAGACGA
Organism: Cerastoderma edule; assembly: GCA_947846245.1. NCBI lineage: Eukaryota > Metazoa > Mollusca > Bivalvia > Cardiida > Cardiidae > Cerastoderma > Cerastoderma edule. The sequence continues at coordinate 17,557,526 of OX401404.1, forward strand.
CTTTTCAAAATATGATGAAATAGAAAAATAATCTTCTAATAGGGCAGAAAACATTGTTGGAAAAGAGATTATTGCTTGTAATGAGCATTTTTTCCTTTTCCCACAATGTTTTCCAAAGTTGTCTGCAAGAAAGTGGTCAAAAGTCATTTCTGTTTGGTAAAGGGTTAAAAAGCAGCTGAAACAGGCTAATTAAGAAAAGAAACCATTGCTTTCAAAATATGATGAAATAGAAAAATAATCATCTGATAGGGCAGAAAACATTGTGGGAAAAGAGATAATTGCTTGTAACGAGCATTTTTTCTTTTTCCCACAATGTTTTCCAAAGTTGTCTGCAAGAAAGTGGTCAAAAGTCGTTTCTGTTTGGTAAAGGGTTAAAAAGCAGCTGAAACAGGCTAATTAAGAGAAGAAACCATTGCAGTTTCTTCTCTTATATCAGTGTTTTTCCACTGATTTTCATAAAGAAATTGTTTTTCATACTCCATTACTTATATCTACAGGTACTTTTACAATAGACCAGTCACAAAACCGCTTGAGAAAAAAAGGCCAAATTGCATATCCAGGGTTCAATGCATGACTATGGTAAGTCCTTCATAAACATAAACATGAAGGACTTACTATATTCTTGCCTGGAAACCTTGATATGCTGAGAAACATTCAGTGAAGTTAATTATACAAGGGGAAGTGTTAATCTATGAGGAATTGTTGGTTTGATGGATATCAGGATGCAGTAATGTTTATGGAATGTTACACAGGTACTCCCCAATGAGCTAGACAGAACATTCAGTGCTTTTTCCCATCTACAGGATGTAAACAAAAGTGTTGGGCCATCAATCTCCATGATAGATTATTAACTCAGCCGGTAGTTTATCCTTCTTTAGTGTATACTTTTTCTGACCAATATTTTCTGTCAGACACTTAATGGGAGTCAGTTAGACATCATTTTTTTGGTCTTTATGTCAATATGGGAAAGCAGAAAGCACCTGGAAAAGAATATTTTAATTTCCTGGTGATGAAATACTGAGAGCTTGTTTATGTGCTTTGTTAACCTCAATATGACTGGAATACGGGTCCTGCGTCGCTCAGTGGTTAACTGTTGGACTTGTAACTTGGGGACTCAAGGTTAAGACCTTACCAGCTGCTCTGGGGTTTTTCTAGAGAGTGTCCTTAGATAAGACACTGCAGGGCCTAGCAAGACACTGCAGGGCTCAAAGAGACACTGTGTTTCATGTTTATGAAGCGCTTACTATAGTCTTGCATTGAACCCTTGCATTGTTATTTACTCTTAGACTTTTGTATTTCTTGGCGCGGACTCAAACCTGCACCCTCACCCACAAAAGTGGACATTTGGCCTCTGTGGGACACAAATTAAAAGTTTGTTTATGGTTGATGCATTTCCAGGGCTGCTGTATCGTGTCAGGGTGGGATATTTGAGAAGATGGGTCGAATGACGGGCAGATCCTACGAAGACACTGTGCAGGCCCTCATTAAGTCCCTGAAAAACGCCGAGGTGAGTGAATGGTAGACAATGATGCCTCAATGTTGGAGTTTATGACGGGTCTACAGTGTTGGCAAAATCTGAGTTTATCCCTTATAGTGCTGGAGCCGATTTCATGCTTATGCAAACAGGTTAGACCCAGGCCAGCTGCCAAGTAAATTGGCAGCTGACCTGTGATCTAACCTGTTTGCTACTCTTGGTATTTTTTCTCATCAGAATTAAGCAGATATTTAAGGATTTGGAAAGCAGATGGCAGAAAAATCTAGTTATTCAAAATTACCAGCATTTTAAAGGTCAATTGACTTGTCCGTGAATGCCAGATCTTTTTCTGAACTTGTCCGTATAATGGTTATATTGAAAATTTCAGTTAAAATTCTCTTGTCTGTTAAGGCTATTGGACTAGGGAGGCAATACAGACAATTGATTTTGCCACCCCTGGTCCAAATTGAAAGCAAATGTAGAAGTAATAAATAAATGAAATTGTTTGTCATAAGCAACCTAGTGGTTTATTGAATCATTGCACTCTTTAAGCTTTTAAACAGGTATATATATATATAACAACGGTTTTGAAATAAGTAAAAAGGAACAGTTTCGTGCAAGTCTATATACATGTAGCATGTTCTTAATAGACTTGCAACGTAGTCTTCCAGTCAGACTATGAATGGAATAGGTTACCAGACCTTCCATGCCCATTTAACCCATTACCAAAAAAGAATGACATTTGACCTGTTTGTTGGAGACTACTCTGGAAAATTGTTGGAAAAGGAGAAATTGATCTTAACGAGCAATTTCTTCTTTTCCCACAATGTTTTCTATAATATCAGAAAATTGATTTTCAATTTTATCACATTTTGAAATGTTGTCTGTAAATTCTTTCAATTTTGGCCAGTCCAGAATTTGGCGTTTGGTAAAGAGTTAAGCGGTGTTGATTGATATGTCTGCCTGGGAGGAAATGTCCAGAGAATTATTAATAGCAAACGCCTGTCCCATTCATCACAGTAAATGTGATTTTATCATCCTCACTGGCACATTGGTAAGTGCTGGTAATTTGAAATCTGACAACCCGGGTTTGAGTCCTGTTAGTGTCTAATAATTTTACCCTACAACTTCCATGAGCATCACTTGCATTTAAGGGTTTTTTGGGGGGGATGGTGGTAATGAAAAAAACTTCCATGGCCTAGTGGTTAAAGTACAGAACTTGAAATTACATGGCCATCTCATCATCAGTTCATGTCCCGGTGACGGCTTTTTGATTTCAATGAGATGCAGTCTCCCGACTCAGTTATGGAATGCCGTTGGTCCATCCAGGTTTAACCATCTTTTATGGGCAGTTATATTTTTGGGTCTTCCTCCATCGTAATGTTCGTTCCAGCACCAAAGTTGTTGACCCCCTGAAAGACTTCTACTCTTGATCTTCATGTTAACTATTGGGGAATGAAATACAGCAAACTTTTGTTACATCGACAAAACTTTTTTAAAGTGGTCTGCTTGAACAGGGTTTTCCTCCTTTTCTTATCAATTTCTTTTTAAATATGCTTCCCAAAAATGTTAGTTACTAGATACATATTTTAATTGAAAGACAAAAATCACTGTTCTAAGGGTTAATGCGTTTTGAGTCACTATTGAGATGTTATAGAGGCTATAGTGTAGTACTTTGCTAAGTCCTCCACTTTTGGGAGTTACCATAGTTTTGCACTGAATCTTTTCAAAGGGTGGGGTGAAATTGGAAATTTTGAATCTTGTCAAAGGGTGGGGATAGATTGGAAATTTACCAAAATGCAAGTTAGAAATAGAAACAGTCTGATAACAACAAGAATACACTGAAACAACCTACAATTAACTCAAACAAATAAAGCACAAGTAAATGATAGGTTAGTAGATAGTCAATCTGGATACTTGCAATTTTAAGGTTTCAGGGAAACTCTATAGCTTCATGTTTGTGACAAACTTACTTTAGTCTTGCAATGAAGCTTTGTAATAAGCATTTCACATAGACAATTCGAGGGTTCAATGCAATACTATAGTAAGTGCTTCATGTTTGTGAAGCACTTACTATAGTCTTGCATTTAACCCTCAAATTGGGCTAAGAGAGTGTATCTAACATAAAAACACTAAGATAAAAATGAAATAAAGATTTTTCTATTGGTTTTTGGTTAGACTCGGTATCTCACATGTTCGATCAAAAGTGTCTGTATTTACCCCTGACATCAATAGACTAATTTGAGGGCTAAGTGTAAGAAAATAGCTAGTTTTTAACCCTCATGAAGGACTTCCTATGGTTTTGCAATGAGCCCCAGATAACAAAGATTAGATGGTTGGTGTCTTGAACTCGGAGGGGCTTTTTTCCGCTCTGGCAAGTCGACACAGGGGCATTTTTTGCTCTGGCAAGTCGACACAGGGGCATTTTCTGCACTGGCAAATCGACACAAGGTCTTTTTTCTGCACTGGCAAATCGACACAGGGGCTTTTTTCCGCACTGGCAAATCGACACAGGGTCTTTTTTCCGCTCTGGCAAATCAACGAAGGGACTTATTTTCCACTCTGGCAAAAACAGAAGGGGCTTTTTTCCAGGAAGCATAAAAATATTATCCTCAAATAATAGTCTGTAAATGAGCCCTGTATTTTTTCTCATGCAAGACACCAACCACCTATTCTATTTAACGTGTTATCTATATGGATTCATAGAAAATTGAAAACGGAGAATGACTTCGAGGAAACAAACAGAAATCACTTTTGACAGGAGTGCAGACTGATCACATGATCTGGTTGCATGGATTCTTAGAAAGTCATGTGACATCCTGTTATTAGGCTGTAAAATACACTTGTGACATGTTGTAAATGAATAGAGTGTATAGGCATACTAGGTTGGCTTGATAATTGCTCACCATCAATACAGTTAGTCATGTTGGATAATGAAGGGTTTTGAAAGTGAATGAAAAGAATAAACAAATGTTGTCCTTAACCAACAGTGAATAAACAAATGTTGTCCTTAACCAACAGTGCTTTGAAATATCCATAGTAGACATACCTCTTTCATATGATTTAACAACTTAAGAAAAATATTTGCGTTACCAGAACTAATAAACATGGATAGTATCTCAAATGAAAACACAGTATTGTAATGTGACACACCATTGGAAGCGTCTCTCTGAGATACTTCCAATGGTGTGTAAAATTCGCAATATTGCTCCGCCAAATTTTTAGATAAGAGGGCATGTTGGTTTGAATTACACTGACGCAAACCTTAGCATAAGATGTTAAGTAAAACGGCACCCATAATCAACATCTTAACACATTACCACTGAATGCCACATTTTTCTGTCTTTCTCCAGATGACTTTCCAAAAGCATTGTAGTAAGCATTCCTGCTTGTCACAATTTCTCCTTTTGCCACATGCTTTTTCAATCTATTGACTTAACATATAACCATTAGAATGTTGGGTAATTTTCTAATAGATTCTTGTGTCATCTGCTTTTCAAAACGTATTTACTTAATTTTGATGAGGAAGGAAACTCAGAGTAGCAAACAGGTTAGATCACAGACCAGCTGGCCTGGATCTGACCTGTTTGTAAGAGCATTCAGTTGGTTCCAGCACTCTAAGAGTTAAGCAAGATCGTCGAAACATGGTGTATATAAAATTGTAGAAAAAAGCCAGATTTCTATCACTTATTTTCAAGGGTGATGCATGACCCAGTGGTAAAGGGATGGTGGTCTGAGACCTTGGAGGTCCTTGTTTGAGCCCCAACTGTACCAATGTGTTTGTGGGGGTGTCCTTTGGCAAGACATTCATAGCCCAAGCCTAGTGCTGGCATATCCAGGAGAGCCATAATATTACTGATGTATTGTTAACACAATGTTAGACCCCCATATAAACGAATTAACAATAGTTCATTTTCAGTCTTAATTCTGCATTAAGCCCCCCCCCCCCCTCCACCCCCCTCCACAAACAAACAATAAGTCATTTTCAGCCTTGATTCTGTGTTAAGCCCCCATATAAACAAACAAACAATTATTTATTTTCAGTCTCAATGCCGCGGAGAGGTGATGCTGACACTAGAGAAAGTAGTGAAGGGACTTGGTACAGCTGGAAGTTCATCCTATAAAGATATCTACAAGGCAACCAAACAGGCCATGACAGACAGATCAATGGCGGTGAGGACAGGGGCTGCAAAGGTACAATCAGTGCTTTATTTTATACTTATAGTTCCCTGATGTCATACAATGAAAATATAAGTAAAAAGTGAAATTGGCATATGGTATTCAGCTATACTTCAAACAAATAAGGTATCACCGACTGGATTATATATCCTATATATGGTTGTTTGTTTGGAAATGTAGGCTGTCATGTAACGATACACACTAAACTTAGATTTGTAAATTATCAAGGCCATAAATCCTGTTGTTCTTTCTGTGTAAGTTCTAAATTGCCAATCATATGTTATTTTGGCTAGTTCGATGTAAAGACTTCAGTGCTACATCGTTTATGTTAGTTTTCAATGTGTTTTCTGAGTATCACATGACCGGTTATTTACAGCTTGACCTGTATGCGTCGTCTGTCGTCTTGCCATTGGATTTGTATATGAAAAATGCGCAAATTAATCTAATATTTTATTGGTCTCTATGCTGAAATATTGAATAAACAATTATTCCTTCAGTTTGATGAGATTCAAAAATATAAACCTTTGCATCCGGGAACTTTAATGCTGCCATACCTTAAAGATACAACTACTGTTAATGATGGCTCTAATGTCATGTAAACAAACACATCAGAAAGGTTTGGTCTATAAAAATAGGTACCTATGTTTGTAACCTAAAACTCGCCTACCTTTATATTACCTGAAGAAACACACTTCTTATACCTACCTACTTCCTACCTACTTCAGCTCAATAATGAACTTGACCTAATACTGTAGATAAGTAAACAATGTGTACTTTCATTTTTATTTATTTTTTTATAAATGTCTTCTGCTGTTTCTTTTAATTTGGACCTGTCCACAGCTAAATACATATGAGGGAATTGATCAAGTTTTCCCTCATTTGAGATTTTGTGACTGGTCTAAGTTGGAAGCATATGGAGAACTGCTATTTATACAGAGAACTCAATGAAGTATTGTGACACAACAAGATGTTGCTCCTATTTCTCCTTAGGTCACAGGAGTTCCTATCCATTAAGTAAAACAAATTGTTATTTTTCATATGTGATGAACACTTTCTGTTCCTGTATTATTATGGAATAGGTCAACAGTTCCTAAATAAAGGAAAGTTCATCCATTTGCTCACACTGTATTTGAATTTTGTTGCCATTCAAAATTGAATGCAACATTAGATTACTTTTATAAAGTGTCATTTTCCAAAGATAGAAAACTATTTTTACAAAAAGACTTTTGTCTCAAAGGCAATTACACCTTTTGTCACATAGAGTTATTTTAGGTCTTCATTTACACATATGATTAAATTTGTACATTGTAAGTGCATGGTTTAACTGCTGACTGAGGTCCCATTCAGGGATGTAAGTTGATAAACCATTGGTCTTTATTTTCACAGAGCATATGTTGGTAAGATACTGAGGCCAAATTCAAGGAAATGAAAATGATAAACCTGCTCTTATTTTTACAGTGCATGTATCAGCTGGCAACTGAGGCCTCATTCAGGAAAGCAAACTGATAAACATTGTGCTTCTATTTTTACAGTGCATGTATCAGTTGGCAACTGAGGCCCCGTTTATGTCCACAACAGAGATGGAGACTGTTGTCTCTCTGAGTCTACGAGCTCTTGATGATTCTAATTATGATGCAAGATATGCTGTCGCAGAATTGCTGGGAAAATTGCTGGCGACATCACTAAATCCAAGACCAGGCACCACCACTGGTAATTTCATGTTTATATCTTTTTGTGTTTCCGTAATGACAGAGTGCCAGTGGTTCTACCTGGCTTGACCAGCCCTTATGGGCAGTTGAGTATTGGGTCTTCCTCCATCATAAAGAGTTGGGCATTGCTACACAACTGAAATAGTGTTGATGTGATGTGAAACCCATATGAATGAATATAAAAGAAATTATATTGTAGCAAGCCAAATAGAGACCTTCCAAAAACACTATCATATTCATTCAGTGAATAGCTTTGATTCATTGTGATGTCTATACAAAAACAAAGTTTCCCCCATCTCCTTTACAAATGTCGGTTAGTTATCTCAATTTGCATATTTTTTCTTCAAATGTTACACTTTGATATGGTTATCATGATGTTGGCTGAGGGGTAGAATGTTTGCCTAAAGTATATACGGTTGCAGGTTTGAGACTACTCTGTTACGTACCAAAGACCAAAAAAAGCATTGGTAATGATTGGTTCATTCCATGGAACTCTGAATATGAAATGGGGAAGCTATATAAACTTGAACGAGGGAAGTCATGTTTTGGGATACAGTGATCATGAAATTGTCAACTTTTACCATGATATAACTGAAAGTAAATTTTCAAAAACATTTTTTGGTCCATTGGCCCAGTGGTTAAGGTATTAGAACTCAAAGGTCTTTGGTTCAAGCCCCACCAATACCTTTGGTTTTGTGAGAGTGACCTGTTGCAAGACACTTCAGAGCTCTAGCCTAGTATTGGTGAAAACAGGAAAGCTGTAACAAATAAAAATGTTGACACAGCTTTATACCCCATATAGATATGTAATCGTGAAAACTTTTGATTTATGTCATATCCACCAAAGGTTTATAAGGAAGAATGCCTGTAATCTGCTTTTTCGAAACTCATTTTTATGTGTGATTACTCGGATCATTCTTGGTATACACTGTTCTGGCTTGGACTCTTCGGTTAAATGCATAGTATATATATATTATAGTGATGTATACTGAGAAAGACCAAAGTGATTAGACAAAAGAATAAGTTTCAAAATGGCTGATTATGAGGAGTCTACTATAACCCATTACCAAACAGGAACGACATTTAACCACATTTTTGCAGACAACTCTGAAAAACATTGTGGGTAAACATTTAGAAATGTTGTCTGCAAATTCTTTTTATTTTTGACAGTCGAACATTTTGCGTTTGGTAAAGGGTTAAACCAGTTTCGGGTGGAATGTCTTTAGTTGCTGTTTCCATCAAACATCCATAATCTTTCTCCTTGAATACAGGTCGGGGAAAGCAGGTGAAGCTAGAGGATGTGTTGGGTTTGTTATCGTCTGGTTTCCTGCGTGGAGGGTTTGGATTATTCAAGAGTAGCTCAGCTGGGGAGATGATCAAGGGATCCAGCAATGTAAACAGGGAGGTCCGTGTGGGCGTTACCCATGTAAGTTTGACTGGTTTTCATCTTCTCTAATTCTGTTGATGTTACCGATATGAATTTAACTGTTTATCACCTTCTCTAATTCTGTGTGTGTTACCCATATGAATTTAACTGTTTATCACCTTCTCTAATTCTGTGTGTGTTACCCATATGAATTTAACTGTTTATCACCTTCTCTAATTCTGTGTGTGTTATCCATATGAATTTAACTGTTTATCACCTTCTCTAATTCTGTGTGTGTTATCCATATGAATTTAACTGTTTATCACCTTCTCTTATTCTGTGTGTGTTACCCATATGAATTTAACTGTTTATCACCTTCTCTAATTCTGTGTGTGTTATCCATATGAATTTAACTGTTTATCACCTTCTCTAATTCTGTGTGTTTTACCCATATGAATTTAACTGTTTATCACCTTCTCTAATTCTGTGTGTGTTATCCATATGAATTTAACTGTTTATCACCTTCTCTAATTCTGTGTGTGTTATCCATATGAATTTAACTGTTTATCACCTACTCTAATTCTGTGTGTGTTACCCATATGAATTTAACTGTTTATCACCTTCTCTAATTCTGTGTGTGTTATCCATATGAATTTAACTGTTTATCACCTTCTCTAATTCTGTGTGTGTTACCCATATGAATTTAACTGTTTATCACCTTCTCTAATTCTGTGTGTGTTACCCATATGAATTTAACTGTTTATCACCTTCTCTAATTCTGTGTGTGTTATCCATATGAATTTAACTGTTTATCACCTTCTCTAATTCTGTGTGTGTTACCCATATGAATTTAACTGTTTATCACCTTCTCTAATTCTGTGTGTGTTACCCATATGAATTTAACTGTTTATCACCTTCTCTAATTCTGTGTGTGTTATCCATATGAATTTAACTGTTTATCACCTTCTCTAATTCTGTGTGTGTTATCCATATAAGTTTGACTGGTGCGCTTCTTCTCTTATCTGTGGATGTTACCCATGTAAGTTTAACTGGTTCTCATCTTATGAAATTCTTGCGCTTTGGCTTCCATTGGTCAATGGTTAGAGAACTGAATTTTGAAGCACATTCACATCCTAGCCTAGTACTGGTGGATCCAGGAAAGCCGTAACATAACTGAAAAATTGTTGATACAGCTTTAAACACCATACAAACAAATTTCACAGTATGTACTTTATTCTACCTTATAAGAGACATTTGTAGATAACTGTATTAACTGAAGAATAAAATTGGAAATAGTTCTGAGGAGAGTCCAAGTTAGATAAAACAAAAAATTATATCAATTTCTTGAAGTAACAGATGTCATTAATCTGAGATTGGAAAACACTCAAGTATTGATTGGTAAACTGTAAAACAACCCCATCAAATTAAAAGTAATTGGAAATTATAAAATATGTTTTCAGTGTGATAGAAACTGTCCCCTTCCATTATAGATTATCAACAATTGTTTATACTTCTTCAGATGTAAGGGGTCCTGCATGGAATAGTGGTTTTTGTGGCTGACATAGAACTCAGGGGTCCCGGGTTCGAGCCCCACCAACACCTATGATTTAATCAGAATGACCTTTGGCAAGACACTTCAGAGCCCTAGCCTAGTACTGGTAGATCCAGGAAAGCTGTTACATTACTGAAAAATTGTTGATACAGCGTTAAACACCATACCAAAAAATCAGATGTAAACATTTATCCAAGCTCCCATTTATGTGTCTTTCATTCCAGGTGTATGTGGAATTTATCAAGTGCATGGGAGGCTTGTGGCTAGAGAGGAACATAGAGACCTTCCTTGACCATGTGTTAATGCTAGTGTCCCACCCTTGTGCCACGCCTAGCTCCCATTTATGTGTCTTTCTTTCCAGGCGTATGTGGAATTTATCAAGTGCATGGGAGGGTTGTGGCTAGAGAGGAATATAGAGACCTTCCTTGACCATGTGTTAATGCTCGTGTCCCACCCTCGTGCCACACCTAGTCACGTTGATGCCGTCTACGCAAGGAAGTGTGTGTCGTTCATCATGAGGTCGGTTATCGGAGGTCTACTTGGGGAGAAAGCACAAATCGCAGCTGCCAAAGAAATCTGTAAAATTATTATTAAACAGATGAACTTAGTAGGTATGGAGAATATTTATATAAATGAAGTTGCTTCTGTAAGAAAACTTGGATTGGTTTAAATGATCTTTTTATATAAAAAAGCGAAACTGATTAAATGACTGCCTTTAAGCTTTTTTCAATCACACAAGGTTGTGACAGTCTAAACTGAAGGTTTAAACATGACTAGCAACGGCAATAAAAAAACTTTTTCTTTGATTTGAAACCATTGTGACACAAGAATGAATCACACATGAGGAGCAATTTATCCTTTTGTCACAGTGTTTTCTAAAGTCTCCAGTGGCAGTTGTTATTTAAAGGTGATGTAGTAAGGAATAAGAGAGTATGCTAGTTATAAAGGTAGAACACTTCAAGCTTCTGGTGGGATAACGAAAAGTGAAAGGCTCTTCCCAGAGGCCTGCTTAGAATGCTGGGTAAATTTTTAAAAACAGATTTTTGAGTCGTCTGCTTTCCAAAACCTTAGATATTTGCTTAATTTTGATGAGGAAAGATAATCAGAGTAGCAAACAGGTTAGATCACAGGCCAGCCGCTAATTTACTCACTGAGACGCTTCCAATGATATGTCACTTTACAATATTTCACTTTTATACATGATGCTATACATGTATGTCAGTTTTCACTTACGCATATATTTTCCATAAGTCCTTCAATTATAACAGTACCCTGGTACATGTTGTGTGTGTCTGCAGGTGAGGCCAGTGCCGATGCGATGGACAGTAAAGCCAGCAGTGCGGATATCTCTGGGAGCCAGCATGTGTTGGTGTGCGCGCTACACGAGCTTGGCTGCCTGGTTCTCACGCTGGGAACCTCTGCTAGCCCTCTCGTATCAGAACCAGCAACAGGTGAGCTTACCTCAGACTTCAAGAAACTTCGTAGGCCCTAGGCCCTTGACTGACTGAAATCTCTGAGGTCTGACAGAGACCCTCTTTGATTTAACAGATTTGAGGAATTGCTCTTGCGAGCATAAATGTTTGATTCTAACAGAATAACAGGATTGTAATTGCATAAATGCTTTTCATTAAACAGGTAGGTATAGATGTAGGTATAGATATACATTTTTTTTTATAGTATATCAACACTACCTTAGAATATACACACTTATCTTTTAAGGTCATATCTTTATAGAAATTATGACAAAGAAAGAATTCAGTCTTCATGAGCAAATTCATTGTCAAAGGAATAACTATGATTCAGGTATATTTTTTCAAAGACACTTTATTTAAGTTTTTCAAATTGACTTTGGTGATTGATTTCTGACAGATTTTTGGAAAGAAAGAAAAAAAGTTCTTATAGTTGCACCTCCATGGTTCAATGCATGTCTATGGTCACTTTTTCCAAAATTTAATGCACTGACTATATTATATATGTACTGAACCCTTGACTTGAGTATTAAACCAAAATCTTCTCATTTCTTCTATAGGAATTATAGAGCCTGTGGTATCTGTGTTAATCCACCCTAGTGCGTCTGCCCGTCTGTCAGCCTCCTGGTGCCTGGGTAGTATATCTGTCGCCCTACCCTCTCAGCTGACCCCGTTGTTGGACCGATGTTTGGAGCGTATGAACAAACTCAAATCCTCGCCTGAGGCTGTATCAGGCTACAGCAGTGCAATAGCGGCCCTTCTCGGGCGTGTTTATCAGTGTCCACTTGGTATTCCCCATGCTAAAGGAAAGGTGAGATATTTCTTTATGTGGTATGTTTGTCTGTGTATTATTTGTTCGTGTGAGAGGAGATCGTGTGGCAGAAGTGGCAATTGCTCACTGAAAATGAGTTATGAATAACATACTCATATGCAAAACTGTTTCCTGACCTAAGTTAGATTCTGGGGCCTCTGTGGCCTAGTGGTTAGAGCACAGAACTCGGAATAACAATGCCTTTCTGTCCTTGGGTTCAAATCCCGGTGGTGGCAATTTGGTTTTCATGAGAGGCTGTCTCCCGACTGACTCCTAGAATGCTGATCGTTCTTCCCAGAATGATCGGCCCTTATTGGCAGTTGAGTATGGGTTATCCTCCATCATTAAGAATGAGGCATTTAAACATATATATATGAAAAAGTAAACAAATAGTGTGGCAGAATATGCAATAATGTGTCCTTACATGAATCATATTCTATTTAAATATGTTGACAATATGGTTTTCACATCCTCTAAATGAGAAACTTTAGCAACAAGAAGCGACAAGAAGGAGAATTAAGATTACAACAGTGTCAAACTAATTTCATATAGCAGCTTCAAAGCCTGCACAACTTGAGCACATTACTTAACTAGATGTACAAGGACTTAAATTTGTATGGAAATTGTAAAAGAAAAATCACATAATAACCATTGTACATAATTTTTCTGAAAATCAGAGTTTTTTCAACGAATTTGGTCACAAATTCAATTGTCATCTCAAGTTGTTATCTTTATTTCATTGATTTTTTTTATGAAATCTTTCGTTCAAAGACAAATGGTGTATGAACAAATCGTGTATGAATACCTCTTTTTTACAACAAATTTCAATTATCATCTAAATTTTTTATCATTATTTGATTTATCTACTTTCTTTATTTAAGCTTGTGTTCAAGGACAAATCATGTATGTACACTTCTTTCTGCAGCAAATTTTCAGTATAGCAGAGGACTTACTGCGAACAGCCTCCCAGAACAGTCGCCTATCATTACAGAGAACCCAGTCTGGGTGGTTACTGTTTGGAGCCCTGATGACCTTGGGTAAGTTAGCATTTCTTTACTCCTTCCCCCATATGGATATTTGTGTCTGGTTCGTATTGAAAGCAATACCAGACAAAGTAATATTTACTCTTTGATTGTATGTATAAATCATTGTGAGAGATCATCATTGAGAAACTGCTCGTTACGAGCTGTTTTCCTTTTGTCACAGTGGAATGTTAACCTTTTACTCCATAATTCCTCATTTTACCACAACTGAAGCGAAAACTGTGAGGTATGATACAGTAGAGGGTTCACATTTCTCTGTGTCATACACATAATACAGCTTTTATACTGTTTATGCATGCATTCCATCAACTGCTTACTTTTGAATACTTTGTAACAAAGTTGCTGACAGAAGAAGTCTCTCTTTCGTTAGGAGGTCAAGTAGTTTAGGGTCTTTCTCCATGATAATGATTTGGGCATAGAAACCTCTTAAGTGAAATAAACTTGACCGATTTTCAACCCATATACATTAACTTAAAATGAATAAGTATTTTGGTAAAGTGTAGAATAATTTACATGTCATTGATAACCATTGATTTCATTACAGGGTGTTTTCTAAAGTGAAATGTAACATTTATGGAGAAATAAATTTCAGTTGTAAAACTTTTTTCAAATCTAACATACCAGTAACCTTGTTAAGATTATGAGGCATTTAAACATTTAAACCAAATTGTGGAGGACAGCGGTCCAGACGTAGAGCCTCTATCCTGTATGTTTCTTACCCCGTCAGAATTTTACTGAAGTTATTCCAAAAGTAATTATGGCATCTATGGAGATTGAAAAAATGAGCACTTTTCAAAACATGTTGATGGGCCTACCAAACACGTGAGATTTTGTAAAAGAAATATTGTATATCTTAAGTTGGATGATTTACCTTTTTCAGCTTTTTATCTGTTTGCATAAGATGTCACATTCATTACAAACAATCTATCAACAATCATCAATTATTTACAAATTTTATATCTATTTTTATTCATTAAATACTAATTCTTATTTATATTTTCTTTAAAGAAATACATTTTAACCTGTTAATATTTTCAATATAATTTCATAATGCGCGCCAAATGACCTTAGCTGTCGATGCGCCTTTAAACACCATTCATTCATTCATTCATTGCATAACATGTTTGTTTGAAAGGCAGTTATTTAAAATGGCACAGAAACAGCGCATTAATGTTAAATATTTAAATTCTTTCAATGAATGTAAGCTCTTCGGTAATGATCAAATTCTCTGTTGTTCTGATTTTAGGAATTTGTTTTGTAAAGATGCATGTATTTATTGTCTGTACTTTAGACAAGGGGTAAGAGAAAAACAATTGGACGCTTTTAAGATAGATTAATGACTAATCGCTGTTTATTTTCTCTTTAAGGGTCTCCTGTGGTGAAGGGACACCTACCCAGAATGCTGTTGCTCTGGAGGAATGCGTTCCCCCGATCTGTGAAGGAGCTCGACTCGGAGAAGGCGCGGGGGGATTCATTTACCTGGCAAGTGACATTAGAAGGCAGGGCCGGGGCATTAGGAGGTACACATGTTTGATATGAATTAGTATACCTATACTCATTTCACTGCTATTACAAAGCCAAATGACGGCATTAGGGTTTTTATGAGAGGTAGTCTCCTGACTTTCTTGGGTAATGCCGATGGTTCTACACAGCTTGATCAGCCCTTACGGGCAGTCTTCCTCTAGGATTCAGAGTCAGCCATCTCAATATAACTGAAATAATGTTGATGCGCTGTAAAACCTCATATAATTAATCAGCAAAAAGCTGTTTCAAAGGTCCTGGGTGGCACAGTGGTAAAGTTTGCAGTCGAAGAACACTGGGGCATTGGATTTGAGCCCTACAGGCTGCTCTGGTTTCATAGGAGTGTCCTTTGGCAAGATACTTTAGAGCCCTAGCCTAGTACTGCTGAATCAAGAAAGTCGTAATGTGACTGAAAAAAAATCGTTGACAGAGTATTAAACCTCATATAAACAAAGAAGAATCCAGACAGAACATTATTTTCCTTGTCTGTTTATAGAGTAGTTTGTCCTATGATTAACAAGTATTTAATTTACCTATATATGTGCATAAATGATGGTAAACCGCTTAATCATTGAAATAAATCAATTTGATATAAAGCAATATCAGACAAAAGATCATGAATTATAGAATTAGAATTAACAAGGGGAATTTTGACCCTAATATATGGATTGTTAATGGAAAATAATGATCTTTAGGGGTTACATTCAGGAATTAGGGATCATTTATTATATAAGTAGAGGGCAATAAAAGCCCTCCAAAAATTCCTCAATATTTCTACAACAGGTACATTGAAATAAATAGATATGAAAGGATTTTAAATGATTTCTACTAGACAAAGGTTTTATGGGGGAATTCTAATGTTCGTATGTTTCTTCTTGTTGTTTCCTAGCGATGCACAGTTTCTTGCTGTACTGTAGAGAGTTGGTAACAGAGGATGTTATAAGGAGATTGTTAGCACCATTAGAATGTGCTCTCACTATGTTAGCCCAGTAAGTGATTTCCATTGATTTCCCATGTATTTTCTGTTGGATCAAAATGAATTGAGCTCTTTCCCTATACTGAGTCATTGACATTTGCAATAGATTTTATATTTAAACGTTGCTTTAAACTGCATGTGTTAATATTTTGGTGTCCTTCTTGGCTTACGCAGCCCTTATAGGTACCAAGGTTCAGGGTCTAAGTGAAATAATCTTGTCGCAATTTAAACCTATATACCTATTAAGTAATAAATGAATTTGCGTTTTGGTTAAGTGTAGCTTCTTTTAATTTTTTATATGGGGTTCCAATCCACACCATTTCAACAATCCTAAATGATTATAAACACCTTACTTTGTGGTTTACCTGTATACAATTAGAAAATAGTATCTTGCCAAATGATACATCACAGGGAAATATAATTTGTGTTTCTTTTTTCAAGTTTACCTGATGTTGTGAAGATGTACGGGACTCACTTAAAGGCTTGCGCTGCCATGGTCCGTTTACGAATGTATGATGTCCTTGCCCTGCTTCCTGCACAGAGTTACGAAGGTAAGAATAGGAATTCACTTCCCTGGTATAACAGCAACCTTAACTCATTCACCAATATAGGAATTGTCATTTCCCAATATGAGATTATGTGACTGGTCTAAATCAGAAGCAATAGCAGGTGACAAGAAATATCAGTAAACCAATATATTTTCCTAATGATATTTCCTAAATCCATTGTGACACATGAAGTTGCCAATTACATGCAACTTCTTTGGTCACTCATGTTTTGATAAGTGTCTGCTGTCAATATTCTGGAGTAATCTCACAATGCTCTTCTCTGCATTGGTGCAATTCCTGATGACAGAATTAGGATTTTTACGAGAGGCAGTTGACTAAGGGAATGACTAGCTCTTATGGCCCATTAAGTTTGCAGTCTTCATCCATCATTAGGATTAGGGCATCACAACATAACTGAAATAATGTTGTGATGTAAACACACAATCATATAGATATAGAAATAAATATGTAAAATAAGTGGTTAAAGAATGACTTTATTTAAGGGTGGCAAATTTTTCGACTTGTACAGATTTTCCCTCACCACTATGAAAGAAGATCTTTGTTAGTAGTTGGAGAACCATTGTATCAATTATCAAAGTGCTTTTGATATTTTTAAGTAATAATTCTGCATGTTTCAAAAAGAATTAATTAGAAAGAGATGAGCAAATACACATTGTGTTTTCTTTAATGCTTCAGTAACATTTTGACATGATAAAACAAAAGTTTTGTTAGTTATTTGTTTCCCTTTACCAGACTTAGGCTTTCATGGTAAATCTTTGGATGATATGTAAAATGATGACTGGTGATAGACATATTGTATGTACAAACATTTTCTCTATCAAACAATATTTTCCTTTTTCTAAGAGAGAAAATTAAATATAAAAAAATAGATAACAATATCATATTTTTTTTTTTTTTAAATGTTCTGTTTGATCCAAAACGATTTAAATGTGCAGAGTTAAAAGATGAATTTTGCTGATAATCCTATCTTCTCTAGTCACCTACACAAGTTTACTACGAGAGCTGGTGGCAGAATTTACGTTGACCGACAATCCTGCAAATACAACAACATCACAACTACGTGCCCTGTGTCATGTGGATGACAGTGTCATCTTGGGATCGTGGTTACAGGAGACCGATCATAAAGCTGTTGAGGATCAGGTAAGATAAATATTAGAAGTATGTTATCTTATACAAGATTGTTGGTGTAAATTTGAGATGGGAACGCTTACGTCCATATTTACGCAGGTGTGTGTTTGGTGGGGTGAGTGAATGTATGAGAGTTTCATTACAGAAGACAACATATAAGAATAAGATGTTAAGTTTATACTTTGTATTGATGTATGTCTTTATGTGTTACCTTCTTTAAATAAAGATGATATTTTTATTATTATTATTATTATTATTATTATTATTAGCGTTATGATTATGATTATATTTTTAATTATCACAAATCATTTCTCAGACATTATAGAATCTAACTCCATCTCATCTAATAAAGCAAGCACATGATTCTAATGGAGGGTCCAGTATGGCCCTGTGGCTAAGGAGGGGATCATAGAACCTGGAGGTCCTGGGTTCGAGCCCTACTGATAACTGTCGACACAACATTGACCACTTACAATTAACAAATGATAAAGATTGTAACTATGCACTAGGAAATTTGTTTTGAAGTTATGACTTCCTATTGCATTGGTAGTGAGTTTTTTACTCAAATTGAAAAGAGGCCTTTTTTGATAGAATGATTTTTTTCCCCTTAAATTTATTCTACAAAAGTCGACTTCTGTTTTTTTGTTTCTTAGAAGTATGTATAGAATGGATTTCTTAAATCAAGAGAGTTGGTGGTTATTACTTTGGGGTCTTTAAGATTATGTTCAGACGGTGCATTCTTGCTGTCCCCATTTGTCCATACGAAGATTTTGTAACTTGTCCAAATTCTATGCTACAACAAGTTATAAGAATGAAGTTGAAACAAAACCTTTCTGATATTGAGAGGAAGCAATGAGGCAGAAGCAAAGTTGCTCATAGTCTGCTCTTTGGCAGCATGTACGCCAAATTGAGTCATTATTATATACAGTCAATCTTGATTTAAGAGACCATAGTAAAAGGAAATATAATCATGGTAAATAAGACAACTTACAGCTTAACTCTTATAGTGCTCGAACCGACTTCATGCTTATGCAAACAGGTTAAATCCAGGCCAGCCGCCAAGTAAATTGTCGGCTGGCCTGTGATATAACCTGTTTGCCACTCTGAGTATCTTTCCTCATCAACATCAAGCAATTATTTAAGGGTTTGGAAAGCAGACGACACAAAAATATATTTTGAGAAAATTACCCTGCATTTTAAGCGTTGATAAGGTCACCTGATTTGTGCCTTCTATGAAGGTATCTTTAGACTAAATAACCATTCATACACATTGTTAACGAGGTTGTAACTTAAAGCAGGATTGACTGCAAATGGTTAAACTGTTGCCCAAAGCAAGGTTCTGGGTACCGTTTTACTAAACAGTTTACGCTTAAGATTTCCGTAAGTCTAAAACAACAGTTTCTCTTATTTAAGTATTGTGATAAGCAATATTACAAAGTAACACATCATTGGAATCGTCTCTCCGAGACGCTTCCAATGAAGTGCCACATTGCAACATTGTACTTTCATTGAAGATACTATCCATGTTAATCAATTATGACTTACGCAAACATTTTCCGTAAGTTGTTTAGTAAAACGGGCCCCAGGATCTAGTTCTAATTAAAATTAAATAAAAATTTTAAATTAAAAGCAAAGGGCCTCCATGGACTAATGATAAGAGTACAGAACTAGAAATCACATGGCATGGGTTCAAATCCCTGTGACGACTTTTAGTTTTCCAACTGACTCAAGGAGTGCCAGTGGCTCTGCCCAGCTTGACCAGCCCTAATGGTCAGTTGAGTATGGGTTCTTCCTCCAGCACTTAGAGTCAGGCATTGCAACATAACGGAAATAATGTTGACCCGACATTAAATCCCCATGTAAATAAATTAAAAGCAAAGGAGGGTAAAAATGGATTTAATGAATTTGTTATGAGAAACTTAAAGTGATTTTAAGATACTATTATGGAGTAATTGGTTTATGTATAGTTTGTTAATCATCTCTTTAAATACACTTGTTCACAGAATGTAAAGGAAATTTGGAAGTTAAAATTTAATTTCTTTAGAACTGTTAAACAGCTGCTGCACTTTTATATGACAAGCTCTTGAGAATAGCCAATGGAAGCAAAATAAGTCTGTATTGGAATTTAAAGAGCCCAAAGTGTTGCCGTTTAAAGATTTATCGCATATAGACTTCAAATACTTATGATATATTGAAGCTTCTTAGATTATTAATGCTTTCAAAAACTACATTTGATTGTATATCATACAACAATACAAAAATTGTATGGTATCAACAACATTTTATTTGACTTTCAAATTTACTTTTCTTTTTTCTTAGAATTTTTGTATATAATTATTTTATGTAAAGGCATTAAGACCAGCTTTTTTTTTCAAATTTTGATCATTTATTTAATTTTGTTGTCAGCAAACATTTTTGTGGTATAATTGTTCTTTTGTGCCAAATTATGTAGAACATTTGAGTTGATTGACACGCAAGTGTTGTCATAGATATATATATATTATTTTCAGATTGTTATGCATTAATTTATCATTTTAATTGTTCAGGTTTTTGATAGGTTAAAGGGTTATAAGTTGTGTTTGTAAACAAATGTGTTATAGCTCATCCAGAAGTGATAAGGAAATATAAATGAATATTTATGCTGCAAAGATTCTTTTCTTTATTTAAATTCTATGTGGATTTGATCATTTAAAACCATACTTTGTGCTAATTTAAACTTAAATTGTGAGAGTTTTAGAATTATTGAAAATTAACTTAAAAGTACTTTAAATTCCCTTTTACAGAGGAATTGAGACTGTAACATGTTCACATTCACCTTGTTGTTTGATAAAAGACAGAAAATTTATGAGTATCACATTAAGTTAATTGGCAAATATTCTAGGTCTTATATGATTTTACTGTAAATGAGCGCTAATCTGGCTTTAAGATGTTATCTGCATAGTTTTTTTTTCAGTGCTGAATACCTTCAGATATTTTATGATGTCATCTTTTGTTAGCCAAGCAGAGATTACAAAGGCATTTGAAGTGTGTTAGCTTTCACTTTAATGGCGCTTTCTTTCTCAACCAGATAGAAATATTTCCCAGAGTTTAAACAGTTAATTTATACTGCTCAAATCAAGGTTACAAAAGTTGCCTCATTTTATAAACAATATAATTATAAATATTTGTCAGCGGCAGCTTAAGTGTTCACTTATATTATTGAAACAAAACTTGCAGTCTCACTGATTGGCTTTGATTTACCTTTTTTTTTTATGGGATGAGATCTCTCACCATTTAACCCTTTCCCAAACAATAATGACATTTGACCACTTTATTGCAGACGACTTTAGAAAACATTGAGGGAAAAGGAGAAATTGCTTGTGACGAGCAATTCTTCCTTTTCCCACAATGTTTTCTGGCCTATCAGAAGGTTATATTCCAATTTCATCAAATTTTGAAATGTCGTCTGCAAACTCTTTCAATTTGGGACAGTTGAAAAGTTGTTGTTTGGGAAAGAGTTAACCAAGTGTGATAAACTTTGACCTTTGGCTCCCCCACTCTTGTTGTAGTATGAACCAAATCGTAAAGTGAACAAAGAAATAGTAAGTATATATATTAGTCAGAGGTCAAGATTGGGTCAAAGGTCAACAAAGGGTCAATTTCACGCCATAATTTGCTTATGATGAGCAACTACTTCTTTTTGTTTTTTATATATATAACAATGATTTCGGAAAAGCAAGTATATAGAATGATTGATTATAAATTTACCTTGTAATAGATTTTCTTTCAATATGGTCAATCTTGTTTTAGGAGACCACTCTTAGACAAAGTATGAGACGTTCTGCCTTGCCAAGTGGTTAAGGTGGGGGATTTAGAACTCATGGGTCTCGGGTTCGTGCCCAACCGACACCTCTGGTTATGTGGGAATACCCTATAAAAACACCCATTATATTATGATATCTTTTCTCATTACCTTGAAACTGCTTTTTGCACTTGGTAGAGAAATTGCAGACTATAGGCGTCAATTTCAGGTCAATCGCCCCTGCCGACTGCGAATTCTGTACCAAGTGTTAGACATAACACCATTATAAATCATGGGTTAACTTAAACCACCTGAACCATACAATTAATGGTCAGCTCGTTCGTGACACACAATGTGGCTATCATTGGCAAAAGTAGGTGAAAAAAGCAAAAAATACCTGTGGCATAGCCATCTGGTTTGGACATAAGATTGTAATCATTGGTCATGTGATTTCCCCTGGCTGAATCAGGAAAACGTACCTGACTGTAGAATTGTTAGACAAAACTCTGAAATATGACCTTTGTCTTGACCTCTGTAAGGTCACATTGGTGACCTTGACATGGAATGAAGACTGTTCAGAACTTGCTCCTTTTTGTTTTTATTTTTCTTATCTGAACTTATTATTTTTTTTTACCTTTAACCCATTACTCCTTTTGAAAATTTGGCAACACTTTCTGGTCCAAATTGAATTGAATTTTCTTGCAAAAAAAGTGCAATCATGTCACAATAAATGGCCAATAAAATCATTGTTTATTGTTTAGACATAGTTTTATTCAACTAATGGATAAATACGGGTTGGAATGCAATATCTACAATTCAGATCCGGTCCTTCCCCAATAGAATCATAGAATTAGATTGTCTCAAATGGCAATACTGATGTGATGGTGAAATAAAATTTGAACAAAGAAAATGTGTGAAATGATGGAAACACCAAATATTATAGAAAAAGAGAACATTCCCAAAATGAGTGATTACATCTCTTGACAAAACAATTTCTAAAGTTGTCTGCTGATTTTCATGGAGTAATAGGTTTTTTGAATGAACTTGTTTAAAGCATTTAAGTTGGCAGTGTCTTTATTCCCATACTCTCTCATATTCAGCAGTGTATTAATGTGTATTCATTTTGTTCATGATGTTGATCCTTGATTTATTTTTTACTTTTCTTTTTGCGTCACGAACAAAGCATACTCTGTGGACATGTTTTCCTGGTGGACTTCAAAAACAAAGAGTTCTCCTTTTTCCAACAAATAATTTATTTCTAACCAGAAAAAGTTTCCCATTTCTATTTCAAGTGTCATCTGTATGCTATTTGATTTTTGGATAATGAAAAGAATTCCAGGAATGTTTTGTTAAAACTTTTGACACTGTACTGAACACAATACAAAAGAAACAATGTGTAATAAGTAATGACATTTTATGTGAATTTTTGAAGCAAGGGTCAATCATTGTCGTGATAATGCTTAGCATGGTCAAATTATTGTAATTTTAATTTTCGTTAATTTTGTTTTACTTAAGATTCATTTTATGTTTTATTTTACATTCTTACTGTTTCGTTGACCCATTACTCCATGAGATCCTTCAATGGTGGTCTGAATTGGGCAGCATTTCCAAGTAACAGTGTTAAATTGGACAAGAATAAGATCATGTTTTAACATTGCACCATGTAAGATTTTGTGACAGATGTTGAAAGCAACAATAAGAGACTAATCACAACAATGAATGAATATATTTTATTTATGATATTGGGTAGAAATCAAAGTGACAATAGGATGAATTCCTCATTTGAAGAAAGTTATCAGGATACTGCTTCGCCCAGTGGTTAAAGTGGCAGACTTAGAACTTTGGGGTTCCAAGTTGAAGCCCCAGCAACACCTCTGGTTTAGTGATTGTGTCCTTTGCCACATCACTTCAGAGCCCCAGCCTAGTACTGGTGGATCCAGGATGGCTGTTACATAACTGAACAATTGTTGACACTGCATTAAACATCATAAAGAAAATTCCTTAATATGGCAGTGGTTTTCGGAGTATTATACAGTGACTGCAGTAATGCGAGGTATAATGGACAAGGGGGTCAAACCTTTACAACGCCTTTTGATATATTTCTCACATACAACCTGCTTAAACACTACCCAGCTGGACAAGTTCTATAATTTGATATAAACTAGATAACTATGGGGTAAGCAGTTGTATGTCTGATGCTCTCAAATGCTTTTCAAAATCTTATTTTTGAGCATGTAAAGACACACTTTTTGACTTGATGGGAGTGCCTGTATCTGTAACACATTTTTTTTGTCTCTCAAAACTTTATAAGCGTTCATACAAAAGATATTATCACATGAAACATGAAATGAATATAGCAAAACAAAAACGACTTTTTAACCCTTATGGTGCTGGAACTGACTTCATGCTTATTCAAACAGGTTAGATCCAGGCCAGTCGCCAAGTAAGTTGGCAGCTGGCCTGTGATCCAACATATTTGCTACTCTGAGTATCTTTCCTCAACAAAATTAAGCAGATATTGAAGGTTTTGGAAAGCAGTCAACACAAAAGTTCATTTTTATAGAATTACCAAGCATTCTAAGGGTTAAATTTATAATTGAGAAGGAAGCTTTATGACTAAAGATTTCATATTTACCGCTGCATGTTATAATCTGCATGCAGTATGACAGCCTGCTGCCTTTAACAAATTATATTTCCTTTATGCCATAATACCTCAGTTTGATTCACCTGCTGCGGCTGTTTTAAGAAGCCACTTTGACAGAAAAATAAATTACTCTTAATGAAAAACTGATTCTTTTTTCACAATGTCACACCCAAAATTATAATTGAACATTTTTCTTTCCTTGTTTTTGCTGATTTAAATTTGGATTTGCTATAAGTGGAATAAGTGATAAGTTAAGCCTTATTAGTTATGACTAAGGTGAGATAAGTAATGACTAAAGCAGAATAACTAATCATTAAAGGGGGAATGAATAATGAATAAAGCAGATTAAGTAATGGGTAAAGTTTAATTATGTTGATTACTGAGACATGATTAATTGCATGACTAAAAATGGAAAAAGTAAAGTGAGACTGCAAGTTGAAATACTTATTGTTCTTAATATGGAGTTGTAAGTTTGAAACTTTCTAGTGTTTTTTTCCTCCTTAGATTGCTACTGACTTGTGTAACATAAGGTTGTGTCAACTTAGCTCTTTATTCTTTATACAATCATTTAAGGATTTAAGTTTTTTGTATTCTAGGCGTAAGAGTTGTTGACTATCCTTGCACAATAATCTAAATGGTATGACTGTAAAAATGGAGATTTGAAACTGTTCATTACTCACACAAACTTTAGACCCATTGGGGCTTATATGTATTGTAAAAGATGGACATTTGAAACTGTTCATTACTCACACAAACTTTAGACCCATTGGGGCTTATATGTATTGTAAAAGATGGAGATTTGAAACTGTTCATTACTCACACAAACTTTAGACCATTGGGGCTTATATGTATTGTAAAAGATGGACATTTGAAACTGTTCATTACTCACACAAACTTTAGACCCATTGGGGCTTATATGTATTGTAAAAGATGGACATTTGAAACTGTTCATTACTCACACAAACTTTAGACCCATTGGGGCTTATATGTATTGTAAAAGATGGACATTTGAAACTGTTCATTACTCACACAAACTTTAGACCCATTGTAACTCGGATGATCCAAGCTGTGACTACGTGACAGCTTGGAGGCGCCCTGCGATAAAAACGTGTCAGTATTCCCCCTCTGTGTGTGAGGGGTCCAATCGGCGGCGAGAAAAAATATGGGCACCAATCAGAAAGAAGGTAGGATTGACCAATAAGATTGCTTATTGCTTCCATTTCTGGTAATTTACAGAAAAAACAAAAACACCAACATTTGTAGACATGATTGACGGGAAAAAATTTATTCGTTTTAAACCAAAGCAGAGTCATTTGATGAAATCCATTGTCGAAGGGAAAGACACTTAAGTTTCAATTTTGATAAAATATCTCTTACATAAAATAGGGTCATCTGTACCCTATATATATTAAAACTTAACATTCATTCGGACTGTTTGTCAACTCTATATCACGATGCTAAAAATGAAACAACATCTACGCCTCCTTGATTAAACTGATTAACCCTTTCCCAAACAATAACGATATTTGACCACTTTGTTGCAGACGAATCTTGAAAACATTGTGGGAAAAGGAGAAATTGCTCATGATGAGCAATTTCTCATTTTCCCGCAATGTTTTCTGCGCAATTAGAAGAGTGTTTTTCAATTTCATCACTTTTTAAAATGTCGTCTACGAACTCTTTCAATTTGGAACAGTCGAAATTTGGTGTTTGGGAAAGGGTTTAAACAATGTCGTTGGTGTTGAAGGGATTTGCTTCGCCACACTTATTTCGAAATCAATCCTGTGTGGTTATTTGTGTTGGTAAAAAGATAGTTTTATGGATTTTGATGCACCATTAAAAAATAATAGCCCATTTACCAATCTAGTGATAATCAAAGTCGGTCTGTCCGACTCATTCCATGCATGAAAGCATTGGGCAATACCTTTTCCCAAAAATATTGAATCCAAAGGTAATCAGTTTTGTTAAGATTTCAACATTTAGTTACCCTTCTGTTCCCCAGTCAAGGTCGTTACCATTCTAAAATTCAAACTGCAATAAAACACACAAACTATTCGATTAGGTAAAATACAAACTTTTACTATATCAAGAAAGTAATCGATATTGTATTGGCAAAAAGGAATTGGTTTTGATGATTACCATTTCGCCGCAAACATAAATGATGTTTAGGAGAAACTTGCTCTTAAATCTGTAAATTTGATTAATATCAATATACTTAAAAAAAAATGAAAATCTATGTCAAATGCGTATTCTTTGAGGTCAAAACTATGCTGCTATTAACAAGATAAAGGGTAAGGCACGTGTTGTGTGATGTACGGCGGTGTCTGGATTAGTATCTGTGTGTGACGCGCGTCGCTCCCGTCTGGTGTAATAAAACTAGGCGTTTGATATTTAGACCAACAACCCGAAAGATGTACTATTCGATACTCCCCCTTTATAACATGCCCGAAGTTGTTTATATAGCTTTTTTTTTGCTTTAGGAATCATTTGTTTAAAAGACATAGCTGTTATCTATATCTCTGTTTGTTTTCCATTCGCGCTCGCCCAACCTGCAAATAATATACTTTGAAATAGTTTCTAGATTTATATTTCAGATTAGACCCATAATGCTGATTTCTATAATCAAGAAATTATCAAATTGAGAGCCTATTTCTTTCCATAGAATCGGCCATGAGAAATAATAGGCTAAAGACTTCTTTTGTGGCAAAAGTTTCCATAAAAAAATTCTCTGATGGTTTGAGTGTTGTCTAGATTTTCGCTTAGAGTCACAAATATCTTTACTAAATGAATGAGTATCTACGTATTCAATTGAAATCAACTGTTGCAATACTTTGGCAATAAACAAAATTCATGTGAGGGAAAGGGAATCTCGGTTTTAATGAAAATAGATCTTTTCTACCAAACGAAAAGAAACCAATATTATATTCCCGCCAGAATTTACCTGTCATTTTAACTCCGCCCCTTTCTACAGATTTCCCAACATGCACTACCTCGAAAAATCGATATCCGCTTGACGCGCTTTTACATCGAATGCATCCAGACGTAGAGTGAAATATCTACGTCTGGATCATTCGGACTAGACCCATTGTGGACTTATATGTGTTGTAAAAGATGGAAATATTAAACTGTTCATAACTCACAACTTCTAGGTTCATTGTTGCTGATGTGTGTTGTTAAAAAATGGAGATTGAAAACGCTTCATTATTCACAACTCTAGATTCATTAATAACTGAGATGTGTATTAATATATAGTTAGATTTGAAACTGTTCATTACTCACACTGTAGATTCATTGATGACTGGTGTATGAACATAGTAAAATATAGATAGATTTGAAACCGCTTGTTTACCCATAAAGTTCAATTCAGCTTTGACTATCATGGGTTGTTAAACATAGCAAGTTGTTGAACTATTCCATCATTTAAAAACATTAGATTCTATGGAAAAGTCTCATTTGTTATTAAAGATACTGTAGTTGCAATAAACAACTCTTCCCATTTTCTGTTTAAAGTTGTTGATTTGTGAAAATGTTTTTAAGGCAATATAAGGCATTCAAGAAAAAGTGAACAAAAATGTACACATATGGAAATCATTGTGACAAAGGCTTATGAAGAGCAAACTTAGCATTTATTCTAAAGTTAATTTTTAAATGCGATCTACTATGATAGGAGATATAAAGTTGTCTTTACTAAAGTGCATTTATTCGTAAATTAAAATGTAAATGCAGGTAAACCAAATGAGGACAATGAATAGATAAACTATCAGTGTGAAGTAACTAAATGGAGAAATAAGAGGACATTGAATAGATGAACCATCACTCCAATAAAACTGATTGATTACTAGGGTTAATCAGTTGAAATGTAGCTACAATGTAACAGGAATACTGTTAAAAGCAATGAGAACCCTCATTAACCATTTCCCAAGCACCAAATTTTTGACTGTCCCAAATTGAAAGGGTTTGCAGACGACATCTCAAAATGTGATGTAATTGGAAAGTAATCTTCTGATAGAGTAGAAAACATTGTCGGAAAAGGAGAAATTGCTCGTTACGAGCAATTACTCCTTTTCCCACAGTGTTATCTAGTGTCGTCTGCAACAAAGGGGTCAAATGTCATTATTGTTTGGTAATGGGTTAAATCAATTAATCAATTTATCTTTCAGTTGCAGCCCAACAGTGCAGCAGGGTCAGGTGCCCTTGAACACGATGCCCATGCACTTTTCGTCAGGTGTCCAATTGTAAGTATCCATCATTCTAGTTACAGTGGACTGTTGACTGGTTCTAATACAGAGTAGTCCATAATCACATATTGGACTGTCGACTGGTTTAAATTGAGAAAAGCACATGACCACATACACGGTATTGGACTGTCAACTGGTTCTAATTGAGAGTAGCCAATAATTAGGTATTGGACTGTTGACTGGTTCAAATAAAAGAAAAGCACATAACCACATATTGGACTGTCAACTGGTTCTAATTGAGAGTAGCCCATAATCACAAATTGAACTGTAAACTAGTTCAAATTGAGAATAACACTTAACCACATATTGAACTATAAACTGGTTCAAATTGAGAGTAACCCATAATGGCATATGGGACTGTTAACTGGTTCAAATTGAGAACAGCACATAACCACATATTGGACTGTTAACTTGTTCAAATTGAGAACAGCACATAATTACATATTAGGCTGTTGACTGGTTCAAATTGAGAACAGCTCATAACCACATATTAGGCTGTTGACTGGTTCAAATTGAGAACAGCTCATAACCACATATTAGGCTGTTGACTGGTTCAAATTGAGAACAGCACATAATTACATATTAGAGTGTTGACTGGTTCAAATTGAGAACAGCTCATAACCA
Source organism: Cerastoderma edule (assembly GCA_947846245.1). NCBI lineage: Eukaryota > Metazoa > Mollusca > Bivalvia > Cardiida > Cardiidae > Cerastoderma > Cerastoderma edule. The sequence goes on from OX401404.1 coordinate 17,586,610, forward strand.
CATATTAGGCTGTTGACTGGTTCAAATTGAGAACAGCTCATAACCACATATTAGGCTGTTGACTGGTTCAAATTGAGAACAGCTCATAACCACATATTAGGCTGTTGACTGGTTCAAATTGAGAACAGCACATAGCCACATATTTGACTGTTAACTGGTTTAAATTGAGAGAAGCACATAATCACATATTAGATAGACATTTGACTGGATTAAATTGAGAGAAGCACATAATCACATATTAGATAGACAGTTGACTGGATTAAATTGAGAGAATCACATATTAGATAGACAGTTGACTGGATTAACTTGAGAGAAGCACATAATCACATATTAGATAGACAGTTGACTGGATTAAATTGAGAGAAGCACAATAAAATTCATATTCACATATAATATGTGACAATGTGCTTCTCTCAATTTGAACCAGTCAACTGTCTAATATATGATTAATGTGGGCTACTCTCAATTTGAAGCAGTCACCAGTCTAATATGATATTAGACTGGTGACTGGTTCAAATTAAGAGTAGCACATACCCACATTTGGGAAATAAGTATATCTAAACTAGAATTTTTTTTTGTTATAGAGCTCATTTATTCATTGTAGTCACTGAATTACAGAATGTTGATTATCTTTCCTGCTTCACCAGACCTTATTGATAGTTTAATATGCCATGTTCATCATTAAGAGTCCAGCATTGCAACATAACTGAAATAATACTGATGCAATGTAAAACCCCATATGAATAAATAGATGAATAGATAAATAAATAAGAAATATGTTATTTATAAGAGATCATTTATGCATGTGGTCTTCAGACTGTCTTACCTAATGCCGATGGTTCTTCCCGGCTTGACTAGGCCCTATGGACAGTTATCTATGGAGGTCTTCCTCCATTATGAATAATCTGGCATCACAACATATCTGAAATAAGGTTGAGGCCTAGTAAAACCTTTATGAATACATTATTTTAACTTACAGACAGACCCCATCCCCGGGCCCCTGCCTTTGGGCGTGGCTGTGATTGACAGCTCAGTACGCCTGTACGGACTGATATTCCCGCGTGTGGCCCATAAACACAGGTTCCAGATGCTCCAGCATTTTAATGAGTGCATCAAGCAAGCTAAGTCATCCAGGCAACAGGCAGTACAGATGAACATATTCACAGCCGTTCTCTGTGCTTTAAAGGTATGCTAATCAATGCTTGACAGGTTATCTCCATTCCTAAGGTAGGTTGGTATATAGTCTGATAGATTGTCTGTGTTTGAAAGGTATACTGATTAAGTTTTGTGGAATAATTTCTGTTCAAACAATAACTACATTTAACCACTTTTTTGCAGAGCACTTTGGAAAACATTGCAGGAAAAGGAGAAATTGCTCGTAATGAGCAATATCTCCTTTTCCCACAATGTTTTCTGCCCTGTCAGAAGATTATTTACCAATCTCATCATGTTTTGAAATGTTGTCTGCAAACTCTTTCAATTAGGGACAGTCAAAAATTTGGCAAAGGGTTAAGTTAGGTTGGTATATAATCCGATAGGTAAAAGGTGGACTGATTAATTTTCGTCAAATAATTTCTGTTTCTTAAAGTAGGTTTGTTTTTATTTGAAAGGTTGTCGGAGCTATTAATGTAAGCTAATCAATAATCGACAAATTGATTATTCTAAGAAATGATAATTTGTTTATAAGAAACTTTGAAGATTGTTTTTTTGATAAATTTTTACAGATTATATTTATCACTCTTGGTTCTGCTCCCTGGCTACAGGACAGGTTCTCATACCAAATATGGATTAATGAAAAAGCATATGTTAGCCCCCTGCTGCTGACAGGATGTGATTGTGAAACCCTCACATCTTGAAGTAATTTTTCCTTTTGTCAGAATGGCTTCCTTTGAAAGCGTCATGCTATTGGTACTTCAGATTTGGCGTCTATATATGTTTTAAACAAAGGAATCGCTAAATGCTGTTTATTTATGAATGTATTAACAAAGTTTTATGTCTTTTATAGAGTCTAGCTGATACCAAGACCAAACTAGGACCTGATGAAGTGAAGAAGGCTGCCTTTAATCTCATCCTGGTATGTAGTTTTAAACTTGATTCATAATAGTTTAATGATTTTAAATCATGCAATGTGTTTGGGATTTTAGATACTTGTATAATATTTTACACTCTTGACAGATTATGTTTTTGCTATCACTCTATCATTGCAAATTATTTATTTACTTTAATTAACAACTTATCTGTTTACTGTATTTCAATATCCCTTTATCCACGTCACTATAATGCACACTAAATGATAAGTTGTTGATTAGCCTTAAAACACCATTCATTCATCCATTCATTCAAAGAAATGGTATATGAAACCAATGTCATATTTGGACACAGTTTTAACTATATATATTAATACCACATCTCTTTATTTAACCCATAACCAAAAAATAACGGCATGCTACGCTTTTGTTGCAGATGACTCTCGAAAACATTGTGGGAAAGGAAGAAATTGCTCATATCTAGCAATATCTCCTTTTCCCACAATGTTTTCTACCCTTTCTGAAGATCATTTTCCAATTTTATCACATTTTGAAATGTGGTCTGCAAACTCTTTCAGTTTTGGACAGTTCAGAATTTGGCATTTGGTAAAGGGTTAAGTGTGCTTAATGCATTGTTGTTATTTTGTTAATCTAAATAAAACAAGAAATAACAATAAGTCTTTATAAACTGGTATATCCTTGTAGTTCTTTTCTCAAACAATGAACATAGTGGCCCAATCATTATCAGACCCAATCTATATACTTAAATGACTAATATTTGAACCAACACTAGCTTAGATTGCCTTTCCCTTTATTCAGGGTGCATTGGGCAGCACAAACCCGATCCTGCGATGTGCTGCCGGAGAAGCTCTGGGCAGGATGGCCCAGGTTGTAGGGGACAGTAAATTCATAGCTGAAATGGCCCAGTACAGTTTTGACAAGTAAGTGTAAACTATGGCTGAAATGACCCAGTACAGTTTTGACAAGTAAATGTAAACAAACAATGGTTTAAAAGACCAAACACAGTTTTGACAAGAAAGTGTAAACAATTGCTAAAAAGGTCAAGTACTGAACTGGTTAGACTAAATGACTTTTAAGCGTAAATTTTAACTGGAATGCCCCAATACAGTTTTGACAATTAAGTGTAAGTTTTAACTGGAATGGCCCAGTAAAGTTTTGACCATTAAGTGTAAATTTTAAAAGGAATGGCCCAGTAAAGTATGGCCCAGTAAAGTTTTGACAATTGATAGAGTACAATCAACATCATATTAATCTTACTAGAGCATAATTCCACACCCTTTTTACCTTTGTATTTTCAGACTGAAATCTGCACGTGATGTAGTGAGTAGGACAGGTAACTCGCTGGCCCTGGGTTGTTTACACAGATATGTGGGTGGGATGGGGTCCGGTCAGCACCTCAACACCAGTGTGTCCATCCTACTCGCATTGGCACAGGACTTTAATTCACCTGTAGTACAGGTAGGTCTGTCTGTTGGCACAGGAGTTTATCTCAGTTTTAGAAAATATTGTTGTTTCTTTAAAATTTTAGATATATCAAGTCCCTTAGTAAGTAAAGAGAGAAATAATAAAAATGGTTTAGGCATAGACACCAAAAAGGCTTAGATTAACAATAATGTCCATCATTAAATGTGCATATTATATACTGTTTTGACATTGAACCCTTTGAATGCTGGGTAATTTTCTAAAATAGATTTTTGTGTCATCTGCTTTCCCAAACCTTAAATATCTGTTTAATTTTGATGAGGAAAGATACTCAAGTAGCAAACAGGTTAGATCTCGGACCAGCCGCCAATTTACTTGGCGGCTGGCCTGGATCTAACCTGTTTGCATAAGCATGAAGTTGGTTCCATCACTATAAGTGTTAAGATCAAAAGAATTAATGTTTTTTTTACCCTGATGTCACACAATGTTGCTAGGTAAAGAGTAGAAAAGTAAAATGTTCCATGTATAAACTCCAACAAGGCATTAATAATCATATTAATGATATGACTGGCATCATGAACACCTTTCGTTTAACCTCATTTATTAAGTTTTTAGGAATCCATGCATTAGCCTTATAAGCAGACATAAACTTTCATGAGAATTATCATTCCTTTTGATTGAAGGAATGCCGGTGGTTTTACTTGCCTAGTACTGGTGAAATCCAGAAAAGGCCGTGAAATAAGTGAAATGCTGTGGACAAGGTGTTACACCCCATATAAATCTACCTGAATTGGCCAAACTTTATGGGATGGAATGATGTCACTCTGACTATAATGAATTATTGAATGATTCTATAGTTCAATTTACATTCAATAAGCTGTATTTTCCTCAGGTCTTGACTAAATAAAGTTAATAAATGATTTATAATAGTCCAAACAAGGGTCCTGTGTGGCCTGGGGGAAAAGGTGTAGGACTTGTGATAGGAGGGTCCTTGGGCAAATTCTCACCATCGATACTGGGATTTTTCTTTGGAGTTGCTTTGGACACAGTAGAGCTCTGCCCAATATTGGTGAAATCTGTGAAAGCCTTAATAAAGCTGAAATACTGTTCACAGGGTTAAATCCCTAATAAACAAAATAGTCAAAGTGTGTTATCATTCAATACTGCAAGTGCAGACGGAACTTTTTTCATCTTCCTTAATACGGTTATAAAACAAAACAAACAAATCAAACCATCACTATTACAGGTATGGGCGCTGCATGCCCTCGCCCTGATAGCAGACAGTGGTGGGCCGATGTTCCGTGGGTATACGGAGCCCACACTATCCCTGGTTTTACAGCTTCTCCTATCTGTCCCACCCTCCACTGTCGACGTACATCAGTGCCTCGGGAAATGTCTGTCTGCCCTCATCACATCCATCGGGCCAGAACTACAGAGTAAGGCCCACTATGTATCTTTATATAGTCAGCCTATTATATTTAACTTATTTATATTTTAAATTCAATGGTCTGGATTACCCTATAATTATAGGCTGTTCTGTTTAGATTGTTTATACTTTATATTTGTTGGTTTGTATTACTCTGTATTGTTTTTTCTATTGAACATGTTTGTATCTATATGTTCTATCTATCTTGTTTATATTTTAGAATTCATTGGTTTGGATTTCCCTATATAGTTGTTCTATTTAACTTGTTTATATTTTTGATTTATTGGTTTGTATTACCCTTTATAGTCAGTTCTATTTAACTTGTTTAAATTTTAAAATAATCAGTTTGGATTACTCTTTATACATGTATTTTGTTCTATTTAACTTTTTCATATTTTTGTTGCACGTTAAGAGAAATTTCTCCTTTTCCCACAATGTTTTCCTGAGTCGTCTGCAACGCACTGGTCAAATGTCGTTCTTGTTCCATAAGCACCATTAATCTATTCTCTATCTGTTACTACCAGAGTTTTATTTGACATGTGACAAATTCATCTTTCATCTTGACCTTCAGGTAATTCGGGTTCCATAGCCACTGCGCGGATGTCGTGTCTGGTGTGCTGCGCCATCATGCAGGATCATACCGACTCCCTGGTACAGGCAGAGGCCATCGCGTGTCTACAACAGTTACATATGTTTGCCCCACGACACGTCAACCTCGGAACACTTGTACCACATCTTTGTGTGAGTATTGTTTGTAAGGTAGCTTACTTTTATCTGCCTTTTAATGTCAAACAAATTGTTGTTTTGTATCGCGGGAATTTTTTTTGTTAGTTAGTCAGACGCATAGGTCGGTTGTCTGTTGAAAAAACAGTTTATTGAAAATGGGGGTAAAATAGATATTTGAATCTCACTACATTTAATAGATGATTGTCATAACAATGTAGAATATTGTACAAGTTTATCACTGAGTCGCATTCATACATGTATTTTCTAGTTCATTCTCCGAAGCGCACATCTTCTGCTGCGCCGTGCAGCTGTTGCGTGCCTACGCCAGCTCGTCACTAGGGAGGCCAAAGAGGTCAGCGATCATGCCCTGAAACTTGCGGAGGAAATCGAACCAGGAAAAGATGTGAAAGATTCGAAATATGGAATCAGCGAGAGTGGACTAGAGGGGGCACTTTTTGCGATGCTCGATTCAGAGTCGGATGGGAAGTTACTCTCCGATCTCAAAGATACCTTGATCAGCCTGCTACAAACCCTGGCCACCAAAGATCTGACCAGATGGCTTAACCTGGTCCGAGAGGTCCTGTCTTCATCTACAGGTGAGTTAGTCAATTACTTTACTTGTTCCGAAATGGCCGGTTCTTGAGCTGCGAGTTAGTTGAATTTAATGGTTACCAACTAATATCTGCTAGGTGCCTGGCATAGTGATAGAAGTTGGGAGGTACTTCGTATAATCAGTGAAAAGTGTCTCATAAGCCAAAACTGGCTGGCCCATTCAATAGGGGTGACACTATAATAAAATAACCTTTACCTTTTACTTTACTGTTGCTAGTTGTTGTTTGTAACCAGTTTGGGTTCATGCATGGCCAAGTGGTTAAACAGGAGGACTAGTTACTTTTTGGGTCCCGGGTTCGAGCCACTTCGTTGGAGCTGGTGTCATGAGAATGTCCTTGACCCATCTCCAAACAATAACAACATTTAACTACTTTGTTGCAGATGACTCGGGAAAACATTGTGGGAAAAGGAGAAATTGCTGGTAAGGAGTAATTTCTCCTTTTTCCATAACGTTTTCTGCCATGTCAGAAGATTATTTTCAAATTTTATCACATTTTGAAATGTCGTCTGCAAACTCTTTCAATTTGGGACAGTAAAAAGTTTGCGGTTTGGTAAAGGGTTAAAGCAAGGCACTTGAGAGCTGATGAACCCTGAGTAAGCCAGAATATAACTGAAAGATTGTCACACAGCATAAACCCCCATACAAATAAATTTAAGCAATCCTCTTTTTAAGTGGAACATGGTCAGTCGGAGGCTAGAAGACTATGGTAGAGGTAGAAAGCAATTTCTCTTTTTGTCACACTGATCCTGATTGAATTTTCTGGAGCAATTGCTATAAGAGTGAATCTATAATGTTGAGAAGATTTGGGTTAATCATAGTACAATACCAAAGAGATGAGGAAGTAATAAGATCATTGATAGATGCCCTGATTATTCTAACATGAACAACTGTTGAAAGCATTGTAAAAAATATTTCACCCCTGATGGAGAAAAAAATCTGAAAAATCATATCAACAGTCAACAAAATTAACAGAACAAAAGCCGTTGTAAAATCATGTTCTATATCATAAGAATTTAACGCTTTATGGATTGAAACAATTGTTTGCCACCTTTCATACATGTAATTTTAATTTCAATGTAGAATTGACAATGAAGGGTATGTCATTACTATGAATTTAATAACAGAATTATGATGTTTATTTTGTAAATATAAATTCAAAATCAGACAAATTTGGTAAAGTGGCTTGATGAATGCCTTTAAAATATTAAAAACTATCACAATTAAATTTCAATTTATTCTCTAATCAAAGCAAATGCAAGTTTTCCACCAGGGGTGGAATACCTTAACCCCAATCTAAACAATCAACTGACAAAACATTATAACAAAATGAGAAATTGTACATGCTTTTGCACATATGGCCATACTAATGTGGAGGACAGAGGTCCAGGGGTAGAGCTTCGGCCTCAGGACATGGGGTTGTGCGTTTGAATCCTGTGATTAGCAAATCTTGAGAAGATCTTTCTATAATCTACATTGATGCGAGGGCTGGTGTTGTATCGAGGAATATAAGAAGTTTAGTATAACCCTTTACTAGAGGCCAAGATATTTGACTGTCCAAAATTTAAATAGTTTACAAAATGTGATGAAATTGGAAAATAATCTTCTGATAGGGTAGAAAAACATTGTGGGAAAAGGACAAATTGCTCAGTACAAGCAATTTCATCCTTTCCCACAATGTTTTCCAAAGTTCAAACAAACTGGTCAAATATCGTTATTGTTTCATGTTTATGAAGCAATTACTTTAGTCTTGGACTGAACCCTCGATATGTTTAAACTAAACTTATGTGATAATGTTTGGCCTATGTTACACAGACTCCACCCCCATTCAGCAAGAGGAAGAACAGGTTGGTAAAGATGATGGAGATGATGACGATGCTGCTGAGAATGATGATGTCGAGTTCACCGCCCCTGAGGCAGATGTCACACATCCTACCGTATCTCCAAGGTTTGTAGAAGACTTAAGTGATTTATTTACTATCATCTTATTCACCATTTAACTAACAAAAACATGGGGCCTCAAAAGCACAGGGCTTTTTTTCTTTGAATTGGGAAGAGGCCCAAGCCTGTTGAATTCGGGAAATTTTGTCGCTGATATTGCTGAATTGGGAAGCCAAATAGCTGGTATGACTTTGAATTTTTGGGAAAACTGCATGATTTTAAAGATATTTTCAATTGGGAAGGTGCCTTTTTTATGGGAGTCTGTTATATAATGTAAAAAAGCCCTGTAGCATAGTGGTTAGAGTACAGAACTTGGCCTGTTTCCAAATGCGTTCAAATCTAGCTGACATCATTTGGATTGTCGTGAGAGATGGTCTCAAAATTACTTTCTGAATGCAAAATGGTTTTCCGTGGTTTGACCGGCTGTTTTTGCTAGTAAATTCAGGGTTTTCCTTCATCATAAATAAGGTATGGCAACATAATTGAAATAATGAAGATGCAATGTAAAAACTTGTATAAATAGATAAAAGAATTTGAAATCACATGGTCTGTTCTCCATGTGTTCAAATCCAGCTGACGGCATTTTGATTTTCATGGCAAGTGGTCTTCCTACTGACTTATGAAATGCTGATGGTTCTATGGGCATTCACGTCTTGTGTCTTCCTTCATCATAAATGAGCCAGGTATTGCAACATAACTGAAATCATGTTGATGTGATGCCAAGCCCTAATTGAATACAAAACATATACAGTGAAGCCTGGTTTATCCGGACCCCGATTATCCGGATGTCTCGTAATCTGAACGAAATTGTAATGGAACGGAATTATTTGACCAGTTTGTTGCAAACGACTTTTGAAAACATTGTGGGTAAAGGAGAAATTGCTCGTGACGATTATCTTTGAATTTCATCACGTTTTGATATGTCGTCTGCAAACTCTTTCAATTTGGGACGGTCAACAATTTGGCGTTTGCTAAAGGGTTATAAGTATACACTTGCATACAGACCGTTTATGTCTTAATGTGTATAAGAACATGTCCTGCTTCATTAGTCCGGATGATTCGGTAAACCGGGCATTTTGTTGGGAACGGATATGTTCGGATAAACGAGGCTTCACTGTAGATTATTTAATGTAGGCTGTCATATCATCTTTAAGAAAAGGTCTGTGCTTGCCTATCTGCTTAGAACCAACCCTTCATCTTCTTCTTGTGGATTGGTTCTGTTCATTTTCAAGGCAACAGGGTGTCACACAGTAGGTTGTCATACATAAACCAACCACATACACCATTAGAAAGTTTTTCTTAACCTTGATTATGTTTTATAGTGATACTCAGGCATCAGTGAAGTGTTTTACTAAACATATTAATCTAGAAAAGTGTGTTAGTTCAAAAAGAAATTCTGGCTTATTTCCATAACCAAAAAGTCATATTGCAAAGTAACCCATCATTGGAATCGTCTTTCTGAGACTTTTCCAATGATGTGTTTCATTACAATACTGTACTTTAGATTAAGATACTATCCACTGATATCAGTTCAGACTTAGGCAAATAATTTCCTTAAGTCGCTTAGTAATACAGTACCATGTTCTTGGTGATCCAATCTGTATTTGATATGGCTATGCTATCACACTTTTTCTTTTGGGATATCTTTTTTAAGTTGCTATCATTTAAAACCTAACCTTTAATTGGCCTTGATATGTTTGTGGTATATTTTAGAGATTTTGATGATAATTTTTCATTTACTATTCTTCACTTTTAAAATAGGAAATGGACTTTATTCTGCCCTATCATTTTTTTAATATTACCCTCAAGTAACACTAGCATTTTAAAAGAAGGGACTTTCTTCCAGTGGGGATTAGTTCCGCCATTCCAGTGAAACGACGGGTTTGATATTCTATTTCCAGATGGCCTACCCGAGTGTTTGCTACCGACTGTCTACGCAAGATTATCCATGCATGCGAGGAGGATGAGAGACATTTTGACCTGGAAAAGGCCAGAGAGGCGAGAAAACAGCCTGGAGTCAGAGGTAAAACCTTGTATCTTTTATCCTTCATTCCTGATGCAGGGTCCTGCATGGCCAAGTGGTAAAGATGGGGTTAGTAGAACTTGCAGTCTCTGGTTTGAGCCCTGCCAGTATGTCTAGTTTTTTTCGAACGTCCTTTGACAAAACACTTTATAGCCCTAACCCATTAATAGTGACACCTGGAAAGCTGTAACATTACTTAAGAATTATTGACATGGCATTAAATACCATGTATGGAAAAGATTTTTGATGCTGGTTACAATGATGTAAATTGAACATGATAATGCACATTTCCAATATTGGAATTGACATACTGATTGATTTGATAGATAGCATTTACAACCTTATAAAAACTGCAAAAGAATGCAATATACAGCAAGCAAACTCAATATAAAATAAAATGTTTCAAGATCATTCTCTAGTTAGAGAAATGCTAGATATGAAAATGTAAAAATGAAAAAAATAAATGTTGCAAAAACAGCACCATTGCTCTGTTGGAAAGAGATGGAAAAAACTTTTTGACATTAACTTCATTATGTATCGGACCAATGACACCAAGATAAAGAAAATTGGCATGGATTTACAAGAAAATTTAAAAGCAGAGATATAGTTAAGACTTTATTTTTTTCTAGGCTAATTCCTAACTTTTTTGCATTGTTTGATGTAACTCTTTGTTGTTGGTACTTATCAAGATATTCTCATTGTGATGAGTACCATCAAAAAAGGGTTCATCATAATAGATTTTATAGAACAAAATGCCTGGTCAATAGTCTCTGAACACTCCTTAAGTCCTTAACCCTTTCCCAAACAACACATTTTCAATTGTCCCAAATTAAAAGAGATTACAGACGACATTTCAAAATGTAATGTAATTCAAAAACATTCTTCAGATGGAGCAGAAAATCTTGTGGGAAAAGGAAAAATTGCTCGTCACAAGCAATTTCTACTTTTCCCTCAATGTTTTCTAAAGTCGTCTGCAACAAAGTGGTCAAATGTCGTTATTGTTTATTATAAGTTTGGGTACCTTATTTGAATGTATCTGCTGAAATGTCAAAAAGCTTGATATGATTTTGAATCTTTTTGTCTTAACACAAAGAAAAGTGTTTATTCTTGAGGTACACATAGGCAATCTTCCGACTGACTGACGGAATGCCGATGGTTCTACCCGCCTTGACCAGCCCTTATGGGCAGTTGAGTATGGGGTCTTCCTCCATCATTAATAGTTGGGCATCGCTACATAACTGAAAAAATGTTGATGTGATGTAAAACCCATATTTATATAATACACATAGGCAAATTAAGTCTACCCATATTAGATAGCTTCTGAGGAGCTGTCTAATCAGGGTGGTCTTGATTTGCAAGAGACGCCAACAGGCGACACTAGGGCTGAATGATTGAACCTCTATTGAAAATCAGTTCTTCTGTTTATTTAAAGAATAATCAAAGAATCATGAAATAACAGAGATAATTTTTTATTTACCCCAACAGGTGATTTCCTGGTGTTACATTTATCAGAGCTGGTTAGAATGGCGTTCATAGCTGCCACATCAGACAGCAATCAGCTACGGCTTGCTGGTCTAGCTGCCTTACAGGTACGGGGTTTTAGTTTAATGTTGACATATTACTCAATAGTATCTCATTTTGAAGTGGCCCATGCTAAATGACCACGACATCAGACAGCAATCAGTTACGGCTTGCTGGTCTAGCTGCCTTACAGGTACAGGGTTTTAGTTTAATGTTGACATCTTACTCTGTAATATCTCAATTTGTGATGTCCCGTGCTAAATGACCACAGCTGTTGATGTGCCTTAAAGATGCTTGTTCACAGAAAACAAAATTTGAAAGTCAAAATATAATGTTGTTGAAACAATACAGTTTTTGCATTGTTTGATGTACAATTAGAAGAAGCTATTGAAAGTATGATTAATTCGGAAAGGGTCATTTCGTCTAAGTATGTACAGTAGATCTCAAAAGCGATGTCACGCTTATGTTAATTCACTGTCTACACACTTAAAAGCATTAAAACAGTCAAATTTTGCTCCCAATAACTATTCTTCAGTGTGTATCATATAACAGTACAGCTGTTGTGTAATTTTAAAGAAATTAATTGTTAACCTCCAAATTTCCTCAGATCTATGAAGAAGCACCTTTAAAAGCTTGTTTGTTAATTGAGGTATCTGGTGTGAAAGACTTTGGACATGACTGTGACAAAAGGGAAAATTGCTTTTTTCAAGCAATTTGTCCTTTTTGTCACAATGATTTCTACCCCATACCATTAGGAGATTTATATTTTTCATGCTGTTTTATGAAAAAGATGAATTAAGAAATACCTTTATTTGCTGTTTGGCATTGGTACTATCTGATGTATTTTTATTAAAGGATGGAAACCGTTAACACCTATTTATATATTACATTTAATACACCTGCAACCAATGTGACAAAAGTATTGATAGTAGTTTCTTTTGGCAATTCTCATTTTATGAAATTGTTCAATATCCAGTTAATAAAATGGAATTGTTCCTCTTCATTCTTTATGATTAATATGACCTGGTTCTTTCAATTTGAAATAATCACAAAATCATTTATAGAACAATGGGTTTTATATATAAATATGTTTTATACCTTTAGGATATCATCACCAAATTCTGTTCCGCTCCTGAACCAGAATTTCCAGGACATGTCATTCTGGAGCAGTATCAAGCACAGGTAAAGTGATATTTTTGTCAGTCTGGACTTTCTTTTCTTTGTTTTTGTTAATTTGACTATTCCAAGAATAAAAGGAGAGCTGTACTACTCACCTGGGCTTAATTCTTTACGTGCAAGTTTGTATCTGATTAACTTCTGTAAAAATTAGTTAGAACTTCTAACATGTGTTCAGGATCATTATGTTAAGTCCCTGACCAAGTTCATTAACTCATGTTTATACATTTTGTATGTTGAGATTATTCAGTGGAAATGGAATTGGGTTTTTCAGGTCAGTGCTGCCTTGAGGCCTGCATTTTCTCCAGAGACCCCATCAGATGTGACAGCTGCCGCATGTGATGTAAGTATTGCGCAATCTCAGCTTTTACACAATAACATTTAAAACAATATCTCAGTGTTCCCATAATGACATGTATTTTGCAATCTGAATGACTTTAGGCAATCTGATTGGCAAGCATAATGCAATCTCAATGTTTTTACGATATCATGTATTACGCAATCTCAAAGTTTACAGAATGGCATGCATGATGCAATCTCAATGTTTTCAAAATAACATGTATTACACAATCTCAATGTTTTTAAGAGGATTGCATCATACACTGATTGTTTTGTTTGAGGTTTTTGCTATTTTGGATGACTAATGAAATCTTAAAAAAGACCATTGAAGTAATAAAGGCCTTTATCCTTTTACCGAACGCCTAATATTCGTCTGTCCAAATTTGAAAGAGTTTGCAGTCGACATTTCAAAATGTGATGAAATTGGAAAATAATCTTCTGATAGGGCCAAAAAGATTGTGGGAAAAGGAGAAATTGCTCGTTATGAGCAATTTCTCCTTTTCCCACAATGTTTTCCAAAGTCGTCTGCAAAAAAGTGGTCAAATGTCGTTATTGTTTGGAAAAGGAATAAGGCAATGTGGTTAAATAATTAGACCTGAAACCACTGTGTTCTCAACATTGGTTCTAATCCTGGACTTGAACTATTGAATGCTGACACAAGATAATTTGCCTTTTTGAATGTAGATTATTACCATAGTCTACCAGCCTGTGGTGCTTTTAACCCTTTACCAAATGCCAAATGTTTTAGTGTCCCATCCCAAGTTGAAAGAGTTTGCAGAGACATTTCGAAATGTGTTGAATTTGAAAAATAATCTTTTGATAGAGCCGAAAACTTTGTGGGAAAAGAAGAAGTTGCTTGTTAACAAGTATGGTAGCAAAAGGGCTGATTACCTTGTAACATTAGGTCTTCAGTACAAAAAAAGTATGGCAGCAAAAGAGTTGATTCCTTGTTACATAAATTATAGGTTTGCAGTACCAAACAGGTATGGAAGCAAAAGTGTAAATTTCATATTAATCATTTGTAGGTTTGCAGTACATGGATTGGCAGTGGTGTAGCACGAGACCTGAATGATTTACGGAGGGTACATCAGCTACTCGTCTCATCATTATCAAAAATGAATTCTGGGAAATCCCAGAGTGCATTGTACAACGAAGCAGCAAATACCATGGAGAAGTTAGCAGTGTTGCGTGCATGGGCAGAGGTAATGTCTAGTCTTTAGTCTATTGCCTTTTTATTCGTTTTTTGGTTTATCAACTACTTATTTCTCAGCCCTTTCTCTTAGGGCAGTAATTCCAACCTTGGTTTTTTCTAAAAATATATTTTTGTATCGTCTGCTTTCCAAAACCTTACATATCTGCTTAATTTTGATGAGGAAAGATGTGGATGTTTCTGGTCGAGCCATGAATGAGAGTTGAATAATTAGATTGTTCCTAGATATATTGCTAGACTTGCATTGTGAGATAACAGCATGCTGTTTAGGAGATATCATAAATATAAGCACAGTTTCAAACAAGTAGCATGAAGCACTTATCTATCAGCTCATTTTGAAAATAATAATTGTCAACGTTAGTCAAAAACTTTTATTACGACTGAAATATGCATTGATATTGATATCAATTGAAAAGACCTGAATGAGTTATGCATTGATATTGATATCAATTGAAAAAGACTGGAAACAAAAAATAAAGTACATAATTTTAAGTATGTTTTTTCTCCATCCCAATTATTCTTATTGCTATATTTGCTAATGTGTTCAAACTTCCCAGTCATAGGAAGAAAGTATATTGTAACTAACAAGTCCCTTATTTTATCTTTTAGGTGTATATAGTGGCGGTAGGTCGAGAAAACGAAAAGGTGTCGCCCCAATCAAAGATGGCCGACGAGGATGAGTTTGTGGAGCATTCTGGGGAGAGTTTGTTGACGCTGGTACAGGCAGAGTTACCTACCCTGAGTCAAAACTGGTTCTTTGCTCTGAAAGATCATGCTCTTCTGTCACTACCTGCAGGTAAGATGTTTGTTTTTTTTTCTGTTTTTTTCTTTTTCTTAACATGTTTACTTCATTGAACAGTATACAAATTTAAAGAAAAATAACAACAATATCACAGAAATCATTTAAACACACCAACCCTAAAAAGCATTTAAAAAGAAAAAAGAAACCTGCTCCAACCTGAGTCTTTCTCACAATTCCGGACGACTGCAATGGGGCTCCTGAGCCACTCCTTGGTAAGCATGTGATGCAACACACACAATTTCTGTGATGTTGTTGTTATTTTCCTATCACATTTGTATACTGTTCAATAAAGTAATCATGTTATTCAACATGCCTATATAGAAATTATTTGAATTAAATTGAGTTTATTTTTTTCTTTTTAACCCAACATATGTGACCCTTTAATTGTGTTGTTGAGTATATAAGATAAATCGTGTACTTCAGAATACTCTGGACAGCTGCCTCAAGAAGGGGGAGCCTTCTACCATGTGGACACCATAGAGTCAGCCAAGTTGCACTACAGAAAGTCATGGCCGTCCATACTGCATGCATTAGCCGCATGGCTAAAGGAGACAGGGTTTGCCAAACTGAACAAAGACATGGGCCAGACGCAGGGGGATAAACAATCCCAACCCGCCAACGCCCCTGCCAATGTGTACTCCGAGGAGGCTAACGCTGAGAGACTGTACCTGATTATAGGTCTGTAAACAGTTTTTGATCTTTTATAGTGAAGTGTCTTATACACTTTAGAGCTCAGGCTAAGAACTGGGGAATCCCAGGAAAGGCGTTATATAACTGAAAAATTGTTTAAGTAGTGATAAACCTTATCATAAAGAAAGATTTGATAAATCAAATTTTATAAAGAAAGATTCATCCTCTATTGAAGGACTTGCTTAAGATGACTGTGTTAAAAGGTATCAGTTCATGGGTTTCAAATGTTAAAAGTGTGTTAACTGAACATGGATTTTCCTATGTGTGGTAAAAACTTTGGTGTTTGGTAAAGGGTTAATATGCCTGCCGTAGAGGATGAAAAGAACCAGTGTGACACAAGGAGAACATTACATCACTGATTTCCATCCTTTATTGCAAAGAAAAACCAATTGCGCCTTCTTTATGTTGTTGTTTGCTGTTACTTATTTGGAAATAAAGTAATATATCTATACCTAAAACTTCTTATTATCAAACTCCTCTATATGTCAAAGTTAAGCTCCTGAAATATTTACTCTTTATTTCTGCTACTTGGAATTCTCGGCATCTATATGTCCAACTGTCTCTATGTCGAACTCTCTATGTCAAACTCTCCCTATGTCGACCTGTCTCTATGTCGAACTCTCTATGTCGAACTCTCTCTATGTCGAACACTCTCTACGTCGAACTCTCTCTATGTCAAACTCTCTCTATGTGGAACATTTCCATGAGGTCCTTTCAACTTCGAGGTATAGAGATTCTGCTGTATCAGATAATACCTTATGAAGGAAAGGGTTGAATGATTTGTGTCACTTTAATAATTTGTCAGCAGGTTGCTGCTTTCATTCTGCAATGGTGTGGTGATGTCTTGACTTGTGAATTTAGTGCCTTGTAATTTGAATCAGATAATTTGAATTAAGTGATCAATTTGTCCAAAAAATGAAATATGATTTATATTGTTGTTACTTTACTCATGTTTTTCCAGGTATATGTATAGAGGCAATGTGTAACACCACAAATCAGTTACCCGAGGGGACGGCAGAGACCTGTCTCCATGCAATACACGCCCTTCTAGAGTCGCCCTGGGCGCGGGCGCAGATTGCCAAGAACCCCACCCTGTACAAGGAGCTCCTTAATGTGATGCATAGGTAAGAACCAGGGTCTTTCTCATGCCTTTTAAGCGCTGTTATACCACATTGTTGAATTTCAAAATAAGCATTACCCAGGGACCCAAATTGATCCAAATGTGCTAAAAAATTTACCACAGCGCTTTAGGGTCTCTGATATGAATGACAAATTAACGAGTGAACTTGACAGTAATACAGCTCCTTATATAGGAAACAAACCTGGGAGAAAAATTGATTCTGTTGGGGCTTCCATTCTAAAAGAAAAAATGGCAAGCCAAATTGACTGTGTAGTGGGAGGTGAAAGATGAATTGACAGAGAAATTGTTTTGTGTATTTATCCCTCATAGTGCTGGAACTGACTTCATGCTTATGCAAACAGGTTAGATCCAGGCCAGCCGCCAAGTAAATTGTCGGCTAGCCTGTGATCTTACTTGTTTGATACTCTGGGTATCTTTCCTCATCAAAATTAAGCAGATATAAAAGGTTTTGGAAAGCAGACGACAAAAACAATTAAACATTGTTCCTTTATTCCAGGGAACTATTGACGCATGAGGGTGCCACTGTTCACCTCGCTGTTTTAGATGTGGTAAGATGTGCCGTGACAGCCATGAAAGAACATCTCGAGTTTCTGGCGCAAATAGGTATTCAGAGTGGTTTTTTTTATTATATATTGGCATTATTTGGCCACATTTCCCCATCTCTAGAGTATAAATCTTTCCCCCAAAATATTTGAAAAATTCCCCTCTTGTAAGTGTTATTCAATTTTAATCAAGAAATGTTGAGCTTTGAACACAAATATATCATTTTTATGAAAGAAAGAGTTTGATTAATGTTTTTCTCTCTATGTATGGTGAATTATAGTGTTAAAACATGGTTTTTGAGTTACCTGCTGAGCATAGGAATTTCCCCTTTTACTGTGAATTGTCCTCCATCATGGGACCCAACTCCCTTTCCACAAAACTGGAAAAAAAAACCTGGTATTTTTTCTGTTTATTTTTTTTTTAACGTTACTTGCGGCACCTTATAGAGGTGGGTCTCCATGGCCTAGTGGTTAGAATACAAAACTTGGAATTACCATACCCTTCTTCTATGCATTCGTATCATGGTAGCGGCATGTTTGGAATTTTTGAGATTTAGTATCCTGGTGTGCCGATTGGTCTATGTAGCTTGACCAACTCCTGGCTGTCAAGCTTGAGGGCTCCTCCATCAGTTATGAGCCAGGCCTTGCAATATAATTGAAACATTGTTGATGTGATGTATAATCTTGTGAAAACAAAAAGTCAATACAGAGGATTGCAAGTCACTAAAAAATGACAATTTGCTCAGATTGAGAAAACTTGATTTTTGTCATAATGAATCCAATGATTGCTTATTTTTTAATATTGTGTGGTTTTTTAGTCTAATCGAATTGTGAAATTTGACAATCAGTTTTAATTGAATCTATTTTAGGGTTAGGTTTTAAATGGAATTGTGCTTTATAGGCTTCGCTGATTCATTTCTAATAACCATTTTATAACTGCAATAGTCAGTGTTCGCTTGCAAGAACATGTGATAAACAGTTTTAACCGGTTACCTGACAATAACGACATTTGACCAGTTTGTTGCAGATGACTCTGGAAAACATTGTGGGAAAAGGATTAATTGCTCTAAAAGAGCAATTTCTCCTTTTCCCACAATGTTTTCTGCCTTAGAAGATTATTTTCCAATTTCATCACATTTTGAAATGTCGTGTGCTCAGTCTTTCAAATTGGGACAGTCTTAAATATGGCGTTTGGTAAAGGGTTAAATGTTTTCCCTACAGATAATAAACCTGATGACAAGTCCAACGAACGAGCCATTATAATTCCCCACTGTGGCGAAGGAGGGGAGTCAGGGGAGATAATCCCTGGAAAGTCCATCGTGTTTGCCTGCCTTGAGGTGTGCAACTGTGTGATATCGCAGCGGGTACCGGCCCTCAATCCTGCAGCACAGAGCACTGGTTTCCAGCTCCCCACCAGGTTAACCAAGATGACGGAGGAGGTGTGTCAGCTTCTCGCCTCCGTCGTTCACATCATGACAGAGTTACCCGGATTGTGTTCTGTTCCAGGTAAGAGGAGTTTGCTTATTTTAACCTTTTATCATATATAAGAATACTTTATTTTGACTTGTCTGTCGTAAAAGTGTTAAAAACTGTTGAGAGAAAGAATTGATGAATTACCCTAGTACTGGTGAACTCCAGGAAAGCAGCAGTATCAGTATATTTCAATTATTGTTGACACAGCATTACACAGAATACAACAAGGGATCGGTTACACCTGACAATTTTAGTTAACTTGTGTTTTCTGCATATGACTCTTTTATTTCACATGGATGAGTGAAATAACCATCTAGGCAATAAAGTTTGGGTCTCCCTCCATTATTATGAGTTTGGCATCACAACTAAACTGAAATTGTATTGACGCAATTTAAAACCCATATATAGGTTAAAGGATAAACTTTTTGCTTTTAGGTTGTTTGGCCATCCTGCCCACAGTTCTGCAGCTTAATATTGGGCTGTTACGTGAAATGTCCTCTAAACCATTGGATAAGAAGAATGCTGTGGTTGTGAACGCCTGTATTGGCTGTATTAAGACAATGTTTAGTTCCAAACGGTTTGACGAGGATAAGAGGCACACGGAGTGGCAGAAGCTATTGCAGAGTTCCCTAGCGACTGTGATAAATCAATCGAGACCAGGTTTGTGGCTTGATGAATTGTTTAAACTATAATGAATGTTTATGGCCTTTAACAAGTGGCATAGAATTTTTCTTATTAACAATAGTTTTTTCAGTTATTATGCAATTTCCCAGCAACAAAGCATTGGTATCTAGATATATGATTGACCAGTCGACAACACCCCCCTCCCCGCAATGTTTGTCAGATTTGTTTTCACAAGAAGGGCTATTGAAAACAATATTCAAGTTCACACGTGCATTTGTTAATGGTAGTTTTATATGCCCTTTTGTTAGTTTAACCTTTCTGAATATGCATTTCAAGGTGTTTTGTCGATCGGTCAATTGGTATGTTGCTAAACTCCAACAACATCATGAACAATTGTTCATGGATTGGCTATATTTGGTTTTCTTATGCTCTTGTGAACTGTTAACAAGTACTTGTTTGATGAAAAGTCATTCTCCAATCGTTTAGATAACCTGTGCTCAGTGAATGAAGAAAACACAGTCGTTTCTGTGATGAAATATTATCCTTAGGTTGTCATCCGTGTCCCAGTGGTTAAGTTGGCAGACTTCGAACTCAGGGGTCCCGTGTTCAAGCCCCACCAACACCTTTGGTTTCGTGGGAGTGACATTTATCATGTCAGTTCAGAGAGCCATAGTGTAATGGGTCCAGGAAATCTGTTACATAACTGAAAAATTATTGATATGGTGTTTAACACCATCTAAAAATAATAATCCTCAGGATTTCTGTGTAGAAGGTTCGAATTGCTTGAGTAGAATATCAACCTTGCCAATTGTCCTTTATTAACATTAAGCTAACAACATACTAGCAAGAGAGAGAGATAGAGGGAGGCTGACTCGTGTGTATAAGTTAAGGTCATTATAAAATAAAAAAGAGCCAACAAACAAAGAAAGATTCACCCTTTTTTAACTGAGTTGAAGCTAAATAGTTTAGCATATTTAAATTCATAAAGTCTGTTTTGTTTGATGAAGAAAATGATAGGACTTGTTTGATGAAGAAAATGATAGGACCCACTCCTTTATTTTGATTTTATTTTGAGCTTATAAAAGAAGTTTCAAACTTGTTTGATTTTATTTTCTAATTATGAATGTTTTCTTAAAGCTAAATAGTATAGCATGCTGTGAATTCATAAGTCGGATTTGTTTGGTGAGAATATAAAGATGCCTCTTTTATTGTGACTATTTTTAGACATTTATATTGTTGTCTTTGATTGAGGGTTCATTTTGAATTCTACATAACTTAAATCACTGCAGAGCCCTGTCTAGTGCGGGTGAAAATAGAAACGCCATAGAATAACTGAAAGACTTTGACATGGTAACAGCCCCCATTTTAATGAAAGAAGTGGTCAAGGGGAAGAGCGTTGGCCTCCGAACACGAGGGAAGTGGGTATGAATCCCATGAAAAGGAGTACTGGTAATGTATCCAGCAAACAGAATCGAGAGTGATTGATCTAAGTTGTAAAAACTTGTTTCACAATCAATGTAAAATAAACAAGTTTAAACTAATAACTTAAAGAATTCTTATAATGCAGGATTAAATTGAATGAAAAAATGTCATAATGTCTGGAATCCTATTATAATTGCGTATACTTATATATCTATTCCAGATACTGACTATCCAGGTATGGATGAGACGACCTTGCTGTGTACGATGACTGTGTTTATAATGTGTGCCCCACAATGCATCAATAAATACACGGCCCTCGTAGAACCCTGTATACAAGCCTTTCTAGACTGCTGGCAGTCAAAAGATCCAGAGGTAATTTGTTATAGTTGATTATTGACTTAGAATTTTACTTTACTGTAAAATACCCATAATTCGCCAGTTTGAAACCAATTATTTTGTCAAATTACTTCAGCTATTCTCAGTATAAATTGATCTGGGTTGTAACTATTTATATATAATTATGAGTAATCTGACAAAGGAATGAGTTTCAATTTGGCGGATTATGGGTATTATACCTTAAATAGGATTTGAGACTGGTGGAAATTGTATTATATACCAAAAATATAGCTGTGAAAAGTATTTTCCTTGTAGTTATGGGTGGAAACCCCAGTGGCAAAAGGAATAATTGCTTATTATTAAGTATTACAGTGAACCCTCGTTTATCCGGACACGTCCGTTCCCAACAAAATGTCCGGTTTACCGAATAATCCGGACTAATGAAGCAGAGCATGTTCTTATTCACATTAAGACATAAACGGTCTGTATGAGCGGTGTATAGTTATAACCCTTTAGCAAACGCCAAATTGTCGACCGTCCCAAATTGAAAGAGTTTGCAGAAGACATCAAAACGTGATGAAATTCAAAGATAATCTTCTGATATGGCAGAAAACATTGTGGGAAAAGGAGAAATTGCTCGTCACGAGCAATTTCTCCTTTACCCACAATGTTTTCAAAAGTCGTCTGCAATAAACTGGTCCAATAATTCCGTTCCCTTACAATTTTGTTCGGATTGCGAGACATCCGGATAATCGGGGTCCGGATAAACGAGGGTTCACTGTACTCTTTTTGTCATAGTTGATGTTTGTTGATTTTGCCCAGGATGAACAGTATGCATGTTTCCCTTTAATCTAAACTTTGACCACTGATATGTATATTTTATCCAGGTTAAGTACAAATGTGGCCAGATGTTCCTATCACTTGTCACACACCTCAACTCGGACGATTCCATGCCCTACATACATGTGATGGCGCCTAAGATTATCGAGTATCTGTACGTGTGTACGACTACCCCACCACTCACGGAAATGGAGAGGGACCTTCTGTTGTTGTGTATGAATATATTTGAGCTTCTAATTGGTGTGGCAGAGTCCAGTAAACGTGAGTACATGCTATAACTTGTATACTTATCAATCAAGAGATTAATTTACCAGTATCTTTTTTAATTATTGTGAAATTAGATGTATTGAAATAGCAAGAGAGATATGAAGGGCCATCATGGCCTGGTGGTTAGAGTACAGACCTTGAAATCACGTAGCACCTCTCTGCTAGGGATCAAATCCTGGTGATGTCATTTGTATTTACATGAGAGACAATCTCTTGATTGACTTAACCCTTTCCCAAACAACAAATGTTTGACTGTCCCAAATTGAAAGAGTTTGTAGACGACATTTCAAAATGTGATAAAATTGGAAAATAATCTTCTGATAGGGCAGAAAACATTGTGGGCAAAGGAAAAATTGCTCACTATTAGCCATTTCTCCTTTTCCCTCAATGTTTTCTAAAGTCGTCTGCAACAAAGTGGTCAAATGTTGTTATTGTTTGGGAAAAGGTTAAGAAATGCTGATTGTTCTACCTGGCTTGACCAGCCCTTATGAACAGTTGTGTATGGGGTCAACATCCATCATTAAGAGTCTGGCATTGCAACATACCTGAAATACTGTTGATGTGATGTTAGATCCATTTAGATAAATAAACAAGAGAGATTTCAAGGTCATTGTCAGTCTTTTTTTTGTGTGAAGTCTTTTTCCAATAAAGGTTAATTTGTACCAGTTGTAAATCTTTGAATTCTGTCTAATTTGCAATTTTAGTTTTGAATTTATTCCAAAGGGAATATTGATTAAATACATATGTCTATATTCAATAATTCGGCAAAAGCCTACATTAAGAATAAAAACAATGAAATAAGCTCAAGCTTACATTTTTTCAACCTTCAAGTAATACTCCTAAGTAATACTTCTTGTATTGCATAACCACACTTTTGTATGGTATGACATCGTTAGTTATTGCATGCAGAAAATTTCAATTTCAGTTCTTTCCCAAATAGATTTGTGATTTGGCCAGAATTGAAAGAGTTTGGTTACCTTTTTTATGTTTCAACAATTTAAGAACTATTTTACAAACGTCTTTTCTTAAGTCTTGAATCTGTTAAAAAGAAGGAAATCTGAAAAAAGCAAATGTATACAGTTAGAATGGTCTGTGTTCATCTGCTTATTAGATTATTGATCCTTATTGCATGTTTAGATTTCTTATATTCTCATTTCAGGAAAAACACTTTTGACGGTCTTCCTTCCCATTCTTGTATCATACCTCCTTGACGATAAATCTCTTCCCACTGCGAGTAAACTTGTCCGCCGAATTCACGATGAGAGCCTGTCCAAATTGATGAAGATCGGGCCCTCGTATCCGGTCCAGTTTAAGGAAATAATGACAAGTCAGGGTGAGATGAAACAAAGACTTGAGGTGGCCATTAAACTCAGTCAGGCTGCCAAATATGCCCAGGTGAAGGCACAGGAGAAGGCAAAAATGGCAACCCAGCCAGTTAAACCAGCGATAACACTGAAAACAGACTTTGGAAACTTTGCCAAGACGTAAACATAAACATTACCAACCAGCCTGTTTGATCTGCGATTACACTGAAAACAGACTTTGAAAACTTTGCCAAGACGTAAAAATAAACATTACCAACCAGCCTGTTTGATCTGCGATTACACTGAAAACAGACTTTGGAAACTTTGCCAAGACATAAAAATAAACATTACCAACCAGCCTGTTTGATCTGCGATTAAAATGAAAACAGACTTTGGAAACTTTGCCAAGATGTAAAGATTATAAATACTACAACCCAGTCTACTTAACCATTCATATTACTTAAAACAGACATTTCTGACGAAGTTGTAAACTTTATTAACATTACAACCCTGTTTATTATACTATTTACAACAGTAAAAACAGGCTTTGAAAACTTGTGAAGACGATAATTATCATTAACATAGTTGTTTGACCATGTATTAAACCAATAGTTAGGATAACTTTGTAAAGACATAAGCAGTGTTAACATTACAAGACAATCTATTAGATCATAGATAACAATTAAATATAAAACAAACTTTGTTCACTTGAAATAGAGGTAAATATTGTTGACTCTGCAAACCAAGCCAGGGTAGTCATGGATTGCCCTGAAAACAATTCATTTAACACAGGGTCATAAAATCTATTTTCTTCAACTCTATTCTTCTTATTTTAACAATTAAGGCATGTACATATGCCTTTATTTCATAATAGCAATACATTTCAGATATTTCAAATAACATATTTTTGAAATAAAAGAACCACTCCAATTTTTTTTTCATTCACAGTTCTTAAAAGTTTCTACAATTCATAAAGAATTTGCAGTTCAAAACCAAATTTTGTTTTATAAAAATGTATTTTAAGAAAAATAGTGTTCAATTTATTTTGTTGTGATGATATAAACATATGTCTATAAAAGCTTTACAGCATATATTTGTTTAGATATATAGCAAACATATAATATATACATGTGATGTTGGTGTAAATCTGCTATATTTGTTGCTGTAAATAGATTTGTATACTCTGTAAATATATGTAGATTTATAGAACATATTTACCAATTCTCCCATGTACATGTTAAAGCATTTGCACCAAACAAATCCATAAACCATTGCACTAAAAGAAGTTGCTTGTAACTAGCATTTTCTTTTATTGTTGCTTGGTTTCAACATGTAGGAGTATGAAATTGTGACTTCGTACATTTCATGTAGATCCTAACCAGATACTTTCATTTTGGGCAACTCAAAATATTGTATAATAAAATAATAATAATAGTAATATGGTTAAAAGTTGTTTAAACCATTATAAATTGTGATTCTCAATGTTGAAGATCTTGTCACAAATGGAATAATGTTGGTCAGTTAGGTATCATTTGGGGCCTCCCTGGCCTAGTATTAGAGTATCAAACTTGAGATTACAAGGCCACTTTTTGCTTTAGTTCAAATCCTGTTGACGGCATTTGTATTTTCATGAGAGGAAGTCGCACGACTGACTTGATTGACTTATAGAGTGAGAATCATTATACCTGGCTTGACCAATCCTATACCTGGCTTGACCAAACCATATGGGCAGTGAAGTTTGGGGTCTTCCTGCATCATTATGAGTGTGGCATCACAACATAACTGAAATGATGTTGATGTGGTGTAAAACCCATATAAATGAATAGATAGGAACCATTGCTTGGCCCTTATAGTGGTCTGTTTGTATTGAAATCATGGATGAATTATCTTATTCAGTGGTCTAGGTTAGGGAACATGTCAATCCCATTTTTATAGTGTTTAATACATGGAATTGGTAACTTATATTTTGAGGGTTCTCATTAGAATCGTCTCATCTAATGAGTACCAACAGAATAGGGTTTGTAAAAAGCAGGCTTGGAACTTGGGAGTCCCGGGTTGGGACTCTGAAAATTCCTCTGGTTATATGGGGGCATCCTTTGGCAAGACACTTCAGAGCCCTAGCACTGGTGAATTCAGAAAAACTATGACATAGTTGGAAAATTGTGACATGATGTTAAACCCCCTGGTAACAAATAAAAAGAAGTAAAGATGGGATATATCTCTTTCACTTGACCTCTGATAATAGTGTTTCTTTAAAGGCACATAAAAGGAGATAAGAAGAAATAAATTACTAAAACAATATATGGAGTTCTTTATTATTTTCATAAAAGTCATGACAATTAATTTACAAATGCATTGAGACCCTATTAAATAGACTCCGTAAACATAAGTTATTTTGTGCTTGAAATATAGTAGTCTCCAATTCAATCATGTTTATCAACAACCTGTTTGTTTATATATTCATTATAACGAATTTTGATTGGTTGGTTCAAACATTTGTGTATCAACTGTCAAGGTCAGGGGTGAAAAATCACACAATTAAACTGGTTAATCTGGGTTAATTCTTGTTGGCTTTCACGTTTAAGTTGTGCTGATGGGTTTTTTTGGTGATAACTATTTGAATCTGACCAAAAGTTTACCAATTAATTTAGTTTTATATAGCATTAATCTCCTTTTATGTGCCTTTAATAATGTGTAACCCTTTACCAAATAATAACCAGTTTTTGCAGACAACTCTGGAAAACATTCCTAGTGGCTAGAGTACAAAACTTAAAATTAAATGGCCCCTCTCTGTGTGGGCCCAAATCCCGGTTAGTGATATGGATTTTCATAAAGGTAGTCTGCCAACTGACTTATGGAGGGCGGATGGTAAGACCTTGCTTGACCAACCCTTATTGGAAGTTGAGTGCGGGGTTTTCCTCCATCATTTATAGTTGGACTTCACAACATAACTGAAGCAATGTTGGCGCGATGTAAAACACCATATAAATGTAATAGTATAACTTGGCTGTTTAATACAATACCAGTATATATGTTATTATTTAATTACCCATTCCCCTTTTACAAGAATGTGTGACTTGTCAAAATTGAAAGCAACAGCAGATGACAAAAAAGAATGAACAAAATATTTTGTGTTGTATAGGTTAGAAACCATCGTGGCTAAAGAAGAAATTGCTTGTGACAAGTAATTTCTCCTTTAGCCAAGATGTTTCTAAACATTCCCTGCAGGTGCTTCAAAGTGTGGTATTATTGAGTAAGTTTTGTTTGCATGTAGTTTAATGCCATATCAACAATTTTTCAATTATGTAACAGATTTCCTGGATCCACCAGTAATAGGCTGTGGCTCTGATCTGACCTGCCAGAGGTGACTTGCACGAAACCAGAGGTGTCTGGGGCTCGAACCCGGTAACCCGGAGTTCTTAGTCGGCCACCCTTACCACAGGTTCATGCAGGACCCAATTCTTTATTGAGGCTTAAAAGCTAATATAAGGGCAATCAGTTATAGGCCATTGTTATCTGGAAGAATGTAAGGGAGGGGTATTATGGCTGTGCCAGATGAATTGATTTAACCCTTTCCCAAGCAATAACGAAATTTGACCACTTTGTTGCAGACGACTTTGGAAAACCTTTGGGAAAAGGAGAAATTGCTCGTAACGAGCAATTTCTCCTTTTCCCACAAGGTTTTTTGCTCTATCTGAAGAATATTTCTCAATTTCATCACATTTTGAAATGTCGTCTGCAAACTCTTTCAATTTGGAACAGTCTAAAATTTGTCGTTTGGGAAAGGGTTAACTTTGCAAGTATTATTGTTTGCATGCATTGCTTGAGTGTGCTGTTGAGATTTTATAAAAGCCTGCTTGTACATTTTTTGTATGATATACCAAAGTATACTTGTTTTGTATTCTGTAAACGCTAAACAGATAGTAAAAACAAATTTAAAGGAATTTATTGTCTCATCTTGTTTTTTAAATTGTTGACCCCTACATATAATTTTTCGAACTCCTTTACTTGTTTTATTACACCTATAAAAGAAGCACTGATAAAAAGAGAAGTTGCTCAAGACAAGCAATTGATCCTTTTAAAGTTCACGGACGTCATAGAATAGAAATATACATGTAAAATGTTGAATTTGCGTATGGTATTCAGCTATCCTCCAAACAAATATTCATGAAAATAAAGTCACCGAAATCGCTCTATAGATGTAGATGACGGAAAACCCCAACAGTATCACTAACTGCATGATACATCCACTATGCAGTAATTAGTTACCCGTATACCCTGTCGTTCTTTCTGTGTAAGTTCTACATTGCCAACTGTATGTAATGCCGGCTGGTTCGATGTAAACACTGTGCAAGAATGTGGATGTTTGCTACCAGTGTGTATTCTGAGTATCACGGGCCAGTTATCAATAGCTTGACATATATATGCGCACTATATTTAGATAATGTCGCTTTGTCATCTAATTGGTATAAAACGGAAAATTTAGCTAGTATTTCATTTGTTTCCTTGCTGAAATATTAAATAAATATCTATTCCTTTATTTTTGCAAGTTCTGAAAAAAATAGTCATTTGACGTCCGGGGACTTTAAAACTCTTATTTTGAAAATGTTCAACAATCATCTTTTTGTATGAAGGATGGAGATAAAAGGTTTTGTATTTTTCTTCAATTTTTAAGTTATTTCTGTTTTATAATGTGACCAGTGGTCTAGAAATCATTTTTTGTTGGTTTTCTTTAGATGCTTTCAAATTCATTACACTACAATTGTTTAAAGGGCTTTGATTTGAGAAAAGGCTAAAATACCCAGCAGACGGAATACTTGGTCCTGAAGATCTGAGACGTACATCTCAACCACTGGGCTATGCAGGACCCCTACATTTTAATCTAAATAATAAAACAAAACATCATTCAATTAGTCACTTTAATAAACTTCCTTTGTACATAAATCATGATTTCACAAATAGAAGGAAAAAAATAATGTCATTGGATTGAAATTTTCCAAGATAACAGTTAACCTCTTTGAAAACCTCTATTTTGATCCCTTTATGAAAACACTGTGACAAAAGGAAAAAGTGGGTCATCATGGACAAGGTCTGGGGTTGTTGCAGTGCTAATAAACCTTTTCTCATTGCATTGTGCTGCAGACGTCAAATCAATCATGAAAAGGTCGAAAAAAATAACCATGAAAAAGAGATATGTTTTTGTTTAGCATTGAAACTTTTGAGAAAAATAATAACTATTCATATGATGAGCAAGTTCTTGATTTTGTTTAAATAATTTTAAGTTTCATCTGTTCACTCTGCTGCAAAGAGTAAAAATGGTTGTTGTTTTCAGAAAGGTTAAAGTATTTGAAAAGTCTCACAAGAGTACTTAAATTTAACACATTTTCTGAAAAAAGTCATCAGATATTACTGTGACAAAAGGAAAAATTGCTTATAATGATAAAGTTGTCCTTTTTCTCAGTATGTACTACCTTAAATGATGTGAAGATTATTTTCTTTCATCATTTCTTTCCCCTTTGTTTATATCAGGTTTAACACAGTGTGAACAGAATATCAGTTATTCTACGGCTTTCCTAGTCCGAATGATCCAGACGTAGATATTTTTTCACGCAGTTACAGCTTGGATCATCCGAGTTACGGCTTTCCTGGATTTCACCAGTACTAGGCAAGGCATGTACTGGTGTGTGTACAAAAGATACACCCATAGCATAAATCTAAAGAATTAATTGGACGAAATAAGACCTAGTTCATCGTGAGCAATTTCCTTTTCGTCACAATATTTTGGACCAATCAGAAAGGGTTCAAAGTACACTGTATTTCTAATGAAACAGATAAATGATAATCGTTTTTAAACAGTTAACCCATTACCAAACAAAAACAACATTTGGCCAGATTGTTGCAGACGACTCTGGAAAACATTGTGGAAAAGGGAGAAATTGCTCTTAACGAGCAATTTCTCCTTTTCCCACATTTTTTTCTGCCCTATCAGAAGATTATTTTTCAATATCATCACATTTAGAAATGTCGTCTGCAAACTCTTTCAATTTAGGACAGTGGAGAATTTGGAGTTTGGTAGAGGGTTAAGACTGCACATTTCAATCATTTATAGGCTTTCGCTATCCTAGCCTGACAAATTCAGATCTTTGGTAAAACATAGAAAAAAAAGAAAGAAAAAAAAAACAGTTGCAAAATAGGAGAATTTGTTCATAGCTTACAAGTTCAAAAAGTTGGCCCAATGGTTAAGATGGAGGACTTAGAGCCCAACCGACCCCTCTGGTTTTGTTGGAGTGGCCTTTAGCAAGTCACTTCAGAGCCCTAGTCTTGTACTTGTTGATCTAGGAAAGCCTTTACATAACTGAGAATTTTTGACACAGCGTTAAAACCATACAAACATGTTCAAATAATGATCAAATGTTTCAGCAATTCACCAAGCAGTTGCAGTTCATTGGTTGGATTGGGGGTTTCCAGCTGTTTTTAACCCATTAACGCCATGTTAACAGTTTTTCAGTTATTCTACGGCTTTCCTGGATTTCACCAGTACTAGGCAGGGCTCTGCAGTGTCTTGCCCAAGGACAGACCCTCTTGAGACTATTAAGCCTGTCAACACTGAGATCCACTTTTCACAAGTCTTACACACCTTACCACCTAACACCTAAATTTTGTGTGTTGCAGGAGACGACTTTCAAAAAGCATTGTGGCAAATGGAGAAATTGTTTGCAACAAGCAATTTCTCCTTTTGCCACAATGCTTTTTTCAATCTATTCACATGTGAAATCAGCAGAACTGTAACGTTTTTCCACAAGTTTACAAAGCTCTTCTAATGTTGTCTGCTTCAAGTAAAAAAATGTCGTCTGCAGATGGTAAAAAGTTAAATCACTGGGCCATGCAGGACCCTCACTTAAAAGAAACAGGATGTTACTATTGTAGAATGCCTGACAAGGAGTTTTCTGCACGACTTATATCTTTTTAAAGTCAACCATATTTACAATATTTCCAGCTTTCCTTTCATGTTTTAACAAACAATCAGTCTAGGATCCAAAATAAAAAATTCTGCAGCAAGCAATTATCTTTCTGATGGAATTTGGGAATAATTCACTTTTACGAATGAACATATTGCTGAAACAAATACATGAAATTGAGAAATTTTTAATAAAGGAATATTGACAGATTGGATAAAAATTCGTCCCAAAGTACAAATGTGATTTAATAATAAAAAAAATGAAATGCAGATATTCTAATACAGCTTAATATATTTATAAATGACTTTAAGCATGGTGGTGGGATAACTGATATGAAAAGTTATTTAATAAAATGTCATGGCAAAAATCAAAGAGTAGGAATGATTTCTGTATGGAATATTTCAATGACTTCTGGATGAAAATGCGTACCTATGTGTATGTGAGTGAAACAAATTATGATATAACATCCCATGCTCTCATAAAAAATATTATGGTTGCTCAAAATTGAAAGCAACCACATAAAATATTCATAAAGTTTATCATGCACTTAGTGGTCACAATTCTGACAAAAAAGAAAAAATTCTAGTTTGTAATAAAGAAACAAATATCATTATTTATTTTCACTAAATGTTTTCGATTGAATTTCTCAGTAAAGTCTCTAAAACCTTTGTAATAAAGGAAAAAATGTTTATTTTTTCTATATGTTTTTTGATTGAATTTCTCAGTAAACTGAGAAATTCAATTGAAAACATTTCGACAAATGTCATCTGCTAATCCTTTCAATTAAAAAAAATCATTTCATTTTCTTTTTGAGAGATTGGGTTAATGGTGCACAAACATAAAACAATATCTTGACTAATTGCATAATGAATGTCTACAAGATGTTTTGCCCTAGAACTTATTTAATGCTAAATTAATTCTCGTAGTTCAGCAGTTTATTTTATTGTGATGATGGCAAAAACAAGAATGTTTAAAAATGAGTTATTGACACAATGCAGATCTTTTTAACCGTTCCTTCACACTTTATTTTTGCAACTGGTCCAAATTGAAAGCCACAAGCAGAAGACTTCTATAAGTATAAAAATAACATTTACATTAGGTTCAGGTAGAAACCAAATGAGACTAAGGAAGAAATTGCTCACACATGCGATAATTTCTAGTTTTGTCGAAATGGTTGTGTGAAATGTTTACTGCAAGTGTAAAGGAATCCTGACAAGCATTCTGGAGTTTAGCCCAAATGCCAAATGGGAAAACCCTCATCATGATGCTTGGAATGGTGAAGTAGCCTGCCATTGTAAATTCATTATGAAGAAAACAGTTAGAGTTGCTTGTTCACAGATGAGACAGTTTGTAAGTTTTAGTCAAATATTGTTTGAATGTTACAGTCTTTGTATTTGTTGTATAGAATACAATTAAAAGTAGATATTGAAAGAATGATTAATTCAGGAATCGTCAATTCATTTCTTTTGTATGGTCTTTTCACTCAGTATCAACCATTTTTTAGTTATGTCACATATTTCCTGGATCAACTAGTACTAGGCTAGGGCTCAGAAGCGACTTGCAAAAGGCCACTCCCACAAAACTAAAGGTGTAGGTGGGGCTTGAACCTGGGAGCCACAAGTTTTTAGTCCATGACCTTAGCCACTGTGCAAATGCAGGACCCCAGGAAACGTCAATAGATTTAAGTATGTACAGTCTGTATGCGGAAGATTTCAATATCTGTGCAATGCTTTTGAATCTACAAACTTTTAGAATCATTTCACTGAATACAGACTGTAAAAAAATTAAATACGAACTAATTTTGCTTCCTTTGGCTATTTTATGGTGTGTATCATGCAACAAGTAAAACTGAAGTACAATTTCAAAGAAATGGAAATCAAGTTTTAACTTCAAACAATCCTCACATCTGTGATCAAGTAGCTTTAACCCTTTCCCAAACAATAACGACATTTGACCACTTTGTTGCAGACGACTTTAGAAAACATTGTGGGAAAAGGGGAAATTGCTCATAACAAGCAATTTTTCCTTTTCCCACAATGTTTTCTGCCCTATCAGAAGATTATTTTCCAATTTCATCACATTTTGAAATGTCGTCTGCAAATCCTTTCAATTTGGGACAGTCGTAAATTTGGTGTTTGGTAAAGGGTTAAAAGGCAAACACTCAAGTGTTTATTTCAATAATGTCCCACTGTCTCAATGTTTTCTTATTATACTACTTGAAAAAATAAAAAAATATCACAACACAGAATATGTAGTTTGACAAACACGCACATTGGTATATTTATATGTATATATGTAACAAAGATGTAAAAAACACATGCTATTTAACTCTATTATACCTCAAACATGACATACACAAACAAAAAGAATTCTATTTTAATACTGTACATTAGCCCAATCTTACCTATTTGCATTGATTAAAACCTGATAGGTCATTTGGAAATGTTTTCTTTGCTCAAAATCTATGGAGTTCAGTAAACCTTATATTTGAAAAGAAACGTCAAATGTGAAAGGCTACAAATGAATAAGGTGAAGCCCTTGCAAAAGTATTGCGCTGTACTCTCAATATGTTGGTTTAGTTTTTGAAGTATCAGTACTCGTAGTAGTTTTGCACTAAACCATTGAATAAAGTGTTACAAATCCTTTTCTTTCAATAAGTTGTCTTTTCCATCAGATTTCTACCTTTCAACTGTTTTTCTAACTCACTTGGTGACTGCCAATCCCTGTAAGTTTTGGGCGGTACAAACAGTTGGGTGTGAGCATTAGATATAAAAAGGTTTTTTTCACATAGACAAAACATATAACTGTTTTTTCATTTAGAGAAAACAACTGATCAAATACCCTGCCTAAAAATGGAAATAATAACAGCTCTGGCAACCCTTTGGCATCATAGCTATTAACAAAAATCTTATTCAAAGAAATATACATGCTTTATAATCTGTTCAACCAAAATAATAAGACGTTTACCCTTTACAAATGGTGTTAGAACACCAGCTGGCAACACTTCAAATGTTTGTGCTGAAAGGAATTATTTCTCATGATGGCCTACTTCTTGGTTTGACTGTTTCCTTTTGCCACAATAATTCCAAATAAATTGGGTATTTTAAGTAAGTTCGTTTGTGTTAAATAAGCTCTGAGAACAGAGAAAAGGTTAAATCAACTAAGCAAGAAACAACATTTGAAACAAATAGGACTTAAACATAATTTGCTGATTTACAACCCATGTCCCTTGTTTTACACTATTCTTTGATAGACTAAGATCATCTGTTTAACAAAAAGTGCACAATAACCATCAAGCTTCCATTGTTTACCATAATGCACTGGTCAAATTTGGCTCTTTGTAAAGTAGCAACAAATAACAACATTCATAATATCTTATTGTTGAATTGCACAATTATCAAAAACTTGATCCCATTCCTTATTCAAAAATCTACAACATTTTTTAAACATTCCATTCATAAATTGCGTTATCATCAAACATTTGAACCCACTTTTTTCTTTTAAAACACCACAATAGTTCATGAGTTATTCCCATTCATAAATTGTGTAATTAATAATTCCTTGGTAGTTTCTAACATCAATCAATCTTTAAAAAAAGCTCACACAAAAATTTAATCAGATTATGTAAGCTTTCATATTAAGGCAAATACATTTTCCTTACACAGATATCTTTGTTCAATCTATCACATTAGAGAACATGGATCATTGTCAAATTAAATGGTTTTTCTCTATAAAGGTCAGGGTAGCATTTTACAAAACCATTTAAGGAATATATCTGCTTTAACCCTTAGAATGCTGGGAAATTTTCTTAAAGGTCATATTTCTCGATAAACAAAATTTTCTTTAATTATGGTTTTTGAATAAGGTTATGGTTTCGTTATGACGGAGGTAATGTATTTTTTCTCATACAGAAGCGAAAAATGTTGTTTTTGACTACTTTTATTCACCTTTATCGATTTTTGTGAATGACTTATCTCCCTTGTTGTGACGTCATTTGTGCTTCAAAGTCATATGAACTATCAGTAAGAAAAATCTAGTTCTCAGTAACGACGGTGTTTTTGCACAAATTTCGGACATTTTAAGCGTTGAATTGTGTTTTGGGAAACGTAAATTGGATATTGAATATGGTATTTTGACAGGTCTTCTGGTGTTATTCTGCTTTTGGTAGCAGGGATGCGAGTTTCTCCCGTTTTCCGACGAACATAAAAGCTGCAAAAAGTTTCGATAAGTAAACTGGACCGTGTTTACTTAAAAAATAAGCAAAAGATATATTCCCCAAACAAGAACAGTAGGCTGTGTTACTTTCACTTCGAAGACGGCAAGTTTACGCATCGTTTTCAGAGAATTGATTTTTTTGATCTTTAAATGATCGGACTCAATTCAAAGTAATTTATACAGGTGAAGACACTTCAAATTCATTCTACTTATTGAGTAACCGTTATACTTCCCTGAATTGATGTTCGTGATTAAAACAATTCCTGACTTTTAGTTTGGGGTGTTAGAGCCTCGTGTAGTATTGTTAGATCTTTATATAGAATTTGCACTGTGCAAATGTAGATAAATTCAAGAAAAGGATAAATCACGTTGATTACACCTTTTTTGAAAGTTAATTTCCTTGAATAACTCTCTTACTCGCCAAGCTAGTTTTGTTTGGAACAGTTTAACTATGCTACATACTTAGTCAGGAATACTTAATTAGGCTGCTTTACGATTATATTACGTAAGAATTCAAAGGGTTGCAAGAATATGTTAATTTCATCCAACATCATAAGTTATTGTATTGCCATGTCTTTGGGTTTTAAACGCTTAAATGCATCTTGTTCTTATTTGCAAAACTTGTTTTATGTTTTAACATAATCGTAGAAACGTTGCCATTGTACATAAATGAGACAAAATAAAAAATGTACGTTGATTGCTATGATAACAAACCGATTAAAACAAGCAAGTTTCTTTTATCTGCCGATGTCTTTGAATGAAAATTCAAAATAATGAATATTTGATATCCGCAAACTGTCTCTGGACTCATCAACGCAAATGATAATGGGTTCGATCTTAACTTAAGCGTCTGCTTTTCGGAATTATTTAAATCACACACCTCATTTTTTTGCCATTGGTGATATTGGTTTGAATGACGTATGTCACACTAAAATTCAGGTGTTCAAACATAATTATTACAAATTTATATTGATAATTTAGTAATAAGATCACTAAATATATAATTTGCACATTTTAACATAATCTCTTTGTTTACAATTTAATTGATTATTGTCAGTTTACCTCACATACAAAGGGTCAATCAACAAACATCGGCCATTACAAGGATTAAGGGTCGTGATGCAAATTAACACCAATCAGCCACATTTGCACAGTATGTTTCAAGTCTCAAGCCCTTTATTGTTTAGGCGAAAGATAGCTTCTGGCGTTAATCTCTTAAATATCTCTGTTGTTAATTAACAGGTCTGACACGTTCTGCTATTCCAGACATGAAATAACAAGCGGCAAATCTCACACTTTCAATGCGCGGCAATTAAATTTATCTAAAAAATCCATTGTTAAGATATAACCAATTAAGACCAAACTCTCACAGGATGTTTGGATTGATAAGGTGTCAGTACATATTTATCTCTCAATGTGACTTACGTCGGATACTTTGTCGTTATGATATTCAAAGAAGTGAACATGTTGTCTTTTCTACTAGAATAGTTTGACACTTCAATAAGTATATGATAATCAGTATTCACCAAAACGGTATTAACTCTATGTTTTCAACAAAAAAACGTCAAATTGATATTTAAATTACAAAATCATAAAAAATAAATTCAAATATGTTTATTTAAGGTTGTTAGTAAAATAAACTATGACGACTTTTTTGTTTTAGCTGTTAATTATTAAACCTTTCCGAAAATTAAATGCTCAATATGTCAAGACTACTTACACGAGAGAAAACGAACATAAATGTAAAGTGAATATGAAGAACAATTCTTAAGTCAAAACAGTTGATCTAGAAAGACGACATCGGAATCAATTTCGAAATCATAGACCTCTTACTGGGGATGGAGTTACTGGAAAGTTGCCGGATGATTTTAACAAATACTCTTGAATGTGCCAGTGTTTAGTTTTGAAATTTGGATGTGTGGTGAAAATGTGAGTTAAAGGATAACCTTCGTATCACAAGTAAGTTGATGTGTGGTGAAAATGTGAATTAAAGGATAACCTACGTATCACAAGTAAGTTGGGTTATAATACGGTTTGTTTGTTCGCAATTTATGATCTTCTCCCGTTTCATTTCATGTATTGATAAGACAATACAGGGTGAATTTGACAGTTAATAGTTATACGATGTACGGTTTTAAGACAATTCGTTTATTCAGATCTATGTCTTTGTTTACTACTCATTTAAATTCTTAATGCTAATACACGATCATTGACGAAAAAGTACTCGTGTTTTTTTTTCAACAAATATTAATAAAAATAGCTGTTTTCACAAATATCGTCAAAATTTCAAGCCGATTCTTACATATGAAAACATTTACAAATCCTTTCAAATTTACGCATTACGTCACTTACTCTTTTTATCCAGAAGAATATTCTTATAATATAAAACATATTCAATAAAGAAAATGCACTGTCAATCCAAACATTGACTTAATGATTGCTATTTCGAGGAAAATCGTCCCAATTTCAAGCCGTTCCTTTCATATGAACGCATTGACATATCCTTGTAAATTCACGCGTTAAGTCACTAATTTCTTTTTTTCAAATGGATATTCTTATAATATGAAAAATATCCAGTATAGAAAATTCACTGTCAATCCAAACAATGACTTAAGAATCATTTATTTCAAGGAAAATCGTCCAAATTTCAAGCCGTTCCTTTCATATGAACAGGTTTACGCAATGACAAATCCATGCAAATTCACGGGTTAAGTTATTAATTTATCTTTTTTCAAATTGATATTCTTATAAAATGAATCATACTCAATAAATAAAATGCGCTGTCAATCCAAACAATGACTTTAGGATCGTTTATTTGAAGAAAAACACCACTTCTAACCAGCGATCGCTCTTCACGCCCTTTACATGGCGCATTCAGTGGATCACGAGTGACGTCACAGCAAAGGGAAGTAAGTCATACGAACTTTCATTAATCGGTGCGCTATGACGGTGATTTATGGCGTAATGCGTTATGCTAAAATGTTGCAAATAATTTCAATGTGATTCTTTTACTTCATATTTTAATTTTATGAAATAAACCCAACCTGTACATATGACCTTTAAAATAGACTTATGTGTCATCTGCTTTCCAAAACCTTAAATATCTGCTAAATCTTTATGAGGAAAGATACTCAGAGTACCAAACAGGTTAGATCACAGGCCAACTTGGTGGCGGGTCTGTGATCTAACCTGTTTGCATGAAGTTGTTTCCAGCACTATAAGGGTTAATCATCTTAATAAAAAGTACAATATTGAAATGTAACACTAAACTTGAGGCATCATTTAGAGATGATTCCAATGATGTGTAACTTTGCAATATTACTTATCTTGGTATCCAGATCCATTGAATTATATGCAACATTGGTAAAATGCTACCATGGTCTTATCTTTAGTTCTTTTAACCCATTACCAAACAATTACATCATTTAACCACTTCATTGCATACGACTCTGGAAAACATTGTGGGATAATGAGAAACTGCGCACAACAAGCTATTGTTCCTTTTCCTAGAATGTTTTCTGTCCATTCAAAAGATTATTTTCCAATTTCATCACATTGTGAAATTTCATCTGCAAACTCTTTCAATTTGGGACAGTCTAAAATTTGGTGTTTGGTAAAGGGTTAATATTGTCCAAACAGAGACATAAATAAATCCATTGATCTATATGCAACAATACCCCAATAGAAATGTACAATTAATTCAAACTGATTTGTCATTTCATTTACAGTTTAATATTTATTCCCGCAATCAAAAGTTTTCTTTATCATCCCATAGAATACTTAGTAATGTACTTCACAATAAGAAAAGATACCAGATACATTCATAACAGTAAATAACATAATATTCATTTGGCATAGAATATACATGTTCATAGCCATTATACAAATTATTGTTAAATACACAAAGGCTGTTTTGTTCAATAGTTATCTTGTTTTCGTTTCATGAAAGATATGAGAAAAAATTACATAAGGATATTGGTTAAACCTTCTCCTATGTCAACCTGTAGCCTAAAATAAGGACATTTAGTTGCATTCCCAAAATCGTTAAATTTTAATTAGGAAAGTTTGCATCCTAAATGCATCACCTTTTCCCTCATAAAACGTGTGCTTTAACAGATGATTGGCCAAATGAAAAGCTTGAATCCCAGTCGCATTAATCTTACTCTTAACAAACTTTCCAGACAAAGTGCATCAACTCCTTACTGAATAATACCTCTCTTTGACACAACTGCTGCAAGACATTAAACAGAGCACTGTGACAAAAGGATATATCAGTCCTAATGAACAATGCATCTGTTTGTCTCGATGGTTTGTTTGGGGTTTTATATCACATCAACAATTTCTCAGTTATGTTAAAGATGTCTGGTTCACAATTGATGAAGACACCCAACCTTAACCCTTTCCCAAACAATAACGACATTTGACGAATTTGATGCAGACAACTTTAGACAACATTGTGGGAAAAGGAGAAATTGCTAGTAACAAGCAATTTTTCCTTTTCCCACAATGTTTTCTGTCCTATCAGAAGATTTTTTTCCAATTTCATCACATTTTGAAATGTCGTCTGCAAACTCTTTCAATTTGGGACAATCGAAAATTTATTTTTTGATAAATTGTTAACCCTTTACGGTTTATAGCGCCGTTCGCCGCCTTATCGATTACCGTATAAAACCCTTTTCGCCGTTATACCTATTACCGTATAAAACCTATTTTGACGTTCTATCGATTACTGCATAGAACGCTTTTTGACAGCTGAAAAATTGATTCAACTTTAGCTCTTAATAACACATCTTTGCACACACGTCATTTTCTCCAAAGTTTATTTTCCTCTTAAATAAATATGTCTTCTTTCATTTCCGATGATAAAATTATAGGGTCAAAGTTTAAACTTTTGCTTTAGAGAGAATCTTTTGATAATGGTCTCACGACACGCTTATGGAAATAACGCTATCAAATTGAGATGAATGGAATCCAAATTACCAATCCAATTGATGAGAAGTCTTCCGGTCATAAAAGATCAAAACACTGCCGATTTGTAATGGCTCGATAGGGATTTCATGCAATTCTTTAGTAACTTAACACATTTCTAAAAATACTATCCAATTAAAACGAGAGCATACGGCACGCAACCTGTAAAGGATGTTTATGACACGGAGCTATTGTTCAAAGTTTAAAGGCGATTGAAAATCGAGCCGTCAAATAATTGACATTATAAAGACGGCCTTTTTAAAATATTTAGCCAATTTGGTGTTTCCGATCGCAAGTCAGACATCAATGTAGATTCAGAGCAGTAATTTGATCGGGTTTTTTTAAGCCTGAAGATGATGAAATGTTGATAAATATTACCAATTCACGGACAAGCAAATGAGATCATTCCTCCAACTTTGACTACAACTACGAGCTTTTGGTAAATTCATCACCCATGGACACGTATTTTACGGAAATATTAGCATGTTTCGTTGCCAAAATGAGTTGATTTTTACTGTTTTACATTTATTAGAAGGACCAGGTTTAACTTCTTTACAAAGCAATATTGCGTTGAAAAACATTCTTTTCTTCATTTTGGAAACGGTTTGAATGGGAATTGAAGTAAAACGATTCAGCTTTGTTGAGAAATATGCAAAGACAAAGTATGTATCTTAAGTCATGAATGGTATTTTCCGGCAACAAAATTCCCTGCAATTGATGACAAAACAGAAAAACAAATTAGGGATCTCTCAGGGAGAACACATAAGTCATATTATTACTTTTGATTTTGTATAATTCACGCCGTAATATACATTTTCATTGTTTGTTTAATTTTCTACAACTTAATCCTGATATGAATGTATCACTAAATAAAGAAAAAAACATCAACTTAAAGGAAATTTTGTTCTCGTCGTCTTTTATTCTTTGAGAAAATCTATTAGATGAATGTAAAATGCATTAATTTGGGTTTGATTAACAGTACCCCAATCAATAACAATTATCGGAGAAAATCCTGTGCAAATAGGTACCCAGGGTGACTAATTATGTATGCGTTAATGGTCTTCGATAATCGGATGGTTTATACCTATAGTGTCACTGATAAGCCTTATCTCTATACCTTAAAGGGTTAAGGGCAAGTCAAGCCAGATAGATCCTTTGTCATACAAAAGTCAGCCGGGAGACTGCCTCTCAGGAAAATTCAAAAGCAGACACTGGGATTTGAACCCAAGCGTGTACTGGCCATGGGATTTCTGAAGAAAATTGTTCAATTTCATCACATCTTGAAATGTCGTCAGCAAACTCTTTCAATTCGGAACAGTCAAAAATTTATTGTTTGGGAAAGGGTTTACCAGCAGGTCAAGCCTGGTTGAACCATCAGCATTCTGTTAGTCAACCTGGAATTCTTTATCCTGTGAAACCCAAATACACATACCAGTGTTTACACACAGAAAGGCCATGAAATTACAATGTCTGTACTCTATCTTATAACCCAAACCGATCATTATACGTCTGACATAATGGTTTCTACCCAATACCATAAAGAAAATCTAACTCCTTCAGACTAAAATCTGTCTGCTGCCTTTGCTATCAATTTGAACCAGACACATAAAAATGGTACAACCTTTTTTCGAGGGGAATATTCATAAGAGAAGCATACAATGTACCCAAATACAGGTACAGATATTTCACACAATTCCCGTGAAGATGTACATGTATATAAATGCTAGTTTGGTGGTGGTGATTTATTACCGCATGGGGTTCTTAGGTAATAACGGACTGCTAGGTTTATATTTAAGTTGAGCAGACCAAAATGTCATTTGATTTTTCAACATGTTTTTTTCATCAAAATCTTTCAATCATTTTGGGAATTTTTCATCGGAAATTGGGATGATTGGCCACTTAATTTGATTGTGAATTGGTTAGGTTTACAGTACCAAACATATAAGGAAAAGAAATCTCTGCATGGTCCATATACATGTCCAATGTTGAAGGTGAATTCCTAGGGTCACACCAAAATTTTGATAGGATGATTTTTGCGATAAGCAGCCGCCTCTGTTAAGCAGCCAATTTCACCCTGTCCCTTGGGTGGCTGCTTATCGCAAGTTTGACTATATGCACTATCTAACAAAATAGATACAATGAGAGAATCATTTGATGAAAGCTTTCGCTAATTCTCTGTTTTGGAACTTTTTGACCACTCCGAATTTAAATTTAAAGTAACAGCAGACAACAAAAATATTTCTTTATGATAATGGGTAGAAACCATTGTGACAAAAGGAGAAATTGCTTGTTACAAGCAATTTCTCCTTTTGTTACATTGGTTTCTAAAGGCTTCTGCAACAGACGCAGCAAAGTGGAGGTTGCATTAAGTAATTGGTTAAGTTAAGTTTAAACCTTCACACAGACATGTCTCCGTATTTTTCGTTCCACTCGGCATATTTCTCCAGCGATTGTTGCGGAACACTGCATCTAATCCTTTTGACAGAATCCAGGAAATCAGAAAACTTTATATCTCGAACCTGAAAACATAGAAATATTCTCATGATGAAGGTTAAAGATCCGACTTACATAATTGTCGTTCATGAAAAAATGACATTTTAAATCCATTAAATTACAGAAATCTAGCTTATTGATAAACATGTTTTC
Source organism: Cerastoderma edule (assembly GCA_947846245.1). Classification (NCBI taxonomy): domain Eukaryota; kingdom Metazoa; phylum Mollusca; class Bivalvia; order Cardiida; family Cardiidae; genus Cerastoderma; species Cerastoderma edule. The sequence goes on from OX401404.1 coordinate 17,629,281, forward strand.
TCCCAGGGTTCACCCTGGTGGCCGCCAAATGCGTATGATTTCCCGATTTGGTGAATTTGGTTGGTGCACATCTTACCTTATTACAACCTGTCAGGATATTTCCATAACAAACAATAACATTTACCGCATTATCAGTAATCATTCAAGTTATCAAATGGGAATCTTAACACATGTAACAAAGACAGTGTTTAGAATCATGAAATTTTAATTGGAGCCATTTGCTCAGAATATAGCTGCTACATCTTAAATTTGGCTCCGCTTTATGTCATTTGGCTAATGTGCTGGCGCAGACTTTTTCCAGCCAGGGTGATCCCTGTCTCCTTTATAACCGTATAAGAGCGTCTTGGATCGTGGTTATGAAATGGGTAGACACACGTATCATGTGATGATAGCAAGGTGTGCCCGAGAGCAACCCATTACTATAAACCACCTATATCACATTCTGTCAGTTAGTCTGTATGAGCAATTTGACTTTTTCCATCAATGGTCCTTATTCCAAGTTATCAATTGTGTTTGAATTTCAAACAATATTTGAACATTCTTTCATTTCTTTTTCACAATTCTTACTCATTACCAAACAATGATGACATTTTACCACTTTTTGCAGACGACTCTGGAAAACACTGTGGGAAAAGGAGAAATTGCTCTTACCAAGCAATTCCTCCTTTTCCCACGTTTTCTGCCCTATCAGAAGATCGCTTTTCAATTTAATCACATTCTGAAATGTCGTCTGCAAACTCTTTCAATTTGGCAGGGTCAAAAATGTGGCATTCAGTAAATGTTTTAGCAAATTTTCAAACTCTAATTTATTCACACAGACATCTTGATGTTATCTTGTATGTAATAAGGGGTCTTTTTAATTAGAGACAGGAAATATTATAAATAATCAGCCAGCACACCCACCTTGTTTGCATCCATTTCCCGTACTTCATTCACAGACAGTTCTAGAAATAGATAAGGAAATAATCTAGACATGTAATTACATCATGTTGTTTATATTTTCAATTAGACCATACCACTTTTCAGAGTAAACTTAAGTTATTGCTTAAAGAGTTAAAAATTATATCTATTCAAAGAGTAATACTTATTGAAAACAACAGCAGTTGACAATTATAATGGGTAATACTGTCTAACTTGTGTTAAGCAACCACCCTTTTAAGCAGCCAACCTGCCTTAAACAACCACTACATAAAGTCCCATTGTAGATTAGTGTACATCAATTTGTGTTAAGCAGCCAACCTGTCTTAAACAGCCAATATACTCTGTCCCATGGGCTGGCCTCTTAACACAAGTTTGACTGTAATTGATATAGTTTTTACAATATTGTAAAGCCATTGTGACAAAAGTAGAACCTGTCCACTATGAGCATTTATGTACATGTATAAAGGATTTAACATCACATCAACATTATTTCTGTTATGTTGTAATGCCTAATTCACAATGATTGAGGAAAACTCCAAACTAAACCGCCCATAGGGGCTAGTCAAAAAGACCCAGGGAAGAAACATTGAAACTCATTAAGTCAGCCAGGTTACTACCTCTCATGAAAATCCAAATGCAATCCCCAGGATTTGTACCCACAGTGCGAGGGGCCATGTGATTTTAAGTTCTGTACCCCAACCACTAGGCACAGGTAGCTTCTCCACCATGTGCAAATCTTCCTGTTGTTACAATGATTTCCTAAAATATTGCCCCTCATTAGCAAATGCTTATGATGCTTTTATGATTTTTTCAATGCCTCACTGCTGGTAAATGGGCTAGTATAATCCAGTGTTAAACATATAGTTCTTGGGGGGTTTTAAAAGAAAAAAGAATACACTACAGCCTACCTCTTATGGGACCTAAGGCAGCATCCTTTGCAAGGGCATTCAAGTCACTTCCAGAATAACCTTCTGTAACGCTATAAATAGAATAAGTTTCCATGCATAAGATTGTCAGACTTATAGATGAATCTTACTCAATTTCTTTCTTTTCTATTCAATAATGAAATATCATCCTTACTACTTTACAATCTATTAAAGTTTGCTTGACATCCTGAGGCAAAGAATGTTTGACAACAATGAAAACCATGAGGACAAAATGTTCATGAGGACAAAATCATGAGGACAAAATGTTCATGAGGACAAAATGTTTCTGCTTCAAAAGGGTGTGCAAAACATGCAAAGATAAATTATATTCCTTATACCATTTAATGAAAGGCACACAAAAGAGGCATTTCAATGTAACCCCGTACTACATGATTTTGCCCCACCTGCTGAACAGGATTTAAGAAACCATTGTGACAAAATAATAAATTGTCAATTCATCACAAGGGTTTCTTGCTTTTTCTTTATTGTCAATTTGGATCAGTCAATAACTCCAATATGGGGGAAATAAGTTAATAGTTACATTCTGGTTCTTTGTGATTAAAAGTCATCAAACTGAATGTGTTGATTGAGGAATAACTACAGGGCTGTCAACATACATAAAACAGTCAATTCAGATCTGATCCTGTGTTTATCAAGCTAGTTAAATCATGCTTTCAAGGATAGTTGAGTTATATAGGGAATGTCAGTCAGTGCACTTATACATGAATCCTTACATTTTTATTATAGTAGAACTTTATAATAATCTTTTTTCTCTATCAAATTGCAGTTAAAAGACCAAGAACTTGGTGCCTTCCAACATTTTTCTAATCCTTTACTAGATTGTGTGATAGCTGCGTATAACCGGTCAAATCCGATTTTCCGTTTGTTTCCTCTTTGTTGTTTTATTCATTTTCGATTTTGATTTGAATCCATTAATGCAACAAGATAAATAATATAGAATAGATGGTTAATGTCTTGAATGGATAAAGTTATCAAATTAGTTAGGTAAATTAGTAACACAAGATTCTTCATCACAAATCAACACTTCTACCAACTGACCTCAGACAGTCAGTACTTTACACTCACCTTGCTAACTGATCAAGTTCCTTCTCTGTAAATGTGTTGTTATGTTTACTCAGTAGATGCTTTAATAACATTCTCCGTGTTGTAATATCTGGCATGGTGATGTAAACCCTCTTAGAAAAGCGCCTACAAAGGAAAGAATCACATTCCTATTTTTACATATTTACCATGAAGTGCCATGCCAAAGGATAATCCTATGAGAGTAGCATCACCAGTTGGGCTCAAATCCGAGACCCCAAGGTTGCAAGGAGATCAAAGTAGACGTGGTGGAAATGCTTCTTTATAACATAATAATTTCCAACTGGCATAGAGGTTCTTGACCCATTACCAAATAACAACATTTGACCACTTTGTCGCAGACAACTCACCCATTGTGGGAAAAGGAGAAATTAATCTTAACGAGCAATTCGTTGTTTTCCCACAATGTTTTCTGCCCTATCAGAAGATTATGTTCAATTAAATCACACTTTGAAATGTTGTGGGACAGTTGAAAATTTGGCGTTTAGTAAAGGGTTATATAAGGATCAAAGAAAAGTTATCAAGACTTTCTGTTGGTGGCACCTTATTTTCCTTGAATAAGAATTTAATAAGCAGTCATTTCTATTCGCAGAAATTCATTTCAGACAACATTAAGGGTGTAAATGTAAAGCCTTGACATATGATGTGCATACTGTACCATGATAAGTACAGCTTACAGACAACCAAATTTCCAGGAGGATCAAATTAACTTAATGATATATTTTGGTTTTTGTTTAGAGTTTATGCTTCTATACTGTATTTCTTTTACTAAAAGTGTGTACATCAAGTGTTGCTTTCACTTTTGAAATTTCACGAAGTCTTTTATAAGGGAACGGTATTAACAGGATTCTAGCCAACACGCATACGTTTCTATCTTATTCATTTTACATTGATTATGACAAAGAGATTGAAGCCTATTGAACTCATTCTCAATGACAGCTTCCTGGATACTTGACCAGTACTTGCGCTGATGTGTGGATTAGTCCCCGCATTTTTCACCACGCCACCAAGGGAAATAGAACGCGGGACCAGTGGTATCAGAGGCCTTTCTTTTTTATATTTTCACCATTTGTATTAAAGTTGTATTGTCATAAATATATGATGTAATACTAATAAAAATATATGTTAAAGAAAAGAAAAAACGGCAAGACCCCCCCCCCCCCTTCTTTCAAACAAATTTAAAATAAAGATGGTTAAAGTAACGCTTGCTGTGAGTAACAAAATCAAAATGAATCTTTTATCTCAGAAAACATTAAATCATAGTGAAGACTATCATGTTTCTCAGTTTTGTTAATTATTTTAGAAATGTCCGATAGATAAATGAAAAGTGTAAACATGATTTTAGGTCATCTTGTTTCTGCTCTCGTCAAGACACCGGTCTGATGATTCGAATGATTAATAATAGACAAGAGGATAGCAATATGAATAGTACTGGTGCATCAGCGAAGGAAGCAAACTGTCAATATCGAAATACTTTACAAATTAACCCTCTCTTAATTCTCGCATTCATGCATCATAACACACTGGACGGAATGAGGTAAATATTATCGGTTTTCGTGGAACAGCCGCATCGAGGCTACCAATCAAGCGTGCCGAGTTGTTGACACATAATGATGGCCCGATTAATACACGCCTTGGGCATTGTTTGACACGGGGATAACAATTAGCGGATTATTTGGGTTTTTTTGAGATACTGTTAGTTGTGTCAAAAGATATAACTGTCTGTAATAATCGGACAGGTTGAAATAAGGTAAAGTCCAATGGAAAAAAAACATGCGCCAACTAAATTCGCCAATTTGGGAAATCTTTCGCCAGAATGAAAAAATATTCGCATTTGGCGACCGACAGTGTGAGCCCTGCTACATCTCATGAAAATCCATATCCCTCAATGGGATTTGAACCCAGAGGCCCACGCCCTTTGTCTGACACACTGTCACATACCTTAGAACAGCGTCGTCCAACTCCTGGGGTCTGTTTGTAGCACCCATGATTAGCACTTTATCTTCGGAACACCCAGCCACCTGTTACAGTAATCAAAGTTAACTCTTTACTCCACACTTCTACATTCTGCTGCAGAGGTCTTTAGAAACCAGTGTGGCAATAGGATAAATTGCTCCCAGTGAGCGATTTATCCTTTGGTCACAATGATTTCTTCACAATATAAAAAAAAACATATCTTAATGGGTTTTTTGTGTTGGCTGTGGTTGCTTTCAATTTTGACTATCATCAGTCTCATATTTAAGAAATGTGTTACACCATATCAAGGCTAGAATCACTGTTTGAAACTGTTTGAAAAAATTCACTCTTCAATTCTTTTATGTTTATTACTCCAAGAGCACAAATCTATAAGTTATTACCTTAGATGTAATTACTTACTATGGATATTAACATACTGATCATTTCATGCTTGTTATTGCTTTTTTTCACTACCATGGATAGATTTTCTTCATGTTACGGTAAATTCTTACCCCATCAAATTGCACCAAAAATTCTGTTTTAAGTCGTCGACTTGCATCATTTTCTCCCTCTTTTCTTTCACAAAGAACGGAATCAATTTCATCTGATGAAAAGAAGAGATGTTTTACACTTTATGAAAATACTCTTAACTTATTCCCATTCATGTGGAATAAAAAACTGGTTCAAATTCCTGAAAAAATATACTTTTACAATATGGTGTTGGTCAGAACCTTTTGTTACGAAAGTACAAATATCATTAATGAGAGATTAAAAGGCGCTTGTTCACAGATGTGGGGAAATTTGGAAGTTAAAATTTATTTCTTAAAAACTGCACAACATCTGTACATTTAAACGGTATGTACAAAAGAAAAGCCATTGGAAGAAAAACTAGAGCATTTTCAATTCTTAAAATGTGTATAGTGATAAATTGACACTTTCTGAAACAATCGTGCTTTGAATAGCTTCTTTTCATTATATATCACACAAAAATACAAAAACTGCATTGTTTCAAAGACATTTTATTTTGACTTTCATATTTTTCTATTTTTTGAACAAGCACCTTCAATGGAGAAGTGAACCACAAAGTGCTAACATGATTTTTGTACAATCATCTATTTAACCAATTCCCAAACAATAACGACATTTCACCAGTTTGCTGCAGTTCATAACGAGCAATTTCTCCTTTTCCAACAATGATTTCTACTCTATCAGAAGATTATTTTCCAATTTCAACACATTTTGAATGTTGTCTGCAAACTCTTTCAATTTCAAGCAGTCGAAAATTTGGAGTTTGGTAAAGGGTTAATAGGATATTTGAAAGGTTATAACAAATATAAAACAGGCTTTACCCCCCCCCCCCTTTCCTCTATGGTAATTTGTGACAAGCCCAAACATGTTGATTGGGTTGTAAAATGATTGCAAAACAATCATTGGTAGGTTAAATGACAACTGAAATCTCAGATTTCTTAAGGTGTGAATTAATTTAAATGAAATACATTCATTTTCATCTCATTATGAACCCCCTTGTATTCATTACAAAATAAATGATAATTTTACAACAAGTAGTGATCGAATTCTAACTGCCTTTTTTGTCCACCTACTCAAATTTCACATGTCAAACCTCAAGTTCCGTTCACCAAAATAAAAAAATTTTGCACAGAAAATGCTGTACAAACTATTTATTAATGATTATATACAAAAAGTTTTTTTACTTTTTTCTTCATTGAGCGTAAGTCCAGTGGGACAAGTGTATTGTATCATGTATCAAAGTAAAATATAAACAATGCCATGGCACTTACCCATAAACACAACAGACGGTTGGAGTTCTTTGGCCACTGCAAACATGGCTCTCACTAACTTTTCTCCTTCACCAACCTAGAAAGCAGTATCAAAGAATATGTATGTACTTGTATAAAAACCTTACATAACTCAAAATAGAGTTCATTGCAAGACTATAGAAAGTCCTTCACAAACATAAGGCACTTACTATAGTGTTGCACTGAACCCCTGAGATTTATCTATTGTATAAAAAGTTCATTGCAAGACTACACTAAGTCCTTCACAAATCTGATGCACTTACTATATTATTGTACTGAACCCTCAATATAAACTTTTCTAAATAGCCTGCAGCAAAGGAAACTGCTGTGGCACAAGGAGGAATTACTCACAATGTGAATGATAAACTCATCAAAGATAGAGTTATCTGTACCTCTTAATTAAATGTTCGTATATGACAAAATCATTTTCATAACTGAGCATAAATGCGCAGTCACTGATTGCAATAAAAAGAATTAATTAAATTCAATTACCTACATCAACAAAATAGACTGTGATTTACATGACAGTAGTTACAAACAAAATTATTGCCTGGTTTCCACACCAGTAAAAAAATATACCAGTATCCAAAAAACAAACATAAACAGAAGATTTAAAAAACAACATATGAGTAATATTGGCAAAAGTAGAACTTACGAATAATAAACAACATTAATCAAGTCCTTTCATTTTTTCTCCATCAAAGGCATTTCTGAGAAACAAAAAGAACTATCCTTGTTTCTTGTTACTAGCCATTTCTCATTTTGCCAGAAATCATTAAATCTTTAATTAACCCCACATTCCATAAAATGGCTTCCATGCATCTTCTGAAGAATATAGAAACCGCTGTGACAAACAGATATATATCTCCAAAAAAACAACCATCCTTGTGTAACATGATAAAAATTTCTTTTTCCTGGCTATCTTTCATGACATCTGATGCTTTCAAATTGGATCAGTCACTAATTTCCATGTGGGGGAAGGGAAGGGGGAAGGTGGTAAACAAGTGTTTAAAATTGTTGTTTGTTTGTATGGTGTTGAAAACCGTGTCAACAATTTTCCAGTTGTGTAATAGCTTTCCTGAATGAACCAGTACTAGGCTAGGGCTCTGAAGTGACTTGCCATATGACACTCCTACGAAACCAGAGGCGTTGGTGGGACCCTATTTCTTATTCCGCCATATCAACCACTGGATCACACAGAACCCCTATCTATGAAATGATGCGTATAACGTATGACAAGATTTTCACAATAAAGATGAAAAGATCCACTCACCCATTTAGATGTAAGACTAGAGGCACTGATATTGAAGAAGGTTGCATTGGACTCGTTGGCTACCGCCTTCGCTAACATTGTCTTCCCGTTACCCGGGGGACCGAATAACAGCAACCCTCGGGCAGGGGCTCTTAACCCGGTAAACAGCTGAAATAGACAACAGAAATGTCAACAGTTAGGGCACAAAATTAACATTATAACATAATATTTATAATAATTATTACAATTGGAATATTACTTAGAAAATTGGTGTTTAATAATCTGTTGACACTAACTTAAAATGAAATCATTTAAAAAAAAAAGTTCTACTGGCTAAACAAATTCTCCTTTTGTCACATAATTATTAAATGCTACCTAGACCATTGCAAACAATAGATTGGAGACGAGTCAGTGTGACCAAGTGGTTAAGGTAACTGACTTGTACTTCTGACTTTTCTAGTTCGATCCCGAATCGTGCCACTTAAAGGTCTCTGCAAAAGTCCTTTGGCAAGGCACTTCAAATTCCTAGTACTTTGGGAATCCCATGAAATTCTTAAAATTAACATAATTTTAAAACCTGTTGACATGGCTTTAACCCATAACAAAACAATAATGACATTTAACCACTTTGTTGCAGACGACTCTGGAAAACATTGTGGGAAAAGGAGACTTTGCTACTAACAACTTTTTTTCCCTTTTCCCACAAGTTTTCTGCCCTATCAGCAGATTATATTCTACTCTTTTATCTTCTAATTTTATCACATTTTTAAGTGTCGTCTGCAAAATCTTTCAATTTGGGACAGTAAAAAATTTGGTGTTTGGTAGAGGGTTAAGCTCAACACAGCAAAAGAAAATGGATTTGAACTCCTGACCTCTGGTCTAAGTGCTGGCAGGATGACTATCTCCTGGAGAGCCTGCTTCGCAGAGTTTTGGCCGGCTGGAAATAAAACAATTACATTATTTTATCCTTACTTACCCTATAAAGGCAGGGAAAAGGAGAACTTGCTCTTTATGAACAATTTCTTCCTTTCTTACAACGTTTTCTAGAGTTGTCTGCAACAAACTGGTCAAGTATATAGATTAACCCCTTATGTTGAAACACACAGTTTGTCCTAAATGCTTTATAATGTATTCTTTCAAACTGTCCTTGGGAGATTTTAAAAAGCTATCCTTATGCATTGTCTTAAGAGACCTCAAAAATTCATTCTGGCGGATTTTTCAGGGAATTAAGAAATTCATTCTTATGCATTGTATTCAAGAATTTTTAAAATAGATTTTTGTGTCATCTTTGCAGACTTTGAAAATCTATTATTTTGTGTTTTTTTCATAGACTTTAAAATTACATTGTTATTCATTGTCTTCAAGGATTCTAAGAATTCATTCTGAAGCCATCTGCTTCAAATTGCACTGGATTTGACTTTTATCATTAGACAGAGAGACACAGTGTACAGGCTGACTGATGGAACGCAGATGGTTCTACCCATCTTGACCTGCCCTTATGGACAGTTAAGTAAGGGCTCTTCCTTCATTCATAATGAGCCAACCATGGCATAATTACTGAAAACTGTTGAGGCAATGTAAAAACTTAAATCATACAAACAAATTCTGTTTCAAATGATTTAAGGTAGAATACCCATAATCCGACATTTTGAAACTTGTTCTTTTTTCAGATTACTTTGGTTGTTCTTGGTCAACATCGGTTGGGGTCGGAACTATTCGGTTTAAACAGAATAGTTTCGACACCAACCAATGTTTACCGAGAACGACCAAAGTAATCTGGTGTATGGATGAATTACAAAAATGGCGGATAATGGGTTTTCTACCTTAAATCATGAAGGGTGATAGCCTTGTTCACATTTTCGTAGCTCATACCTATATCCTGAAAGCTGACTGTTGGTCCTGAATCTATGACCTCATTCAGAATTGTTTCGGCTAGTTTCTTATCCACACCCTTCAGATTTAAATTTTTGGCTTCCTTTGCTTTTCGTTTGGGTGTAGGAGTGCTGCGATTGGACTAAAAATAGAAAATAAATTTCCATAATTCTTCTATATTTCATAATTTGTCTAGTTGAATTCAAAATCTTAACCCTTTCATAAACAACAAATTTTCGTCTCGCTCAAATTGAAAGAGTTTGCAGACCGCATTTCAAAATGTGATGAAATTGAACAATATTCTTCGGAAAGAGCAGAAAACCTTGTGGGAAAAGGAAAAATTGCTCTATACGAGCAATTTCTCCTTTTCCCACAATGTTTTCTAAAGTCTTCTGCAACAAAGTCCTCAAATATTGTTACTGTTTGGGAAAGGGTTAAGCAGATAATAATCACTTAATCATAAAAGAAAGTCCTCAGAAATGTTTAGAAACTTTGCTGCAGATATATAAAAAATGTCCAGGTGATAAATTGAAGCAATAAGCGTGTTGCTGTTTTAAAATTTCTAGGTGATTTTGGGAACCAATTATTTTTTGCTGCAGTGTAATGAAAGTTAGTTATGGAACCAAAACGTTGTTTGCTGCAGATGTGATTAAAACTGAAGCAATGCAATGCCGGATTATACGCATAGAAGCTGTTTAGATTTATCATTGTGTACTAGATTGCCCCTGAGTCTTTTGTTTGTTTTCGATTTTTACTGATTGCAAAACCTTATTTGTACTTATGAGGTAAATAAAAAATAATGATGATTTTGGGGGATTCTCGTATTAATCAATTAATGAAATCTAAACAATTAGCAGCCATTCAATTAATCAATCAGTCCCATCCCTACAATAAACTCAAACAAATAGATATCAGAAAAAGGCTTACATTTGAGGTTGAACCTTGTCGAGTCAAAGACCCCTTTCTCCATGCATAGGGTGAGCTGGAAGGCGAGTTTGTCCGAGTGGGTCGGGGTGACGTACCACCACTACTGTTGCTGCGTGGCAGGGTATTGCTTTTGTGTATTGCTATTGGCTGCTTCATCTTCATAGGCTTACTCGTCACTAAAACGGCAAACCCCTTAGTTTAACCCTTTACCAAACAACAACATTTTCGACTGTCCAAAATTGAAAGAGTTTGCAGACGACACTTCAAATTGTGATATAATTGGAAAATAATCTTCTGATAGGGTAGAAAACATTGAGGGAAAAAGGAGAAAATGCTCGTTACATGCAATTTCTCCTTTTCCCACAATGTTTTCCAGAGTCGTCTAAAAAAGGTGGTTAAATGTTGCTATTGTTTGGTAATGGGTTAATTCGATACCTAACCGTACACTTATTCATTCCTCTTTGCAATTCAGTTATTACCACACCCTTATATATCACACTGTCATGTTCATACTTATATTCTATACAGAATTAACAAAGATTTTCTATCTTGGCAATATATAGGCCTGCTGGGCCAGGTGCTTAATCATTCATTTATTTACTATGTATATGTATATTTTGTTATGCACATGTCACAATTATTAACAATTTACTTATTTTATTTACTTTCTTATTTATTCGTCTTGGCAAACTTTGACTTTATCCTCCGAAACAGAGTTTGCAAAGGACACTTTGTTGGTTCATCGCAACACTAAGGTTAGGCCTTTACTTTTGTTAAGGACTTACTTTAGTCTTGTAATGAACCCATGACTTATGATACAATTTATGATATCATGATTGTCTTCCATACTTTTTCTTAGACCGCAATACTTCAAAGTACTTTGCATGGCTTTTTTTTCCCTTTGAATTGGGAAAAGGCCTTGGTCCGTTCATTTTGGGAAGTTATATCGCTGAAATTGTTAAATTGAAAAAACAAAAAACTGGTGATACTTTGAACTTTTGGGAAAACTGCTTAATTTTAAAGAAATATCTAACTTGGAACTCATCAAACATGAAAAAGGCCCTGCTTTGGACAAAGAACCCTAGTATTCATTCAGCAGATCCCAAAAAGGTAAGTAAACAAACATCAAAGACAATGCTGTATAGTTTCACCACTATGTGACAACATCAAGAACACAATAGACAACTAACATGCGACAAAAAAGCCAAAAGAAATACAGTAAAAATAATAACTTGATGATGATGATAATGAAGATGAAATCCTTTTTTTTTCTTTATGGTGCTTTTACACACCACCTTTTTACTCCTCCATGGCTCATGTCTCTATTGAATCTTTGCTGGTTCCAATATTCATGCAGCAGATGACATGAAAACTGATTTTCAAAGTTATAAGAAAAGTAAAAACACACGCCTTTTGTCATCACGGAATCAGAAATAAAAGTTAATTGGCTGTAGATTTGGGGTATCACAGATTTGTGTCATCACAGATTTGTGTCATCACAGATTTGTGTCATCACAGATTTGTGTCATCACAGATTTGTTTCATCACAGATCCTGAAATAAAACTACCGTAAGTACCCGTCATGTATATCTGCTTATCACAGATTTGTGTATGTGTCATCACAGATTAAAAACTAAGTATCAGTCGTGTATATTTGCTTATCACAGATGTGTCTCATCATCCATTCAAAAAAATAAATAATCAAAGTACCTGTAGCTTTAGGTATCACAGATGGTTTGGGTATCACAGTTGGGGTTGGGCGTTTGCTGGCTGATTGTGGGCGGCGGACGGTGACATTAGGGGACATATGGGGCTTACGGGCCCTCACATTGGAGGGACCAGCCTCTGCCATTGCTCCCGCGGGCACGACTTCCTCTCGGGAACTGATATGCATCTCTCTAAGAGCTTTTTCTAGATGGAAAATGGTTATCACACTCATTGATTATGTCAATAAGTTTTTGATAATAATTGTTAGCCCTTTCCTGCATATTAACTCAATTGTAAAATACACTTGCAGTAGATCATTTAAGAAACCACTGAGACAAAAAGGACAAATTGCCCAAATAATAGCAATTTCTTCTTTTGTTGAAATAAATTTGAACTTGAATATCATAATTAAGATGTTGTCATTGATGATTGTAAACTTCAGCTGTTTTGAGTTTAACCATTCATCATGTCCAATATAAAGGGAATGAATGGGTTAATGATAAAGCAACATCTAATTTTGTATTTTATCTTAAATATAATGCCTTATAAAATATTTGTAGATAAAAAGCAAATTGCTTGAAACATTTCAACAACCAAAACCTTTTGCATGAATACATGCAACAAAAGGGATTTGATTTGTGCTACACAATTTGTGAAAATAGAAAAATAAAACATAGGTTATCAATAGTACAGGCATTATAATGTCATGATAATGTTGTATTTTGCTATGTTTTAACATGTTGTTTCATAAATTGCAACTCATTTCACCCAGATTTGCACTTTTTAGGCCAACAGTCTGGCTTTAACTATGATAAATACATTGTATCATCAACAGAACATTACAGTGGATCAGACAGATGAATTGCTTGTTTTGAGCAATTATTCTTAGTGTCTCACAGGTTTCTTAACAAGTCTTGAAATTAGAATTTATGAGTTAACCTCATTTCCTTAATGTTTTCAATTCAACTCATCTGCTGAAAGAGTTTTAAGAAACTATTGTGACAAAAGAAGAAATTGCCTGACATATAGATTTTCTTCTTGTCATACTGGTGGTATCTCCCTGATATCAGAAATAATTTTATTTTGAACATACTCCTTCTAATGATACATTTATTACTAACCAAAGGCAATATTAAATTCCAAATGAGGTATGAGTGTATTCTATTTTAAGTTATATCTCATAATTATATGGCAATGAATTATGATGATGTGAAATAATGTGGAAAGACAATAAAACAAAAATACTGGGTAGCCCTAGTTTAAGTGACTTCAAACTGCAGTCAGGCCTCCAATTAACCCATTTCATAACAATAAAGACAATTCACCAGTTTGTTGCAGACGCCACGAGCAATTTCTGTTTTTCCAACAATGATGTCTGCCCTATCAGAAGATCATTTTTAAATTCAATCATATTTTGAAAAGTTGTCTGCAAACTCATTCAATTTAGGCCAGTCGCAAATTTCGCCTTTTGGTAAAGGGATAAGGAAGTGTATCAGCTGCTAATGAATGTAGTAGTTTAACAACTACTTGAAAAAGCCTGTATTGTAGATACCCTAGCATTAGCCAAAATAAAGGGTTTACAATGGAAATAACGAATAAACAGTTTATTTTCCACTAACCACAATTCTGAATAAATAATTAGGAAAAAAAAAAATCTTTTAAATCAATATGTGCTTAATCTAGAGCTGATCCCACTGTAAATACAAAATACTACATTATTTGAAAATGAAAAACAACATCTAAAATATAAGAGAAATACACCAAACACCTAGAGAAAACTGATCACTAATTTCTAATGTCAGAATGAATTCTCTTAAATATTTTAGCAAATAATCCAGTGCCTTAATAAGTTTGGTAGGCATATTAAGATATGTTGCTTTTTTCATGGGAATGCTTTTATAAGTTTGGTAAGCATATAAGTATAAGTTGCTTCTTATATAGGAAAAAAGAAATAACCAAAGCAATTGCGAATCTAAGCATTTCCCATAGCTTTTTAAACGGTATTATGATTTTACAAAGGAAATGGTGTTAAATCTGTTTCACTACCTTTGGTTGTTTTATAAAGAGTAGACTCCATAACACAAGACACTTTGTTGAAGGAGACAAGGTTCAACAATTTTAGTAATTCTTCATTTGCTGTGTGCCGTTAGCCCTATCAGTGTGTTAACATTCATTCAGTAAAATTCATTCACCAGGCAGTACTAAGCTAGGGTTCTGAAGTGTCTTGTCAAAGGACGCATCCTTAAAACTATGGTCCCTTGAGTATTGTCTATGCAAGGATATTTTCTATACAAAAAAGTTACAACCGAAAAACCATAATATAGAGAATGAGTTTTTGTAATAACAGGGCATTTTTCTAATAATCTACAATACGTATTACCAACAAACTGATACCAAAGACCGGTAATAAGAGGACATCTTTCTAATATTCCACAATACAAAGTCATATAACCAACAGATACCTAAGACGTCCAGTCGCTCCTGTGCCATGACAAGGTTGGTCATCATTTTCTCCTGTAACCGCTTGGCCCTGTCCCAAGGATCACCTTAAATAAAGAGACGCAGAATATCATAGCATGCATTGATTGTACGGTGTTTAATGCCGTGTCAACAATTTTTCAGTTACCTACAGCTTTCCTGGACCCACCAGTACAAGGCTAGAATTGGAACCACTTTCTCAAATTTGGCTCCAAAAAAATCCAATTTGCGAGAGTGGTGGCGACAAGAAAAGGAACCCAGGGAAGGCCCTAGACTAGGGCATGAAAGTGATGTGCCTAAGAACACTGCCATAAAACCAGAGGTGTCGGTGGGGCTCAAACTTGGGACCCTTGAGTTTTTAGTCTGCCACCTTAACCCTTTCCCAAAACAACAAATTTTCGACTGTCCCAAATTGAAAGAGTTTGCAGACGACATCTCAAAATGTGATGAAATTGAAAAATATTCCTCAGATAGAGCAGAAAACCTTGTGGGAAAAGGAAAAATTGCTCGTTACAAGCAATTTCTTCTTTTCCCACAATGTTTTCTAAAGTCGTCTGCAACAAAGTGGTCAAATGTCGTTATTGTTTGGGAAAGGGTTAAACACTGGGCCACCAAGGCCCTTCCTGTGTTGAATGCAAGACCATAGCCAGTCCTTCACCTTTATGAAGGACTTACCATAGTCTTGCATTGAACTCTCGATTTACAAATAAGTAACATTAAACAGAAAATTGCAATGTAACTGTTGCAAACTACTAATTTAGAGAACCTTGGTGGCGTCATGGAAAACATTCAATCATAAGAGACTTTGTGTCACAAACCTGTTCTTAACTTGCTCATGAATTACAAGAACATGTTCATGAACATGGAGTACAGGTTCATGAAAGTATTCATGAATCTGTACTGAATGTTTATGAAACTGTTCTTGAATTTCATGAAAAATTTCTTGGCTCATAAACAGTCATTTAACATTTATGAACATTCATGCACATTCATGAATAGATTCTCAAATCTACTGCAGGGTTTAACTGAACTAGAAACAAGATATCATGAGAGTTTTATCACTGCAGGGTAAAATTCACTCCCTCCACCCCTTACCTTGCCCCCGAATCTCCAAGGCGATGCCTTTCTGTAGTTCAATAATGCCTTTTCTGTAAAGTTCTATGGCCACATCTTTACGCCCTGCAAATCAATAAACAGAGAAGCATAATTAATAGCTGAAAACTCTAAGTATAAGCTGTGCTTGGCAAAACATGATGCCTGTTTTGACGCCTCACAACAAATACACCCAGTCCAATTAATGACTTGCAGTTGATTTTGCTCTAGTGATTAATTTGAGATGAATAATCTTATCTATATAATCATCTATTCCATATAGCTTTACCCATTACCAAACAATAACCACATTTGACCAGTTTGTTGCAGATAACTTTGGAAAACATTGTGGAAAAAGGAGAAATTGCTCTTAACGAGCAATTTCACCGTTTCCCACAATATTTTCTGCCCTATCAGAAGGTTATTATTCAATTGCATCACATATTTAAATGTCATATGCAAACTCTTTCAAATTGGGACAATCAAAGAATTCGCATTTGGTGAAGGGTTAACCCTTTACCAAATGCATAATTTTTTACTGTCCCAAACTGAATGAGTTTGCAGAGGAAATATCAAAATGTGATAAAATTTAAAAACAACCTTCTGAGAAGTCAGGGAACATTGTGTTTCCAAAGTCGTCTGATACAAACTGGTCAAATGTCATTATTATTTGGTTAAGGGTTAAACCATTATTTTTGCATAAGATTTTGATTTTTAAACTGTAATTGTGAAATAATGGAATTTTTATTTTTCCACACTGGCACAGTTTAGGCTTGTAAATCTGACCTATGTACCTTGGTGTAAAAATATTACGGTAAATCTATCAACTTTAATATCCATATGGGGGTTTAACCTTTTATCAACATTATTTCAGTTATTTTGCAGCTTTCCTGGATTTCACCAGTACTAGGCAGGACTGCAGTGTCTTGCCCAAGGACACTCCAATGAAAAGCCAGTGCTGTTGGTGAGGAATGAACCTGGGAAACTTTATCAACAAACCAATCTATAAAGGATTTTTTACAAAGTTTCCTGACTGAAAGTACACAATGAGAATAGTGTTGATTTATCTATCTAAATAGATTTCACATTGCATCAACATTATTTCAGTTATGTTGTGATGCCCAACTCTTAAATAATAATTGAGGAAGATCCCATATCCAACTACACATAAGGGCTGGTCAAGTCGGGTAGATACAATCGGAATTCCTAAAGTCAGTCGAGAGACTTCCTCTCATTAACATCCAAAATGCTGTCACAAGGATTTGAACTCATGCGGAGAGGGACCATGTGATATCAAGTTCTGCAGTCCAACCGCTCAGTCTCGGAGGCCCCTAGGGTAAGTGCAAAGTACAAGGTCTAGGTTAAAATATCTTACGCGAAAATGAATAAATGGTAGATTTTAAGTTCATAACAAGCAGACAGACAACCCTAAAACAATATGGAACAGATATACATGTATATTGATTTGATGTCATCACAAATTAATAGCAAGAGCAGAATTATTTATGCCAATACAGCATAAAAAGATCAGAAATTTAGATAAAATATGTTATTCACTACACAACTTCTCTAATTATTCTTTAAACCCTATATTGTTGGTACTCATTAGAATCATCTTGATGAGACGATTGTCATGAGTACCCACAAAATAGGGTTTATCAAATCATTTTGGAAAATATTGTCTGCAAAATATCCTTATACACTCCCATATCTACACCCTTGGGGTTTGTGCATAACTATAGAAATGATGCATCAATATCATGGCATTCACTGAACTGCTCTATATGTTCTCATATAATTATGGATAAACTGTTAACAACTTTGCAGTCCTATCTACAGAAAATTGTGCTGTTGATACTCTATCGCAATTTTCATTTTGCAGACGTGGGTCTATTGAGCATTTATTTAGCATGGGTGAAAGTTGAAGAATTTCAAAAACCTGAAATCTGTAGTTCATTATCCTGAAAGGGCATGTTTGCAATAGCATTATATAGGGACAAAAAGTCTCAAAAACCTGAAATTCAGGAATAATCCTGATCACTTTCACCCATGCATTAGGGTCCAGATGCATACATATCAAATACACAGAAGACAAAGTTTGAAGTAGAACACTTTTGAATAAACAAAGATGATTGCTTGAAGACATGAGCATATTTTCTTCAGTTTTAATTGTTTAGTTATACATCTGCTTTAGCTTATTAAAATAAAATGACATGAAGAAAAGGATTTGTATTGTTTGTTTTTTTAAAGTTGTCTGCTTATGACGCCAAGACTCTTAAGGAGTTCATTAGATAAAACAAAAGAAATGAAATCTGAGATTACAATTTGCAATACCATCCCTACCCCATCGTTAAATAGTTTTATTGGGGGAAATAATGACCAAATCTCACACAAATATGCAGAAATGTTTGGATCATTAATAGCTTGTGTTACAGACCAAAAGTTTGTGCAGACATGCAAGGCAACATAGACTCGGCTTCAACTAACAGAAATAGTCTATGTTAACCCATTACCAAACAATATCGACATTTGACCAGTTTGTTGCAGACAACTCTGAAAACATTGTGAGAAAGGAAAAATTTCCATTTACCAGCATTTTCTCCTTCTCTCACAATGCTTTCTGTCTTATCAGAAGACTGAATTTCCATTTCATAACATTTAGAAATGTCTATCGTCTGCAAACTTTTTCAATTTTGGACAGTTGAAAATTTGGTATCTGGTAAAGGGTTAAGTGATCAAGTATTTCTTTTTGTCAAACATCTTATAAAATTGCTGGCTTTGTGAATCATCACCAGATGAATGATGGCTGGAAGCATGATGATATTCATTGTATCGAAACAATTTTGAAATAGGTATTTGTGTTGAAATGTTTAAACCTTAAAATGCTGGGTAATATTTCAAAAATAGATTTTTTGGTACTGCTTTCCAAAACCTTAAGTATCTGCTTATTTTTGTTGGAGAAGATACTCAGAGTAGCAAACAGGTTAGATCATAGGCCAGCTGCCGATTTATTTGGTGGCTGGCCTTGATCCAAGCTATTTGACAAGCATAAAGTAAATTCCAGTTCTATTAGGGTCAAAAGGAACCCCTTGTAATGGAGTATTCGCCTGTGTCAAATTGAAAGTTTGCAGATAACATTTCAAAATCTGATGAAATTGGAAAGTAATCTTCTGATAGCGTAGAAAACTTTGTGGGAAAAGAAGAAATTGCTCGTCATGAGCAATTTTTCCTTTTCCCACAATGTTTTCCAGTTGTCTGCAACAAAGTGGTTAAATGTCGGTGTTTTATTGTTTGGTAAAGGGTTAATGGAATTGAGTAGAAACTGTTGTAAGAAAGTCAGAAATTGCTCAGCAAAAGCAATTTCTTCTTTTGTCAAAAATCATTTCTCATATTGCTTGTTCATATTATGTAGGAAGCCAAGGGTCAAGAAATATTCTTCACTCATAAACAAAGGTAACCATATATAGAATGCATTAGGAAATAATTGACACCTGCCAAACTACACAGTGTAAACAGAGGGACAAGTTTTCACAACATTGACAAAAAAGCAAACTGCCGGAACATTTCTACACAGAATTTAAAACGCATCACTGTGCCAAAATCCAAACAGTATGTAATAAATTGGTGACAACTGCAAATTACATTGTAAGACAATCAAGCAATTTTTATTTCCAACATGCCTTTGAAAGTTAACCCTTTACCAAACACCAAATTTTCAACTGGTCCCAAATCAAAGGAGTTTGTAGACAATATTTCAAAATGTGATTTAATTGAAAAATAATCTTCTGATAGGGCAGAAAACATTGTGGGAAGAGGAAAAATTGCTCATCTAGAGCAACTTCTCCCTTTCCAATAATGTTTTACAGAGTCATCTGCAACAAACTGGTCAAATGTCGTTATTGTTTGGAAAAGGGTTAAATCAAGCTCATGTACATGACCTATGAGGCACATGCACTACATATAGACAATTATAGCCTTTTCCTCTTTTACTTTGAAGAACAATATCTCATTTTGCTTATATAATATCACAAAGTATCCTAAATTTTTCACACTTTGCTGTTGTATCTATTTTTTGGACAATCGAAATAACAGTTAAAAGAAAAATTCACTATTTTGATGAAGAAATTGCAGTAATTCAATTATATGTTTTTACATTTATCATTTGCCAAATATTTCGTATTATTATGATATTATGGAAATGTTGGTGTTCAAATGATGCGACAAAAGTTCGTCATTAAAGATACCCTCTCAGTGATGTGTGTTTTTGGAGTAATAAACAACTCTTTTTTTAAATTCACAATCCTTGTCACTAAACCAAAGACTATGTTTAATTTCTTTACTTATAAGGTGGTAAAACCTGGTTATTTCGTTAATTAACATGAAGTGAGTCCTCATGCCTGTCTGTTCTTCATTGGGAAGTTGGATTATAAATACACTTTTGCTAGCTTTGCGTTTCTTACGGCTAAAAAAGGTTTCATATTAATAACCTCCCTTTAATTTTCAAATTGAAATTAAAATAACATATAAAAGTTGGCATATAAAAATTCCAATCCACGAAAACAAAATAATAATTTATGAAACTGGATTTTAAAATGGTATCTGTTCTGTAAAATCTTCAATCTTGTCATCCTGAAAATACCTTTTTTTAACCTTCAGCATAGATATATCGTAACATCCTATATATAAATAATACTTAGTTTTTTCTTGATCACAAAATGGTTAATACCTAGATAGTGAGGTTAAACTTAAAACTATAATCTAATAAAGCAACATTAACTTCCTCCAGATCTCTGGTCTCGAAGGCTATTGCTTACTGACTAATGCTTTTGAGTCCAGAGTCTGTTGTGATTTTTACGTTAGATTTCTGTGCACAGATTTTCTGCGCATGTTTGACCACCTATGACTCCATAAATAGGCAATTGAATATGAAATCAAACATACCGATTTGGAGTTCAACCATTTATCTTTCGATCAGTGCCTCCCCTGGAGTTTTTTTTCTTGTCGCAACCATTTTCGCAAATTGGATTTTTTTGGAGCCAAATTTAAGAAGGTGGAGCCAAAAGTTGAGCCAATTTTAAATTGAAGGCTTGACGGTAATTATTAGAAATGAGTAGTAAGAAGGTTTTTGTTCATTATAATGTTTTAAATCTATGCACAGCAGCTCATTACTTTATTTATCTTATCATAAACTACTATTTAATGGGGAAGTCTTTGGCTCTTCCCATGTGCTAATTAAATAGTTTTACAAAAGAAATAATTCGTTGTCAATAAAGAGTTGATGTCAAACTGTATAACACCTAATTAAATTGCGAAATCAGTCAGTTTATAAAGAGAATGCATCTCGCCGATTTTGTAGTAAATGCTTCATTGTGATGAACGAGCAACATACCTAAAATAGGTACGTTATTCACCGTCTTTAATTTTCAACACCCGACGGTGTTTGATAATTGTCATCTAATTTTCACATTGTCTCCGATCATGCGTTCGCGTCAAACTGTTATATTTACACACACATTTCAGGGATAGGTGTCAGGGCAATTTCACACACGCGGCGCAAACATAACTGTTGCCGCATGAGTCATATGAAGTGATTAAACTTTAATCCGATAAAAGACAGTCATTTGTGTACGAACTCGGTTGCATGCAAACTGCTAAAGATACGGGTCATTACCGGGCTGGTTCCTGTGTTTAAACACGCAGAATGCCTCGATAACTCCAGTACGGGAACTGGCTATTACTCCGGGTCGCTTATGTCATGCATGATTGGTAAATACGGTTTGTCGCAAACACTTTCGCAAAACTGTTATTTTTGTCGCAAATTGACGGGATTTTTCGCATTTGGCGACATTGCCGATCGGCAGTGGAGGCCCTGTCGATGTGTGAAGTCTCAAAAGTGTCACTATTGTATAAATATCCAAAACTTTGATTTTAAACACAAGCTTAAAAAGTGCAAAAAAATGTTAACGTAGAAGACTGAAATATTAGAATGACCGAGCAACGTCATATGTGAAAAGTAGGACAACTCTCAAATGCCCACATACCACTGTGAGTAAAGTGTACCTGAATAACTGGAGTTTAAAATTTGTGAGCATTTCATACTATGCTTCGACTAAAATCATTTGATCCATATTTTCCTTGTTTGATTCTTTAGTTTTGATATTACTTATTTGAAATGATGGATTTATATGTAGAATTAGACTGTTGTACAACTATTGTATTAAGTACAACTCAATCTTGGATAAGACGTGTACATCATACCTATCATGTTCTACGTAATGTGATGACCTATATCTTGTAGGAAATTCCCCAACAGTCGTAAACAGCATGGCCAGCGTAGGCTTAATTTGGAGCTTCGTCGATGTTAAATGATAGATAATTCACTTGTTAGAGGCGAATCGGATAATTGTGTGGGTTGAGATGATTCATTGAAAACTTATGTATGTATTTCATATTTTAGTTTATTAGTTAGTCCCTTTGAACATAGAAAACTGCAAGTTAAAAGCACTCAGTCAGTCGTTTGGAGTTTTTGTAACATAAAAGTCATGTTGGCATTGAGACGTAGCGAAGCAATGTTGAAAATAGCTTCGTTCATGGACCATTATTGAGACTACATTTAACTTATGTTTACGCTATTTGTTTTCATCCTCACTCAACCCATTGTTGTTTGACAGATATGATGTATTCCTTCATGTGCAGGCGTGGATAACAGATTTTTTCGAAGACCCATTTGACAATGAGACCCACCTGACAATGAACTATCTAAAATTACCACCCTTACTTTTAGTTTAGACGTTGTTTACAAAATATACCTGTCTAAATAGTCTTAGATATCTGTGATTTTAATGTTCTAGATCTTTTTTGTATCTTTACTTTCAGGGCTGGGAAGCTGTCAATAATCTAGTTCTATGTTACTTTAGAAATCTTTGTTGTTCTTATTACGGTATACCGTAGAACACGATTTATTTCAAAGAGTTAAAATCTACATCTCTGAGAGAGTCTCTTTAAATGAACAGTTCCAAAGTTTGATGTGATGGGAGATATTGCCCAATGCAAAAATTTCTCAATATTTCCTGATCATGTCAGATTATTTCGATTTGCATTGGGGACATTCAAGATTCCAGTCAACACAGATTTGATTCACCATTGCGATCAACCTTTTCACTGTGGAGTGACCTTAGGCAAGACACATTTCCTAGCCTAGTACTGGTAGGTTATCCAGGAAACATGTACTATGATGCCCAAAACGTGTACATTGATTGAAAACCAAGCAAATACCCCTTTGTTTTGAACGGTGTTTATGATACAGTGTGTTCTTACCCGCATCCTCTTCGTCTACCTTTAGCGCCTTCGAGATGTATTCAAACGCCTTCCTGTGATGATGTTTCTGGGAGGCTAGGATGGGTTCCCCGGGCCCCGGGGAGCTGTTTACTTTCACATTCATCGGTGTTCCTGCTTCCGCATCCCTCTCCGCACGTGGTGACTTACAGCCTCGCGACCTACCAGCAATAGCACTTCCGTTACAAACCAAAACACCCAAAACAATCCACAACTGAAGGGCGACTGTTCGCAACAGAGAGAAAATTAGCAACAATGGCGCCGCTACGATGCGGAAATTTCTTCGGTGGAACGAATATTGTTCTCTTTGCTGGTTCTTCGACTTGTTATCATTCCTTTTACGCCCCCAAGATCGGCCAGGTCCTCGTCGATTCATTTTCCATGCTAACCGCCATTTCTATTTATGTACATTTCATTTAATTGGTACCCGGGTCGGATTTGACAGCTTCTTCAATCGTTATGGAATTCCCGATATCGCAGGGTACCTGTATTGGCTGCGCGTGATTCATGGGGAACCCCATTTCGAATGGGACGATGACCGAGTTTTCCGAATGTTTACTACGTCACTTGTAGGAAAATCCCCCAAGCTGACATGTTATGATTAGTAACAGAGCGACGCTCGAGGCCAGCGGATGTCAGAGTGTAAACTGCAGAGCAAGAAACGAGTCGATTTATTTATGTGTGCGTG
This sequence comes from Cerastoderma edule, assembly GCA_947846245.1. Classification (NCBI taxonomy): domain Eukaryota; kingdom Metazoa; phylum Mollusca; class Bivalvia; order Cardiida; family Cardiidae; genus Cerastoderma; species Cerastoderma edule. The sequence goes on from OX401404.1 coordinate 17,653,353, forward strand.
TCGGTGAAAACATGGCCAATGTGGAATTAGTGTTCGATGATAAAAAGGAATATGTTTGTAACAAAGAAAATTTCAATTCGCAAAGAGTGGATAGCTTACAGAGTTTGTGTCGCACGACCGTCTTAACAAATGTTACATTGACGCGAGTGAAGGAAATACGGAACTTAACATTACCGAATCTGCTGAAAAACTATCTGTGTTCTTTCTTTATTCCCGAGGATTTCGATTTAGACGGATTTTATATAGATTATCACTGTAATTTTCCAAATCACGTTCACCACAAAGTCCATCAAATCCATCCAGGACGCTGCCTTATAGACGGCTCGAAAGTGTTAATTAAATCCCAGCACCTCTACAACCCATGTCGAACCTGCGACTCCTCGGGAAAGTGTACGATGGACTCGACCAAGGAGCGGAACACATGGCTCAATCTGCGCCACAGCAACCTGATGACGTGTCACGTTGCCATGCAGGACCAGCTCCGCCAGCGGGTCTGTCTCGTGTTCGAGTTTCCGGGAATCACGCTCCAGGATTTCGTGTTCCGGATGTTCCTAGCCAAACTCCGCGTTCCAGATATCATTTCCTGGCAGGTGCTACTCAAACTGTCCTCGGTGTTTATCTACCTGGAGCAAAACGGGATCGTTCCCTGGGAGCTGTGTCACCCACAGAACGTGATTATCACGACCCGGGGCGAGGTGAAACTCGAGAACCTGTTACTCTACCTCCCAACACAGGCGGGCGCGAAATACCAGCCCAACCCCACCAAACACGTCTCCCCAGAACAGATCAAAGGGGAGCCCCCGACCTCCAAAACCCTCGTCTGGGGCCTCGGATGTATACTGTACGAAATCAACTCCAGACTCACTCGATCTCTCAATTCCACGGGACTCAGTCAGTTCCCGAATATGTGTTACAGCCAGGCCGTGACCTGTAACAGGGAGTTATCGAAGGTGATGTGTGAGTGTTTGAGGAGCGACCCGGGTTCGAGACCCAGTCTACAAGATCTGAGTCGGAAATCGGAGAAGTACATTGACAAGCTTCTCGCGAACAACATCAGTGACGAAACGAACATCATGAACCTAATGCAGGACTTGGACAGATTACCTTTCTCAGGAGGATTCCTTAGATGATGTTAATTAGGATGTCTAGAAATACAATGGTATTGGTAGGCAACTTGGGGGGTTGTCCGTTCTAAATCACTGACCAAAGACCTAAAGAACACGGTCTATTATATCTTTCAAAGATATAAAAGACCGTGTCCTTTAGGTCTTTGGTCAGTATATTCCCTCTTTCTAAGTGATGGGTTTACAAAGGCAAAATAATTATAGAGTTTATCAGGGTTATTTACTCTCAGTACATTGAAGACAGCAGACAACATATGAAACAATTGTGCTTGAAATATTATGATAAAAGTTATTGTTTTCGAAAAACTCATTGAATTAATGGTAGACTCGTACCTAGCTTGTAGCATGGGTAGGAATTTACTAAAAGGTGTCTCCAAGTCTGTAGATAAAACACAAACTAGGATTTAGAGTGGAAATAGATGATATTAGCATAAGAATTATCCTGTGTATTAACTCTTTACCAAACACCAAATCTTCGACTGTCCCAAATTGAAAGAGCTTGCAGACGACATTTTGAAATGTGATGAAATAGAAAAATAATCGTCTGATAAGGGCAGAAAACATTGTGGAAAAGGGAGAAAGTGTCTGTTTAAAACAAGTTTCATAATCCCACAATGTTTTCCGTAGTCGTCTGTAACAAATTGATCAACTGTCGTTATTGTTTGGTAATGGGTTTAAATCGATCATTCCAATCCGAAATCGAAATAAAAGTGCATGTATCAGCATACGACATTGATGTCATTTTACACGTTTTAACATATGTGATATCGACGTCCAAGATTGTGTGCTTTCATAAGTGTTCAGTGCAACACATCATTTTCTTTCGTTAAACAAAAAAAAACACGTAATGAAATCAGAATACGTTCAGCGTGCATAGGCTTTACAGCACAATTCTCGTTTGGTTATAAAGATGTCTTTCCGTTTTTGGACAGAGTAGATAATTCCAGATAAGATGGTGATAGATTAACCCTTTACCAAATGATAATGAATTTTGACCAGTTTGTTGCACACTACTCTGGAAAATATTGTGGGTAAAGGAGAAATTGCTCGTTAAGAGCAATTTCTCCTTTCCCAACAATGTTTTCTGTTTTATCAGAAGATCATTTTTCAAATTAACCACATTTTGAAATGTCGTCTCCAAACTATCAATTCTGGACAGTCGAAGATTTGTTGTTTGGTAATTGATTAAGACAGGGATCTTTCGGCCCACGTGTAAACGAAGCATTTACTGGCATATCGTAGAGGGCAGTCCAGGGACCAAGATTTAACAGATGCGCAACGTAAAGGAAATTAACGATAAACATGAATTGAAACAGACAGCTCCCTTTACACTCCATCCCTTGGTTCTCAACTTATAACGGGTTTACCCTTATAAAGTGTTTGTCAGGCTACGTTTAAACCGCTGATAATGTGAGAATAGATACAGTTGAGACTTTTGAAAACGTAAAATATCTTTTGAAATCTTACGAGAGCAGCCATTTTCAAGATAAGTATTCCACCCACACTTTGTAAGCAACCTTTGAAATATCGTCTGCTTTGAAAGTGACATATTTCATATATTTATTTACTTTTTTTTTGGTATGAAGGGTTGTTATGTACAGATGACTTAAATGTCCATATATCAAACGAGATGCTTTTTTTTAAAACTTTAATTTATGTGATGACGTTCAAGAAGATTTATTGAAAATAACAATTTGTCTGTAATAGTCCAGCAGTTCTCCTTTCGTCAAATGCATGCGTTATTTTCAGGTAAATTTATAAAATGTCGTATGCGGATTTTTACGCGAAGTATGTGTTGAGACGTGTGTAAGAGATTTCCTCCTCCTTTTTCTTTTATTTAGCTCTCTTCTGTACTTGCTGCAGAAGAGTTCAGACATCACAATGACACAATATTTTTGGCGTTTTATCCCTTTGTTAGAACAGCCTCCTCCCAGTATCACCATGTTAGTCTATTTAACTTTTGTCGTCTGCGTTTGCTGTATAGATTTGGGCCAGTCAAAAGGACCTATTATCAAACAATAACCACATTTGACCAGATTGTTGCAGACTACTCCTGAAAACATTGTGGGAAAAGGAGAAATTGCTCTTAACGAGCAATTTCTCCTCTTCCCACAATGTTTTCTGTCCGACAAGAAGATAATTTTGTAATTTCATGTCATTTTGAAATGTCGTTTGCAAACTCTTTCTATTTGGGACAGTAGAAAACTTGGTGTTAGGTAAAGGGTTAATATTTGTGTAAGTCAATTTTATCTACAGGCATTGTCAATGAAAGATAAGGCAGTCGTGTCACTGCACGAAGGGTGATCAACCCTTCTTTCTTATTTCTCATTTACAGTAGACGACATAATAAGAATCGTGACAAAAGTCAGATTTGTTGTTAATGAAGACTTTCCTATATTATAGCCTGTTGACTGCATCCATTATTAAGAATTCATTGATGTTTACCATCTTTCCTTTTTATTTCTATTTCAGGCTTATTTTAACAAAAATAGTCTTCTTATCTCCTTATAAATATTTTGAGCGTTCTTGCAAAATTATTTTTTTCTAAGTACTTTTTTTTTTCGAAGGTTTCCGATTCGAGGCTACTAAAATGATAATGAAAACTTAATTATTCCACTCAAAAGAGAAGTTTATTTCAAGCAATTCTCCTTTTGCCCAAACGATATAAATTGTACTATTCATTGAGGCAGTTTTTGATCGACATCCTTTCCAGTGTAATATTTATTTATAACTTTGACGGTTTTATTTTGCTTGCTGCGATTTACTTAGATTTAAACAGGTTTAGGCTTGAAAGCCATGCTTTATTTGTTGTTGAACGGCTTTATTTTCGCCACATTTGTCATTCCAGCACAATTAGTATTAAACACACGAGACCCATTCGCCACCTTAGCATCATACTTCATTTTGCCCCCCACCCAACCGCCACATATATACATACCTTCAGGGATCGATTCAGGGAATGAGGGATAATGAAAAAGGGATGGGCATGCTTTGCAGGTTCGGTCCTCTAGGCTAGCAGATAGTTTATATATCTGAACCATTGTGATTTTCTTCACCTATTTTAACTAAAAACCAAAAGTTGTTCACTCGGAGTTTTCATCTTACTGTAGACGATTTCGCGCAATCTCAATTCTTGAGTCATGATAAATGTTTCATGTTTTCAAAATATCGACGGCAGATTTGAGCAATTTTTTCTTTTCCCGCATTGTTTTCTGCCCTACATGAGGATTATTATCAAATTTCACCACATTTTAAAATGTCGTCTGCAAACTCTTTCAATTTGGGACAGACGAAAATTTTGCGTTTGGTGAAGGGTTAACGCATCTACAGGTAGATATACATATAGGAAACAATCGATTGTAAACCATCGTTACGACCCAGTACCACATTGAAGTGTTACTTCTCACACTTGACAATGCCAGCTTGATTGCCATGATTCAATTATCATCAAGTTAACAATTCACTTTTAGATAAATCTATCAAGGCACCTTTTATTAAATCGTATCACATGTATGTATCTGTATGCATAATTAATGTAGCTAGCTGCAGGCGCCATGAACATTCCCCCCGCCCCTGTCCAATCACATCGCTGTAAAATGTCACATGACGAAAGGGGCGGGAAAACACGGAATTTCATATGATATGCGCATGTCATGGTTTTAAAGGCTCATAAAGGGATGCTAATGCTATTTCAATCTTATTTATTTGGTAACTTTTTTTGTCAGATTCAAATAGCTATCACCAAAAAGCACAACTTAAACGTGAGAACCAACAAAAAATAACCCAGATTAGCCAATGTTAATTCACATTGCCTGACCTCTGACCTGGAAACGTGATACACAAACTTTATTAAATCAACCAATCAGAACTCATTATTTTGAATATGCTAACAAACAGATTGCTGATAAACATGATTGAATTAGAGACAACTATATTTCAAGCGCAAAATAACTTATATTAAAGGAGTTTGATAATTAGGGTCTCAATGCATTATTCAGTTAATTTTCATGACTTTTATGAACGTAGTAAAATAATTCTACATATTTTTCAGTAATTTATTTGTACTCACATTGTTTCGTGTGCCTTTAAGTCATTCAATGTATTCCTTGTACCTGGTAGGATTTATATATCTTCATTTCTGAGCTATGCATGCAAACATTGTCGTAAAACATTAGAACAGCTTAACCCTTTACCAAACGCCAAATTTTCGACTGTCCCTATTTGACAGAGTTTGCATGCGGCATTTCAATATGTGATGAAATTGAAAAAGAATCCTCTGATAAGACAACAAATATTGTGGGAAAGGAGCAATTCTCCTTTTCTTAAAATGTTTGCCAGAGTCGTTTGCAACAAACTTGTCAAATGTCGTAAAAGGTCAATACGGACGCCAATCAGACAGAATAGTAGATTGCTGAATGACTTGCGTCCTGTATTAACCCTTTACAAAACGAAAACCTTTTGACTGTCCCAAATTGAAAGAGTTTGCAGACGACATTTCAAAGTGAGATGAAATTTAAAAACATTCTTCTGATAGGGAAGAAAACAGTGTGGGAAGAGGAGTTATTGCTCATTACGAGCAATTTCTCCTTTTCCGACGATGTTTGCCAGAGTCAACTGCAACAAAGTGGTTAAATGCCGTTATTGATTGATGGGTTAAGATAACCTCAGACAAAAATATTCAACATTTACTGTTAAACAGTGGTCTCTTAAAATAGTATTGACCGTTTTTAAGTTAAGAATTATGACAAAGAAGTTATTTTATTCGTCACCTTTTTAAGTATTGATTAATGAAAAAAAGACTTGATAATGAATGCTTCAGGACTTTGTTGTTTTAAATGTCACTATTTGTCTTTCATTTTGTTTTCAGTATTTTCATATATAAGTTACAATATACGTTTATATCAATTCCAAATATTGTTTATATTATTAACACAATTTCAAACACATTTTTAGCCTACGTCATAATTTTATGCTTTCGACGACTGTAAATCATGCCAAGTGGAAACATTTGAAATCAAATTTGAATGGAGCGGTAGCATAGAAAACATGGAATCGTCACTATGTGCCTTACTTGGATGGCAATGATTCTTAACCCTTTCGTAAACAACAAATTTTCGACTGTCCCAAATTGAAAGAACTTGCAGACGACATTTCAAAATATGATGAAATTGCAAAATAATATTATTGTAAGGCAGAAAACATTGTGGAAAAAGGAGAAATTGCTCGTTACGAGCAATTTCTCCCTTTCCCACAATGTCTTCTAAGTCGTCTGCAACAAAGAGGTCAAATGTCGTTATTGTTTGGGAAAGGGTTATTAAAGTCAAGTTATATCATGTTTTCTGGAGTCGTCTGACAGAAAGTGTTAAAATGTCGTTAGTGTTTGGTAATTTGTTAAACCATAGGAGTCCAAAATGATGCGGAAAAGCGGTACCCTTGGAAAAGGATCTTGCAAAATATTACTTATATAGAAGAGAGCTAACATTTTTGTTGTATTGTTTTGCCACCGAACTGCCTTCAATGCTAAATCAAAACATATCTTATTTTTCTGTATTTTGCTTTGTTTTAACCAATGTTTTACTTATGTATTTCGTGAAATTGTTTTAAATAAATATGATGATTTTTAAATAAAATTCCATAAAATAAGTTGTCTTCCGGTGTTTTCATGATATATAGAGTTGAACTTCTTTTTCATCGAGCTGTCGTTGGTCTTGCATTTATTCCTCAATTATTTAAAGATCAAATAAATGATCTATTCGCATAATTTGCTTTAGACAATGCCCTTAATAAAAATGGCATTTTCCAAGAGAACAACACCCCCTCGCACTTGTAAAAAAAGCCATTGTCTGATTTCTTGTATACAAACTAATCTTTAACAAAGGAATGCAGGTGATTAACGCATTTCCCATGTGGTAAATTGCTACTAAAACTAAAACCCGAAACGGACTTCGAGAGCTACATGGAAATGCAGTTCCTCTCGGAGATTGAGAAGAAACCAGTATGACAAAATGCTATTTTGCTCATCAGGAGCAGTTTATCTTTTTGCAACACTTGTATTTTATGTCTCTAACAGGAGACGCGTTTAGTCATGTATTATGGAGTGATGGGTTACACTTGTTCACACATATGGATTTTTTCTCACTTTTTTGACATTGACTGGCTCAATATAGTATCCAGTGTTACTATTGTAGGTGTTGTTTGATATTAGTGTTATTCTCTGTAATGTGTTAAGAACGGACCAGAAAAGGGGGTTAACTCATTCCTTTGAAGTGCTTGTTCTCAGAACAGAAAATTTGAAAGTCAAAATGAAATGTCATTGAAACAGTATGATATACAATTAAAAGTATCAAAAATAATTCAACAACTGTTAATTTATTTTAAGAATGCACAGTTCAAATGTGGTAGATCTCAAAAGCGATGTCACGATTTTGGATAGAATTACAGGTTACTTATTTGTAAACACACTTTGAAGAATAAAAACCACAGATCATACAGTCAAGTGACACAGTCATGTAACACTGTCATGTGACACATATTGGTTGTGTTCTCGGGTGATAATGTCCGATAATTTGTCGAGGTACAGCTGTGAATTGTTCGATTGTTGGCAGGTTCTGTCAACGCCATGGCCAATCTGAACTCACAGTGTTTATAAAAAAAGCCAGAATAACACAGTCAAAGTTTGAACAGAACAAATGCCGTTATAAAATCAAGTTAATATCATTGACAATTTCTATGGATTGACACTTTTATTTGCCACCTTTCATTCATGTAATTTTAATTTCAATTGATAATTAAGGGTAGGTTATTACTATTTATTTGATAACAGAATTTGTTTTTTTTTTTTTTGGGGGTTACATCACATCAACATTATTTCAGTTATGTAGCGATGCCCGACTCTTAATGATGGAGGAAGACCCCATACTCAACTACCCGCAAGGGCTGGTCAAGGTGGGTAGAACCATCGACATTCCGTAAGTCAGTCGGGAGACTGCCTCTCATGAAAATCCATATCCCTCTCAGGATTTGAACCCACGCGGAGAGGGGCCATGTGATTTCAAGTTCTGTACTCTAACCACTAGGCCACGGAGGCCCCTGAATTTGTTTTGTAAATACAATTTCAAAAAAAGACAAATTTGCAAATGTGGCTTCGTGAATGCCTTTGAAACGATGAATACGTTCATGATTTACATTTCAATTTAGTTTTTACAAACAATGACGACATTTGACCATTTTGTTGCAGACGACTTTAGAAAACATTGTAGGAAAAGGAGAAATTGCTCGTAACGAGCAATTTTTCCTTTTCCAACAATGCTTTCTGCCCTATCAGAAGATTGTTTTCCAATTTTAATACATTTTGATATGTCGTCTGCAAACTCTTTCAATTTGGGACAGTCCAAAATTTGTTGCTTTGGAAAGGGTTAAACAAGAGTTGAATATTGTCATGACGATTGTCGGTGAGACGATTCCAATGATGTGTTACATGGCGAAAGTACAAAACAACATTTCCTTGTATTTCAATTCTCGACTAAGTAATACTTTTTTTTTATCTGTTCTGAGTCGAGAATTGAAATACAAGGAAATGTTGTTTTACCAAAAGATAACGACATTTGACCACTTTGTTGCAGACGACTTTGGAAAATATTGTGGGAAAAGGAGAAATTGCTCGTCACGAGCAGTTTCTCCTTTTCCCACAATGTTTTCTGCCCTATCAGATGGTTGTATTTCAATTTCATCACATTTCCAAATGTCGTCTGCAAACTCTTTCACTTCTGGACAGTCGAATCAATCGGAACTACTCGGGTATTTCCGTGAGCTTTGAAATAATGTTTTCATTGGATAAACCCGATGTGTTCAGATTGCAGTCGAATATTTGGCGTTCGGTAAAGAGTTAAAGCACTGTGCTGGGCTTTCTCCTAGACGGTTATGATAAAACTCAATAAAAAAGGGTACCTATCCCATGCCAGGCCAGGCTCATTGTGTGTTTATCTTGAATACAAACAGAATATTTCCAGAGCCCTATTATAATAATGAATAGGTAACGTGCGCGGAGAGACGAGAGAAAGGCGAATTTTTTTTCTCTTGTCATTTTCGCTCCTCTCGCTATTTATCTTGTTTCTGGAACACATGGGTTTTCACCTTCATTACCTCGTTGCACTTATTGTCTGCACCATTTAGTAGGTAGGTTGAGTCTTGTTCTCAGGTTGAAAGCTTTACTTCATGAACAGCACATTTCGACTTGTCTCTAGCGGACAAGTTGTTAATAATGTATAAGAAACCATTGTGATGAAGGGGAAAATCAATCTTTGAAAGCGATTTCTTCTTTTGGCACATTGCTTTCTAATAACAATGTTAAAGGCCCATTAAAGGAGATTAATGCTATATCAAACTATATTATTTGGTAAACATTTGGACGGATTCAAATAGTTATCACCAGAAAACACCATCAGCACATCTTAAATGTGAAAGTAAACCAGAGATAACCCAGATTAGCAGGTTTTATAATTCAGATTGCCTGATTCTTCACCTCTGACCTTGTCAGTTGATACACACAATTTGAACTAACCAATCAGAATTCGTTATTTTGAATATGTCAACAAACAGGTTGTTGATAAACATGATTAAATTGGAAACAACTATATTTCAAGCACAAAATTACTTATTTTAAATGAGTCTATTTAATAAGGTCTCAATGCATTCCTAAACTAATTCTCGTGACTTTTATGAACATAATAAAAGAACTCCATATACTTTTTCAGTTATTTATTTGTACTCCTCTCCTTTTATGTGCCTTTAAAAACTTTAACAAATCACTTTTAATGCTACTTCTTGGGTAGACTCTTTGTATGGCGTCTAACGCAGTGTCAACAAAAGTGTGTTTACGGCTTTCCTGGATGGACCACACCGAGGCAAGGGCTCTGAAATGAGGCCGTTGTACGAAACCGGAGGTGTCGGTGGAGCTCGAATTTACCTTCTTTGCTTCAACCCATTACCAAATAATAACGACGTTTGACCACTTTGTTGCAGACGACTCTGGAAAATATTAACGAAAAATTTCCCCTTTTCCCACAATGTTTTCTGCCCTTTTGAAATGTCGTCTGCAAACTCTTTCAATTTGGGACAGCCGAAAATTTGGCGATTGGTAATGGGTTAAACAAGCAAACTACGATTTGAACAAGCCTATGTTTTGAGTTTGCACAGGGAAGCAATGTCGACTGCTGTTAGGGGTCGCCAGAGTCCATGTTCATGTGTTACCATACACCTGATGTCCTATCCAATGATTATGGCGGGATCTTGTAATACACGTAACCTGTGAGCGAAGAACAGACACCATTTGGTTAACCTTTTAACACTTGATCTGGAAATCTATAGCAGACGTCTCTTGTAAGTGTGCTACAGTAAAAGTGCCTACCTTCTGTACATTGTCTACCGGAAGTATAAATATAGAAATTTGGTCAGAACTCTGAGCCAGAACATTCAATTCAATGCAATTATATTCAGCAAGAAATAAAACAAAGCATACTTATAGCCAGTACAAAAATGATACATATATTTTAACACATGCATAGATAGCCAAAGTTCGGTAAGGATTTTTCAGAGCAGTACGAGATAAAATAAAATGTTAATACTACCAGTCATACCTTTTAATTGGTTTGAATAAATAATCGATTACAAATAATTAAAAAAAATGCTGAATAATTGAATACTGCATGAATTAACATTTAACTATTCATAAGATGAATGCGGCTAAGAGGGAGAAATAAGTAAAATACCATCAGAAGGAAAGAAATAACGAAAAGTAGAGAGAATGCGAGAAAGTAGTAAAGAAAACGAATGAAACAAGAAACTATGCACGGGATCATATTGATGTTCAGTTTCTGTCTTATGGTACGCTTCTGCTAAATCTTGGAGCATATAATGGGGAACGAGATTTGTCTTGCAGCAGAATAAGTCTTTGTCGTATTTTAAAATGATCATTATAAATTTGTCGTATTTTAAAATGATAATAATAAATAGATTAATAAATCTTACCATAGATTTATTTTCAGCTTTATCACATTTATCGTGTCTTTATTCTATGAACTGTGAACATATATTACTTTATCAAGTATATGCTTTGAAAAGTTTAAATAATTTCTTTTCACGTTACCACCGAACGACACAATTTTTTGCGTTTTGCAGCAGACGAATTTCAAAAAGCATTGTGGCGAAAGGAGAAATTTCTTGGAACAAGCAATTTCTCCTTTTGCCCCAATGCTTTTTTCAATATTTTCGATATCACAACAGCAGAACCGGAAGGGTTTTCACATGTCTACAAAGCTTGTCTTAAGTCGTCTGCTTCAAGTAAGAAAATGTCGTCTGCAGGTGATAAAGAGTTAACAGTTGAGCAATCTCTCTATAATGCCTCAACTTAAGCGATACGCCACAGCCTTCAGAAACCACTGTGAGGAAAGGAGGAGCTACTCTAAACAAGAAGAAATGTCAATTTACCAAACGTTATAATTGTCGCCTGCTCTTCCTTTCTATTTCGACAAGTCAACACATTTTTCACCTGGCGTATGGATTTGTTTTTTTATACGGGGTTTTACATCGCGTCAACATTGTTTCAGTTACGTTGTAATACACAACTCTTAGCCCGTAGGTGCTGAAACCGACTTTATGCTTATGCCAACATGCTTGATCAAGGACAGCCGCTAAGTAAATTGGCGTCTGGCCTGTGATCTAACCTGTGTGCTACTCTTTGTTTCTCAAACCTTCAACGTTAAGCAGATATTTAAGCTTTTGGAAACCAGACGACATAAACATCTATATCTAGGAAATTACCAGGCAATCCAAGGGTTAACGATAGAGGAAGACCCCATACTCAAGTGCCCATAAAGGCCGGTTCTTAATGATGGCGAAAGACCCCATACTCAAGTGCCTATAATGGCCGGTTAAGCCGAGTAAAAACCATCCGTACCTGTAAGTCAGTTGGGAGACTAGTTCCCATAAACATTTAAACGCCGTCAACGAGATTTGAACCCATGTGAATGGATTAAACTCTAACTTTAAGCATTGACAGAAGGGAGGGAACAGCTTATTCCTGTTCTTCAATTGCTTATACATCGCATATACCTCTGATTAGTTTGTAAATTTAGTCTTATTCGGGGAAAAAGGCAGTTGGGCCAATTTACCACACGAAAAAATATATTACATAGCACCTTTTTTAATATATGATGGTCAACTTCCAAAACCTGAAAAAAAGAGGCAGCACTCCCTTTCTATCAGATACATAGATAACATTATATATTTTTCTGTTTCTATGTATAAACTGCGCCTTTCAACGTGTGATTATATAAGTTACGTCTTTTAAAAGATAAGTGGGAAAATGATGAAAACGGCATTAGAGGAGCTTGTTCACAGAAGAGAAAATTTGAAAGTCAAAATTAAATGCTGTTGAAACAATACAGTTTTATTAAATGTTGTTTGATATACAATTGAAATTAGGTTTGGGAAACATACCCAATTCAGGAAACGGCGAAGTCGATGGCACGTTTTTGGATTTAAATACATCTTTATTCATTGTACACACTTTAATGATTAAAAAAAAAACAATATAAATTTACTTGCAATGACTATTCTTCAGGGCATATCAAATACCAGTACAACTTTGTGCAGTATTAAAGAAATTAATTTGTAACTCTCCAACTTCCTTACGTGGGTTAACACACACCTTTACAAAAAAATGTAAAAGATTCCTGCCTTAATCGATGTTTATAAAAGCAGATTAAAACAATTAAAGCTGACGAACGTTTAATCATTTTGAAGCCATGAGAATATTCTTATCCTCGGCTGAAAACGGCGTTAACACCCACAAACAAGCAAATAAACAAAACGACTGTGGGCAAATATTCTCCTCTTGTCATAAGTAGACCTATTGTTGTATTTTTTCTTTTCGCTCATACTTTTTTTTTACATATAACGTATGCCACACTTATATCTACACGTGTTTAAGAGTTGTAGACAGGAGTAATTAACCGGTTCATATACGAAGGTCTGTTCACTCCTGTCGACAAACATTATGTGTTAATGTATTATTCGATATTTATATATTCAGATATACATCAATATGCCATACATATATAACTCCTTTTAAGAGGCTTTGATAGAATCTTGATTTTAACCACATCTGTATAGGTGAAGTTGTGTTATTATATTCATAGAAGGTGACTTGAAGGCCCATGGTGCCGGCTGTAACAAACTGTATTATGATACTCATTCGACTAAAATTTATACACATGTCACTAACAAAATGTTCTATGTTACGAATTGCATTTAAAATGGCAAATGTTTGAGTATGTATTCATATCTAAACAGACGTATTTTTACACATAACCTAATATGAAACATTCCCTTTTGAATGTCCACCATCAGTCAAATGATATAATATTGATATTATATAAATGATTCTTTTTTTTTCTTTCTTTATATTTTTCTTATTATTCCTTCTTTTTCTCTCACATTTCTTTCTCGATTGATGTGATGCATATTTCTAATTGTACATATGTTAATGACCATAAAAAAGAAAGAACAAAAACAATGATAAACGATATACCTATTCATAATGGCATGCTTTACCACTTACTCCATAACGCCACTCTAAAATATCTGATGAAGAAAAGAAAAAGAGAAATGTGTTGTTGTTTTTGTCATATTTTTCGTCTGAAATTGCTATCAATTTGGAGTTACACATCCCAATTCGGACTAGATCACTGTCGTCTGCCACAATTCAGGGGAAACCTAGAAACAGGTTTCAAGGTACACTTCTCCTAATGACCATTTAACGATTAAGATATTTTAAGTGCAAACATCACACGGATTGCGTTCATTTCCCATTAAAAATTCACGTCCAAGAAATAACATTACCTCTACAGAAGTTTTAAACGATCTAAATGAACAAAGCCATACGCATTAATGATTCAAACCCTCAAATTCTACGAATTTCTCGATTAAACTTTTTCCTCGAAGTATTTTCACCCTTTACCTATTAACGACTCGCGATATCTGTTAGTATTGAGATACGTGTCATTGAAAGAGAATTCAAGGATAGGTGAGAAAGTATCTTGGAGTTAAGAAATGATTGCCGAAGTGGTCAGGTTTTATACTGGAAATACTGAGGTTATTTTGTAAACCGTTGAATTGCGATCGCGCAAATGGATCAGATTTTCTTTTAAAAGACGAAGTCATGTTATAAAAGGGACTGTTTCACTAATTTTGCTCTGTATGTAACAAGCGGTAAAATGGTGATTGAATCAATCCTCCTCACTTTAAAAAATCCATTTTCGTTTTAATTATCCTTAAAACGCTGACTATCTGTGTTTTCATTTTAACATACTAAAGGAGCTTCTATGCCTTTCAGTTCTTTAACCCATTATCAAACAATAACGACATTTCACCACTTTAGAAAACACTTGGAAACTCTGGAAAACATGAAGAAATTGCTCGTGACGAGCAATTTCTCCTTTTCCCACAATGTTTATTATCCAATCATAAGATTATTTTCCAATTTCTTAATACTTTGAAATTTCGTCTGCAAACTCTTTCAATTTGGGACAGTCGAAAATTTAGCGTTAGGTAAAGGGTTAATGGCAAACTTACCCATTTCAATAATTTTGCAAGACAGAAATAAGGAAAACAAATGCAGAGTCAAACGTGCGTGAGACCCACATGTTGATGGTGTCTTAATTAAAATGTAAATATTGCTTCTCACCTTTTGTAATTCAACTTTAGATAAGCTATAACGAAATAAACCGTTTAAATGATTAAACAAATCTGAATTTTAGAAATACCAAATCTAAATACGGTCCATGTTAGTATTTATGTAATGAAAAAAGTTATACTGTCTTTCTACTGAAATACCTATCGTGTTAACATCTCTTCATTTCTATTGGAAAACTTTTCTATGGCAACACCCCCACCCATCTTTGTTTTTGTAATCGGACAGGTTGATTACGATTTAAGTCATTTTTAACTGCTGACAAAGTACATGTACATCCCAGGATATTTTCGTCCAGAACTGCCTGCTTTGTTAGAGAGAATGCGGTATCTGAGGCAGCTGTATGCAGGGAAACAATGCTTTAAAGCGCGCGTCTAAAGGCCAAAACCGATTACATCTAAAGTTGCGGAAACAGCTTAGTTCAAAGTAGTCGACAATTTTAAAAATATTTGCAGCAAAAGCAGAATTTGCTCTTCACGAGCAAAATCCTCTTTTGTTGCAAAGATTTTAATGTTCATTTCTCAGTCATATTCTAAGCGTTTATGGACTTTCTTTTGCAGATTTGTTACACTTTTCTCGTCTGCTCATATAACTCAGAATAGGGTAAAAAGTATAAGTGCGGTCTGTAATTAGTCATGATAACCCCTAATTGTGGGCTCGTTATGTTAATTATCATTATTCGTAAATGTGCAAATCACCCCTTTACCAAGTACACCACAAAACTATACTTATTGTCTTTATGTTTGTCTGAATTTCTTTGTTTGTTTAACAAGTGAAAGTGGGTGTGCGTTGTATGTTTCTATATTTGTTTGTTTCTATGTTATCGTCTCTTTGTTAAATCACTGTATTCTAATTGACATCCACACTGTTCACTGAAAATCGTCATGTATAAACAAATCTTAATTCTGGGGGAAAATAAAGAATGAAAAAAAAAACTATCAGCATCTAAGAAAGTTAACATTGCAAAAAGAATCAGAGTTTCCTTATGGGTAGTGTGTTCCACTCATCTATTGAAGAAGGGAGAAATGTTGTTTTGTGGGTAGTGTGTTCCACTCATCTATTGAAGAAGGGAGAAATGTTGTTTTGTGGGTAGTGTGTTCCACTCATCTATTGAAGAAGGGAGAAATGTTGTTTTGTGGGTAGTGTGTTCCACTCATCCATTGAAGAAGGCAGAAATGTTGTTTTGTGGGTAGTGTGTTCCACTCATCTATTGAAGAAGGGAAAAATGTTGTTTTGTGGGTAGTGTGTTCCACTCATCTATTGAAGAAGGGAGAAATGTTGTTTTGTGGGTAGTGTGTTCCACTCATCTATTGAAGAAGGGAGAAATGTTGTTTTGTGGGTAGTGTGTTCCACTCATCTATTGAAGAAGGGAGAAATGTTGTTTTGTGGGTAGTGTGTTCCACTCATCTATTGAAGAAGGGAGAAATGTTGTTTTGTGGGTAGTGTGTTCACTCATCTATTGAAGAAGGGAGAAATGTTGTTTTGTGGGTAGTGTGTTCCACTCATCTATTGAAGAAGGGAGAAATGTTGTTTTGTGGGTAGTGTGTTCCACTCATCTATTGAAGAAGGGAGAAATGTTGTTAGATCATCATCCACTCAGAAGAAGGGAGAAATGTTGTTTTGTGTGTAGTGTGTTCCACTCATCTATTGAAGAAGGGAGAAATGTTGTTTTGTGGGTAGTGTGTTCAACTCATCTATTGAAGAAGGGAGAAATGTTGTTTTGTGTGTAGTGTGTTCCACTCATCTATTGAAGAAGGGAGAAATGTTGTTTTGTGGGTAGTGTGTTCCACTCATCTATTGAAGAAGGGAGAAATGTTGTTGTTTATAATTAGTGTGCATGATCTATTCCTATCACCACCGTTTTACCCAACCACACTCTTTGTATCTTAAATCGCACAAAATACCAATTTACTACATCTTGTTGCTATCCCAGCTGCTTCATTTTGAATTTTCTCTAGATTGTGTTTCTGTTTTCACGCACATTTACAAGACGTTTGCAAACAACTTAATGCTATTCGGTCAAGGTTTTCCCCTTTCTAGCAGTCCAATCAAAGTCTGCGTTGCTGGGGCTACTTCATTCTTAAGTTTGTCAAGCTTAGTAAATATACCAATGCACACAAACATGTATTTGCATTGATTCACAGAAGTGTTGATCGTGTTTAATTTTCCAACACTCAAACAACGAGCCTGACCTTCTCTCTGGTTCACATTTACTTGTTTTTGGACAAAGGTGCAAAGCATCCTTATTTTGACATGTTTGAGGTCTACAAGTTAATCGATCAAAACATTACTCATTCAATCATCCGCCATCACTATGCGGACTAACACCTTCGTGGGAACTAGGCCAGAAAATACAGGCCAGATTGACCCTATTCATTAGCCCTTATGGTGCTGGAACCGACTTCATGCTTATGCAAACAGGCGAAATCCATGCCAGCCGCTAAGTAAATTTGCTGCTGTTCTGTGATCTCACTTGTTTGATACTCTCAAAATGAATCAGATTTTTAAGGTTATGGAAAGCAGATGGCACAAAAATCTATCTTTAGAAAATAACTTAGCATTCTTATGGTTGATATCAACTTAGCTATCTCGAGGTCATCCACGACTTACGTATCAGATTGACCGGAAAGTGTGGAAAACTCCTTGCTTCAAACGAGTCTAAGTCATTCAGTACTTTCAGTGCTTTCATTGGTTACTGCACCAAATCAACTAAGACATGACTAAGTTTTAAATAAAGTATTTGGACAAAAGAATGAATTACTCACCAGTCTCTTTAATTGTTATACTGATACTTATCTAAAAACGATAAAAGTACTATGCTTGCACAAGGGTATGGCTTATCAACATTTCTTTATTTGTTCTTTAGACCCTATATTGATGGTACCAATTCGAATCGTCGACGTTTCGAATAAACCAACAATATGGGGGTCAACAATGCATTGGGTCATATTCGTCATTTCATTGAATCGATTTTTGTATTATTATATATATGCTTCTATTTCTAGTACGTTTAATTTCGCAAAATCATATTGATATAAGGTTTTTGTGATATTATGCGTTAACCCATGACCCAAAGTCTGCTTATTATGATTACTTGAAAATCATAATGGAACAGAACAGTATAATAATCCACTATGACAAAAGAACATTTTTTCATAATAAGCCATTTCTCCTTCTGTAACAAAAGTTCCTTAACAGCAACAAGAGGAAAATAAAGCTTTATATTTTGTTCAGTTATTCTAAGCGCTTTTTTATTCATAGTTAGTATTATTTGTTTATTGATTCATTACCCACGTTATATATCTTTGATAATGACTCGTTTTCTTTTCTAGAGAGTACAAATGTAAAACTTACTCCTTCAGCGCCCACAATTGCGAATTGTATGAAAGTGAGCCAGAGGCCTTTATTGCGAATACAACAAATTGTATTTTTGTAATGTATTGTACATGTTAAAAGCTCAGCCTCTTAAACATGTGGTTATTTGGACCCGAAACGAGAAATTTTCAATGTTTATGAGGTCTTTGTTTCTAACGATGGTATCAATCTTCAACAGAAATATATCTTAACTCTTTCCCAAACAATAACGACATTTGACCGCTTTGTTGCAAACCACCTTGGGAAACATTGTGGGAAAAGGAGAAATTGCTCGTGACGAGCAATTTATCCTTTTCCCACAAGGTGTTCTACCCTATCAGCAGATTATTTTACAATTTCATCACATTTTGAAATGACGTCTGCAAACCCTTTCAATTCGGAACAGTCGAACATTTGGTGTTTGGGAAAGGATTAACTCCTTTTATAGGCTTTTTATAAAAAAAAAAACACTATCAGCAGCTGATATATGAAGCCGAGGGATCGTTCTGTAAATAACTTACAGCGAGTGGGTGCTTTAGGGCGGTCCTCAAAATCGGGCTTTTCTGTACTAAAGTCGTGTCACGTGATCCGATTTACCAAAGTTCCCGGATGGCAGCAGGCTCCGAATTTGAAGTTCCCGGATGATGAAGTCTTAGTGTTCTAAAAATAGCCTGCGGTGTCGCGTAAACTCGCATGACAGTTTGGCTATTTTTTGTTCAATTCCTCGCCACATCTTTTATTTCATCACACGAATATCTGACATCGCCTGCAAATTATTATATTTGTGGACATTCATGAATGTCATGTCCCGCTTAGAGATAACTGAAACAGAAGAAGTGCCATGCGAATTTCGAACCAGCCGAAACACCTTTACGTGGGTAGGAAGTAATTATACAATGAAAAAAAAAATGGACGAACAGTTCGTCATGAATAAATTCTCAGTCTTTCAAAGTGGTTTTATTGAGTTAACTGACGCAGGCCATTGAAACCAAGTATACAGTATTGGAAGGGTTAATGATTTAATATGCAAAAAAAGGGACGTCGAGTTAAAACCCGACGCAGTTTGACCCGCCTTAAAGGCACGTGTCCTGACCTTTACCAGCCTGCAGACGACATTGTACAGATTAGCAACATGTGACATGTGAAATTATTTTGACAAGGAGAGTATAAAGCAATAGTAACAAAACCATCCTTTATATATACAAGGAGCATTATTTCATTTTAAATATCTTAAATACAAAGCTGTAAATACAAAACAGTACATGACACAATCACTATATACTTGTATCTATTTTGTAACATTTCAATTTTCAATTCATTTGTCTTCATTTACGTTCTATTTCAGAAACTGTAACAGCACACGTCAATATTCCTTTTTCGTTTTAAGCATATCGACAAGAAATAAGTACTGCTCAAAACGGGTAATGCCTTTATTTCAACACTGTTCTTTGATGAAAAAGTATTTCAATGTGATTTCAAATATACATACGTGTATGTATACTTTCGTGTAGGTATGACATTTAAACATTCAAACGGAAAACTCCTATTTTAAGTTCAACGATAATGTCTTCAATATTTACGTAACATTTCTCCTGTTGCTTGCAACAAAAAGAAATAACGTACCTTAGAACGTTGAAATGCACAAAACGTTAATGTCTGCTGCGACAAGAGTGAAGAATACTGATCAGATCATCTTAAAAGTTTGTTCTATATATTGGAAAACGGTAGAGATATCCATGCATACGTTAAAGATTGTTGAACCCTTTGCCAAACAGCAAACAGTTTCGACTGTCCAAAATTGAAAGAGATTGCAGACAACATTTAAAAATGTGATGGAATTGAAAAATGATCTTCTGATAGGGCACAAAACATTGAGGGAAAAGGAGAAAGCGTTCTTTAAAAGCAATTTCTCCTTTTCCCACAATATTTTCCAGAGACGATTGCAACAAACTGGTCAAATGCTGATATTGTTTGGTAATGGGTTAAAAAAAAGTGATTAATAGAATATATTGCAATAAACTGCAGTAAAACACCAATGCCATAACTCATGTCGATATTGACGAGCGTTATCGAAAAAACTCGACAAAAATGCATTTTGCAGTATATTTGTGGTATGATGGGCCGGTGGCCTTAAAATATGATAATGACTTGATTACCCACAGCTTGAAATGAAAGCCACTGAATGCGAATTTGTTCTCAAGGAATTATTTTAGCCATCGATAAGATATATTCGGATTATTTCCTCAAAAATATTTACGCATATTATATCACCGTAAATTGAAACAGTTAGTTGACTGTAAGCATAATTGTTTTTCCGTCGCGAGGCATTTTGCTTGTAGAATATAAAGTATTGTTGAAAACGAGGAACTTGCTGACACGTGTACTCCCCATAATGCCGACGGTATCCAATTCAACCGACGGGGTACTTGTATATATGCACCGAAACAATCGTTACTACTCGGGTATTTCCGTAATCTGATCAACCTCGTACATACAGTTGTACGTGTAGAGTTACAATTTTGTTTTAATTTGTCCCGGCTAATAACATGTTTCCTGGGAGCGTCCGCGTTGAATAGTTCAATGCATACGGAAGTCTGAAACGTCATTTTGAATCATTTTATTTGGGTCGGTTACTAATACATGAAAGTGAAATTATAAGTTGTGATATACGTGTATATCTGTTTCCTTAATAAAATGTAATGCCTATTTAGATTTTACATTTTAGGTTTAAAATTGAAAGCGAAAGTACAGTGAAAGAAGTCTTACAACTTACAAGTGCATGTAGTAAGCAATATGGTGGCTTCCTTAGTATGTCATAAGTGTTTTCTTTGGATAAACCCGATGAGTTCAGATCGGCATGGAAAGTGTTTGTCGCGAATTAAAGTAATCCGCTCCAAGGAATTTGGTCCGATTCTGTAAGTAATAATCTCACTCCCGGAAGCTATCAACAACGACTGAAATCGGATTATACCGCATTAGAGCCATTTCACCGGATCGCTTATCGGAAGTGGAGGGGCAGCTCGGTGGTTCTGCAAGGCGTGCAATGTGCGCATCTTTAACCCTTTACCAAACGCCAGATTTTCGACTGTCCCAAATTGAAAGAGTCTAAAGACGACATTTAAAAAAGTGATGAAACTTGGAAATCATCTTCCGATAGAGTAGAACACATTGTGGGAAAAGGATTAAAGAGAAGAATCGAGAGTGATTAATCTTATTTGCATGAACTTATTTCACAATCAATGTTAAACAAATAAGTTTAAACTTAACGAATACCAACAATATAAGATTCGTTTGAAGTGTTGCCTTTAAAGAATATGCCTTGCTATCTAGACTACTGATTTTGTTAGTTTCTCTTTATCACATTACCTTGACTATAATACGAGTAGATTGGTTGTTATTGTCAGGTGCAGGTGACATACTATGTTATAAAACATACAAACACTGGTTATTTATTTGACTTTTTGATAAGATAGTAAAGGTCTCTGTACCTGGTACAAGAAAGGAATCCTCAGCGATAACAAAAAAAAAAAAATGGTTTGGCAAAAAAATCTACTACACAACCCAAACAATTCCTTCCACATTACATTTTTTTTCAACTACCTTCGCCTTGCCCGATAATATTTCCGATTCACGACACAAGCCCTATATTCTCGACATATCGTAATTGTTTGATTTACTGAAAGCACAGTCAAGTCTGAAAGAAGCAAGGGTATTCATTCCCTTAGTCAACTAAAAAAAGTCTCTCATGAAAAAAGAAATCAAGTTTACTGCAAGCGGAAAGTGAGTTACCCACCAGATCCAATCTGTAAATGTGTTACAGAATGATATAAACATAAATTACATACATTTTATTGGCATTAAACATTACATATTGATAGCCGTACGATTTTACATACAATTTTACATACAAATGGTGAACCATAAGAAACAAAAAATAATTTACCAAGAGGAACAGTCCAAATATAGATAAGGAAATGCATGAATAAATAAATATATTAAATAGCTTAACATCTAATCTGTATTGGAAGTATTTATAAATTTAAATGCACTAGTGATATATTTAACGACACTAAAAATGATATATCTACGTATGGATCATTCCGACTAACCGGAGAGGATATTTGTGATTCTTTCCATCTCTGGAGCAAATAACAATTATGAAATCAATGCTCATTTGTTACAATGATTTAAAAAAAATCAATAGATAAATTAAATCAGAGACTGAGATAACATCTATGTCTCTGGTAATATTCTATGGATATATGGGTATCTGTTTTCTGGTTTTAATGGGTTTTTTATCACTATGCATCATCTGCACCAAATCTTTTCAAACCAATTTACCAATGACCTATATAACGGGTTTCTTCCGCTGCTGCAGAAGAGCTAAGAAACCATTGTGGCAAAAGAAGAAATTGCTTGTCACAAGCAATTTCTTTTTTTGTCACAATGGTTTTTGCCTAAAATCTCAAAAAAACCTTCGTACATTAGTCACGTGTGTTTGTCACGTGACTATTTGTTTACTCGAAACACGTAAATTTAAATATGAAACGAGTATCTCTAAATAGCGTTAACTTTAACGTGAACGGAACATAAATACTACCTTTGCAATGGTTTTTGTACTTGTAAGCGCATGTCTAATTTTCTTTAAAAAAAAAAAGCATTTTTCTCCTTGAGATACAAGATTTATGTCAACTTTGTAAACGCAGACGTAACGTTGTGAATCTCTGTGGGACAGATCCCTGTTCTGTAACCACTGGCCTAATGACAACTGGAACTATTCGGGTATTACCGTGAGCTGAGAAATACACATAGGATATAAGTTAAGGGTAACAATATTTTGGGTAAATCGTCCCTAGTCCGAATGATCCAGACGTAAGTATTTCATTCTATGTGACACAGTTACAGCTTGGATCATCCGAGTTAAATCGTCCCCGGATTTTAACAAATTTCCTTTAAAGGCACATTAAAGGAGATCAGTACAAATTAATCACTAAGAAAATATATGGAGATCTTTTATCATTTTCATAAAAGTCATGAAAATTAATTTACGAATGCATTGAGACCCTATTAGATAGGCTTCTTAAACATAAGTTATTTTGTGCTTGAAATATAGTAGTCTCCAATCAATCATGTTTATCAACAACCTGTTTGTTTACATATTCAAAATAACGAATTCTGATTGGTTGGTTCAAACATTTGTGTATCAACCGTCAAGGTCAGGGGTGAAGAATCACACAATTAAACCGGTTAATCTGGGTTATTGCTTGTTGGCTTCACGCTTAAGTTGTGCTGATGAGGTTTTTGGTGTTAACTATTTGAATCTGACCAAAAGTTTACTAATTAATATAGTTTGATATATCATTAATCTCATTGTATGTGCCTTTAAGCGTCCACGTTAACTATCACGACAGAGTAGAATCCTCGATTTTCTTGGGTTTCGTTAATCTGAGTTTCTCATCTCTGTGTAAATCCTTATTTGGAATACGGGTCCGGGGCTTTATTTTAACAAAAAAAAACACACATGGTTGTTACACCAGTATTTCCATTCTAATGCCTTTGTGATTTTTCTGTGCTTCCTTTTAAAGAGACTCCCGTACCCAAAAAATGCATGCACGTGTGCAAAATAGTGTGATACCCCTATCATTCTGTTATTGTAACAAATTGATAAAAAATAGTAAATATTTCGTCGTGATTCTACACCACCAGCATTGATGTAGGGAGTCATTTATAACTTAAATAAACCCTGCATCCAGAGTTGCGGCTCGCGTTTGTATTTTCATGACAAGCACAATTTATCTTAATCTTGATAAAGTATTTTGTTTGTGTGTTTAACCCTTTCCCAAACAATAACGACATTTGACCACTTTGTTGCAGCCGACTTTAGAAAACATTGTGGGAAAAGGATAAATTGCTCGCGACGAGCAATTTTTCCTCTTCCCACAATGTTTTCTGCCCTATCAGAGGATTATTTTCCAATTCCATCACATTTTGAAATGTCGTCTGCAAACTCTCCCAATTTGAGACAGTCGGAAATTTGTTGTTTGGGAAAGGGTTAAACACCACTATCCCTTTCTGTGAGAATTATTCATAGTTTGTGAAAACCGTGCATCTAAAGCCAAAGTGCATTGTTTTATGTTCACAGCAGCAGAAATGTATTTGGATCCTAACACCACTGAAGGCTCTTAGCACGATAGGCCCTCACTTATAATTCTACAGGGTTGACGAGAACTGTAGACTCAGCCATAAAGTTACTGAGTAACAGACATTATCCGGTCAGAAATAAACATTAACCATGACAGGTAATACATGCTTGTTACAGAGTGAAACAAACATTAATAGGTATTTATAGCATTCGCCGATACTCGGGCGGTATAAACAATAACTTAACAGAGCTTTTGGTGGGTGGGGTACGAGTTTATGATTTTTTCATACTTTATGTCAACTCGGATGATCCAATGTGTAAATGTCTTACAGCTTTGATGCACTGTGCAATAAATTTACTATTCTTTTACAGACCTGTCAGAAAGATGAACTAATTAAGCTATGTTTGTTTATTAAAGAGACTCTTACAAAAAGGAATGCTCTTTTGAATACTGACTCATCAAATGTATATGTTTACCTCCAAAGATAACAAAGATAACAAACTTAATATTTTTTTTCTTTTCATAACTATTTTTTGTAACTATCAGGATATGTTTGTCACGTTGACATCAAATTGTACTTTATCTATGTTGTAGATGATGTACTTTGTACAAGTCTAAAAAAAGTATGTTCTGTTCTGTTCTGTTCAATAAAACCGCGCCAGCGTTTCCCCTCTGGACCAAAGGGGACCAATCGGCGACGACAATTAAAAATATCGACCACTCAGAAACGAGATTACCACGAATAATCGAATTCGCTCTGACGCGTTTTAATATCGAATGCCTCCAGACGTAGAATGAAATATCTACGCATGGATCATTCGGACCAATTTAATATATATAAAGAACAGAACGAAGCTCATTAGAACTAAAGCATATAAGCTGAATGTTCTTTTTTTAGGTTTTATACTTTAGAATATCCGGTTTTAAAGTTACATTTTATGTAGTCTACCTAAGGTCTTGTCTTTATTTTTATGCATGTATATACATGTATACATGTACATGTATATATGTGCTTTCATTATCCTATAAGCACTTTTGAACATATGTCTAATCATGATAGGAGTGCTATATGAATATGGTGTATAACAATAATAATGAAAAGATATACCATTCTTATAGTGCCGTTTCGTATTTACATGTATAACACTCAACTTAACAATAAACATTGCCCCGAAAAAGACAACAATAGCTGATACACGTCTATGCTAATCCACTTCTATAAGAAAACCTGATAATAAAAAGCCATTAAGGACATTTTGTACAGTTTTATAAGTAAATAATCCTTTCATAGAATTTTCTGAATTCAGGATATGTTATTTAAAACTTTATTGTGAATTCATAAATGAAAAGAAAAATGCAGGTTGACGATTAAGCCTTTTTGTAAAATGGCAATTTCCATTAACCGTTTGGTGCAAAAATATCAAAATGACCATACCATCTTCAAAGGTAATATAATCATTTCTGGAGGGTTTATTAACACAAAAATAATGTTTTCATACATTTAATGCTTTATAATTCAATGTTACTTTGAATCATCTCAATCTGAACATTTTTTGTAATCCAAATCAGTTTTTCAAATTTTTGTTTTCGGCAAAAACAATGAAAATTGATGTTTAAATTACATAAAAATGAAGATTTTTAAAGATTCCTATCACAGAATTTTCTTATTTTTCAGTATGTGAAGTAAAATTTAATCTTGAAATAGAAAATGCAAAGAAAAGTATATGTTGACGAGTTAGTTTTTCTGCAAAATAACAGTTTCTATGGTAACAGTATTTGAAAAACATTTATAGAAATCGATTAATATACCATTAAACTTGAAAAATAGAAGCTGTGGGCTTAATATGCATGACAAATATATAATATCGTTAATAATCCTTTATAATTTTTGGATAATATGATTATTCTTTGAGAAAAAAACTGCATACAGTAAACTTCATCCGAATAAAAACGTTTGTCCGACTACTATGCGAGTACCTCTTCGGTAACAGATTATTATCTCCCTTGGCTGCGCAGATAAAATGCGCAGAAAAAACTACCGAGAACGTCCTTAAGTTGATTGGTCGTGTTTTACATGACATGTGCAAACACAATCGGAATTACTCGGGTATTCCCGTGAGCTGAGAAATACACCTCGGATATAAGTGTAGGGTTACAGTTTTTCGGGTAAATCGTCCCCGGCATATAACACTTTTCCAAAAGCGTTCACTTTAAGTAGTTCAATGTATATATGGAAGTGTTGGACATCGTTTAAAAATCATTTTATCATCGGTAACTGATACGAAATGGCGGAATTATAAGTTGTGACGTACATAGTTGCTTCATTGATCAAATTACACGAGTTTTTAGATTTCTCCTTTAAAATCTATTTTTGAAAACGAAAGTAAAGTGACGACAACGACAGTCTTGCGGGAAACAATATTGCGTCATTCATATTATGTCAGAGGCGTTTTCATTGGATAAACCCGATGTGTTCACATTGGTGGAAACATACAGTGGCGGTGATGATCGGCTTTGTGGGTTCAGGCTGACTGATTTGCACCGATTGGTTACATATAGAGGATATGGTGGCAAACGGTTCAGTGAGAGCAAACTGCCTCGAAAGGGCACTCATGTACGTAGCTACATTAAATTGAATTTTCAATTTTATTCAGCATGAAATAGCAAAATGCAGACTTATAGCCATTATGGAAACAATTCCTTTAATTTAACTCATACTTAGACAGCAACATTTACAATAACCATTTATTAAAATGGATAGAGCGAGATATAGCAAAAAATCATACTTACTATGCTTTTCGAAGTTAAAAGATTAGAAATGCAATTTCATTGAGATTAGATAGAAAAGCAGTTACGTTTATCATTTTTTCTATGCTAAACCAAGTCCCAAAGATTGTGTTAAAGTGTTATACTTCCTACAAAGTAATTTACTTTCGTCATCCTAAATTTGCAGCTTTCGAAGGCACTCTGTGGAAACGAAATGAAATTGAAAAATCTACTTATGTTTAGAGAAGAAATCATTGTTGGAAAAGCGGAAAAATACCCATGTTGGCTTGCTTTAAAGAAACCATGTCAGACTGTAGCAGTGTCGTTAATTACAACATTTGCATAGAAAAGTGTCAGAAATGTGAAAATAAATGGTATGTGATAAAGACACAAACATTTAATTAACTTTTGTTTTTTTGTAATAGGAACTGAGAGAAATTGAATTAAATTGAATTATAGAGGTGAGTGTGGGTGTGGCTGTGGGGTGTAATTGGTGCGTATGTGTCTATGCGCATGAGTATTCATGCCCACATAGACGATTGACTTCCAAAACATGTCATAATCCCAGTCTAGAACAAGCTGAGGCTGGGAAATCTTGGAACCTAACCGACAAAAACATATTTACACTGCCTTGTTCAATATATGTTTCATATTTAATTACCTTTTGTTTTCTGTAACAGGAACTTAGAGAAATAAAGGAAATTGAAGTGATTATATGAACAAACCATATTCTCCTCTGTTCCTTGCTTCAAGATAGTTTTTACCAGGCGCGTCATTGACTCACGTTTTTGCTTTGTTTTTAGTACGCTGATAGACCAATTATCCCACACGCTGCTGTCAGTCCAATTTCACCTAGCACAAGGAACCCTTTCTCATTCGGAACAATACAGGTCATTTCTAAAATAACCTCGGAGGTAATGGGAAGCCATTTTGAAAGTAGTCCGGCAACATGGCGGCGACGAAGGGCATTTCCGGTTGCAATCGTATCTACTCGGCAATCCCCGGCATGTGCCGAATAGATACGATTGAGAAAATCTGAAACACAGATGTGTTGGTATGATAAGCTTTAAAACAATAATTAAACAAAGCAGCATACAATTGTGATATTTTACTAATTTGTTTGTTATTACATAAATATGTAGTCTCTGGGAGGTATGTTGCAATCAAGTGTGTTATGAGGCGGAAAACAGCCGAATTTCCCGAGGATTTCTAGTGTATTCAGGAACTACCTAAGAGGTATATCTATGGCATTGTGTCGGAGATTGCCGAGTTGATACGATTGACTCTTTACTATCCATCATTTCGCTCTCTTAGTCACCAGGGTACCGTTTTACTTAACGTTTATGCTTAAAATTTGCGTAAGTTAAAAAACAACGTTCACTTTTATTTCAATATTGGGCTAGGCAATATTGCAAAGTAACACATCATTTGAATCGTCTCTACGATCGCGTTGCAATATTGTTCTTTCAATTAAGATACCACATGTTTATCAGTTTTGTACGGTGGCATAGAGGTGACATGTATGCGATTTTTTTTCGTTGTTCCAAAAAAGAAAAAATCGAAATAACGAAAAATTTAGTCGTTATTTCGAGTTAGTAAGTCGAAATATCGAGATAACTAAGTCGTTATTTCAACTAATCAATTCGAAATAACGAGATAGTTAAGTCGTTATTTCGAGTTAGTAAGTCGAAATAATGAGATAATTAAGTCTTTATTTGGACTTACTAACTCGAAAGAACGAGATATTTAAGTCGTTATTACGAGTTAGTTGACCAATCAGATTCACTCACTATTTAACTTAAAGTATAATGTACCTGCGTGCGTACAAATAACAGGAGTTGTTAACATTGCGTCACACTCTCCGTCACTTCACCTAAATTTGCTGAATACAACGAACCATCTGATTGGTCAACTAACTCGTTATAACGACTTAACTCGTTACGAACAATTTTTCCTTTTCCCACAATGTTTTCTGCCCTATCAGAAAATCGTTATCCAATTTCATCACATTTTGAAATGACGTCTGTTTGGGAAAGGGTTAAGGCAAGAGACACCGTAGTTGTTTTGTAGAAGAAATAAGGAAACTATTGTAGATAATTATATAATTTGCTCACCATATCAATCATTTTGTTGCAATTTATACCAGTTTAGAAAAAAAGTTTAACACTATAATGAGTTAGCCCACCATCAATTGGAATATTATCTGCCTTACCTGCATCCATTTTCACTTTATTGCAATTATATCAGTTAAGTAAGAGTTTCACATTCTAGTTAGTTATGCAATAAAATGACATTTACACACAATAATTCGTGTCATTTATGAAACCCAATTAAACAATTAAACATTGCTTCTGACTGTGCTTTATCAAGAGTGGACGCAGTCATAAATCATATCAAACGCTAGAGTGTCACCTCATACAAGCTTATAATGTTGCATTCAACAATATTTTTTCAAGTTTTTTGAAGACGTGCTGTTGAATTCTGCAATAAAAACTGAGGGGAAAAATGTTGAAAACGAGCAACAGGTTGAACTTTTTCCCAAACGCCGAATTTTCGACTGTCCCAAATTAAAAGAGTTTGCAGACAACCTTTCAAAATGTGATGAAATTGGAAAAAAGGGTAGAAAACACTCTGGGAAAGGAGGAAATTGCTCGTCACGAGCAAATTCTTCCCTTCCCACAATGTTTTCCAGAGTTGACTGCAATACAGTGGTTAAATGTTGTTATTGTTTGGTGATGGGTTAAACTAAAACCCTCCACAGTGCCTGCGTGGGAAGTGGTAATTTACAGTTAAAATGGAACAAACATGCATATCGGATATCAAGTATACAGCGGAAACGTAATAATAATTTCTTAGGGCGTTCACACTCATTCACTCTCTCACAAAACATTCAGTCTCTACACCTTGATTAACAAACGCTCCGCTCATCAAAGCTAGACTGGGGAGCAATGTATCTTGTTGGTGCAATGAATTCTTCCCAAAATACATGTTTAGTCAAGACCATATAAAGAACCACTGTGACGAAATGGAAAAAAAAATCATGCACATAGCGAACTCGTTCGTTTTTCTTTTATCGCAACGATGTCCTCCCTATCTTTGTAAGCACATTTCAAAGAAAATAAGCCTATATAGGAAACCTGTGACAATCATTTTCGCTTTTTTGTCACCTCGGTTCTCACCAAAATCACTATGAATACGCCTGTAATTCATTAGCTTTATAAATGTTATCTGCTGTTACTTTCAACTTGGCATGGGCCCATAGTATTGATTTTTAATGGGTAAACCCTAAGACTGTTGGGTAATTTTCTAAAAATAGAATTTTGTGTCGTCTGCTTTCCAAATCGTTAAATATCTGCTTGATTTTAATCTGGAAAGGGAAAGAGACTCAGATTAGCAAACAGGTTAGATCACAGGCCAGTCACCAATTTACTTGGCGGCTAGCATGGATCGAACCTGTTTGAATAAGCATGAACTCGGTTCCAGTACTATAAGGGTTAAAGGATCATGAAAGGAGATTAATGCTTTAAATTATTAAACTATATCATTTGGTAAACTTTCGATCAAATTCAGAAAGTCATCACCAAAATTAAAAACCCAAAAACAAAAGGATAACTAAAACGTGAAAGCCAACAAGAAATAACCCAGGTCAACCAGTTTAATAATTCAGATTGCCTGATTCTTCACCTCTGACGTGGTAACGTGATACACACATTTTTTGAACCGACCAATCATAATTAATTATTGGAAAAATGTAAACAAATATATTGTTGATAAACATGATTTAATTGGAGACAACTATACTTCAAGCACAACATAACTATTGTTAAAGGAGATTATCAAATAGGGTTTCACAGTATTCATAAATTAATTTTTATGACTTTTATGAACATAATAAAAGAACTCAAAATATTTTTTTCAGTAATTTATTTGTACTAATCTCCCTTTTATGTGCCTTTAAACTATCCGCCTGTAGGACAGGAACTTCTGGTACATACAACAGCTGTCGTAACTAACGTGTCTCTGTTAACCCTTTACCGAACGCCAAATTTTCGACTGTCCCAAATTGAAGGAGTTTGCAGAAGACATTTTTAATTGTGATGGAATTTGGAATTAATCTTCTGATGTGACAGACAACATTGTGGGAAAAGGAAAAATTGCTCGTTACGAGAAATTTTTCCTTTTCCTACAATTTTTTTCGGAGTCGTCTGCAACAAAGTCGTCAAATGTTGTTATTGTTTGGTTATGGGTTAAAGCTTTTGGACAAGCTGGGCAATACGGACAATTGTTTTTACCACCCCCGGCTTGCACGATATTCCTTCACGGCACTCGACTGCTTTCCCATACAAATATGTTTGACTAGTGGTGAGAGACTGATGTAACGGACCTCATTGACTTCTTGAATGTTCGGAAAGCAAATTATCCCAGCTGGGTGTCGAACCAAAGACCTTTTTTATTTAAACCAGACAAGCTACCACTGAGCTACACTTTGATTAAGGTAGAATGATTATAATTCGCACTTTTGAAACTCATTTTTGTCGTTCTACTTTGGACGTTCTCGGTATACAATCTGACACCCATGGCAAAAAAAACACACATAAGATTGATCATTTCCCGCTATGTCTGTTACAACAATGGCCAAACAAGCAGTGTTACCCTTATGTTAGAATCCCTAAACTGGAACTCGTTACATTATCGGCGAATCCAGTCATCTCTCCTTTACTTCTATAAAATCAAAAAAGAATATAGTATGCGTCGATCACAATCGTCTACGCGAAATCTGAACTAAATGTGGGAGCGTAGCGGGAACCAATTTACTCTGGTAGAGATTGCCCACAGTCTCGCACTCAGTACCACTCCAACTACTATTTTCCCAGGACGATTCGGCTTTGGAATAGCCTTCCCATCTTTATACAGTGTAGTCCCAGTCTTGAATCTTTTAGACCAAGACTGGCCACTGTACCCCTATTGTAAATTAATGATTGTTTTTAAGGTTTCTGTGAATCATAGAATTATTTTTTGAAACTTTCGAAAATAAAGATATATATATTAATTTACCATTTCAGCAGAAAAACCAATAGCATATAAAATGAATTTCGACGTTTTTCATTTTATTAAAACCGAAGGAAATCCGACATAATCTAAATATAGCGTCAATCTATGAACAACCAGTCACGTGACGCTCACGTGATATTAAGACTACACGCTGAAAACAAAAATGGACGCTGACGCTAGTATCTTCTAAGTAAGGTGAACATCGTCACGTGACAGGTACTTGACAGCCCACGTGACGTAACTAATTACCATATAGCTGTAGTAACATACAAAAGTCGAGGCCGTGGGGGTTTTCCGTCAATATCTTTATCTACACCGCGAATTCGACGACTTTTTAATGAATATTTGTTAGAAGCATATCTGAATACCATACGCAAATTCTACTTTTAACCTATGCATGAATGAATGAATGGTGTTTTAAGGCGCATCGACAACTTTTAACCTATATATAACCTATATATATGTATTTAGTGTATGACGTCCAGGATATTTAACCTTAGCACCTGTAGATCTATTTTCAACATTTTAAACACCTAACAATGTCCTGATGGTGGCGGTGTTCCCTTCCAATGATAATCGTGAACGATTGTTGGAAGTATCATATAGAAAAAGAAATTTCATCACATTTTGATTTGTCGTCTGCAAACTCTTGTAACTTGGAACCGTCGGAAATTTGGCATTTGGTATAGGGTTAAAAGAAGAAATTGATTATTATCGGTATTTTTGCATTACATAACGCTGTGTTGTACGTTCATTATACGATTGAGAAACCCACCTATTATACATCCTCTTGTCTGCTGTTGTTCTCAATGTACACAAAAATCGATGGGATATGGTAAATCTCAAGAGATCAATGTGGACGCCAGAGAAAATAAGTTTATATCTTCAATGAACAAAGGATGTAATAAACAGTGAAGCCTCGTTTATCCGGACCCCGATTATCGGGATGTCTCGCAATCCGAACGAAATTGTAAGGGAACGGAATTATTTGACCAGTTTGTTGCAGACGACTTTTGAAAACATTGTGGGTAAAGGAGAAATTGCTCGTGACGAGCAATTTCTCCTTTTCCCACAATGTTTTCTGCCATATCAGAAGATTATCTTTGAATTTCATCACGTTTTGATATGTCGTCTGCTAACTCTTTCAATTTGGGACGGTCGACAATTTGGCGTTTGCTAAAGGGTTATAAGTATACACGTGCATACAGACCGTTTATGCCTTAATGTGTATGAGAACATGCTCTGCTTCATTAGTCCGGATTATTCGGTAAACCGGACATTTTTTGGGAACGGACATGTTCGGATTAACGAGACATCACTGTACATCGTAATGGAATAGTGAAGCATTTCCTTATAACCAATGTACTGAAAGAAAACGAATCAACATCAAAATGAGAAATAATTTTATTGACACAAACATTACAGTATATGATCATTAACTCATTTACAATGAAAAATATTTATCACATGAATCGAGAAAGATAATAAAGAAAATGAAAGAATAAGATAAAAAGAGATTGAGAAAGAAAAAGAAAAAATAAACGTAATAAAAAAATATTGAAACGTAGCAAGAAGATTGATTACTAGTAAATCTTTGAGCAAATGTCCAAATACTCACGTGTTACCCCGGATTTTTTTTTTTTAATGATCAAAGGCTTATTAGTCATATTAGCTCAAGGATTTTCAAGTGGTCATTCCTGCACTTTGTGGCAAAGTAAACGAATTTCGCTAGATGTGTACAATTAACACGCTCTATTTAAAATATTGTAACACGATTCTTGTGATTTTTGTCTACATACATTCCTATCAATAGAAAATAAAGTTAATGGGGGAACGGACAAACAGTTCTTGTCTCGGGAATGCGTCTCTAGTTACGATATTTCGTGTGCGAAAGGTCGATAAGACTTCATCAACAAGGTATATTTGATCTGTACACATGGGCATACGTCAGCAGGTGGCAATATCGAATCACTTTTATTTTATTACCAAATGACAATCATTCATCGTCATAAATTGACAGAATTTGCCGACGGCTTTTTTTAAAAGGAAAATAGAATTATGAACTTTTGAAACTATTATAAGAAAAAATGAGAAATTGCTTTGTTATATGTGTTATGTTTCCATTTTCTAAACAAATACGTCGACTGGTTGTAGTTTAATCATATTCTATTGCATTCATTCTACGTGAGCTACAAGACATAAATACAACGCAGATATAGGCCTACATGTATTTAAAGAAGATGTGAATATGCCAAAAAGGGATTGCAATTGGATTGGTCCACAAGTTATAACAACATTAGCAGTTGGCCTGACTGCTTAAATGTCTTGTTTTGTCTCCAACATTGTTTCAACGAAAATGACTTTCGACATACATGAACTTTTTATCATTATAAAACTTACTTCGGATGAACTACGCTGTAACACAGATACGCGGTAAAATGAAATATCTACGTCTGGATAGTTCGAACTACATTAGACTCGAGAGGTGAATTAAAATGCTTTGTAATCTATGACAAATTCCGCACATCTAATCGCAAGCAAATGTTACAATACGCCGGGTACCACTCTATTTATCATAATAACCCTTTCCCAAACGCCGAATTTGCGACTGACCTAAATTGAAAGAGTTTGCAGACGACATTTCAAAATGTGACGAAATTGGAAAAATAAATTCGATAATCTTCTGACAGGGCAGAAAACTTCGTGGGAAAAAAAGAGAAATTGCTCGTTAAGAGCATTTTCTTCGTTTCCAACAATGTTTTCCAGAGTAGTCTGCAAAAAAATGGTTAAATGGCGTTATTGTTTGGTAATGGGTTAAGCTAAGAATTTGCGCAAGTTATAAAACAGCATTCCGTCTTATTCTAATAATTGGCACTAGGCACTATTGCAGATTTAAACATCATTGTAATCGTCTCTCCGAGACGCCTCCAATGACGTGTCACGTTGCAATATTGATATTTCATTTAACCCATTACCAAACAATGACGACATTTAATCTCTTTGTTGCATATAATTTGGAAACATTGTGGGAAAAGGAGAAATTGCTCGTAACGAGCAATTTCTCCTTTTCCCACAATGTTTTATACCATATCAGAAGAATATGTTTCAATATCATCACATTTTGAAGTGTCGTCTGCAATCTTCTTCAATTTGGAACAGTCGAAAATTTGGCGCTTGGTTAAGGGTTAAAGTCGTTCGTACAACATCATCTTCGACGCTTCAGCTTAACATACAAGTAACGTGTCGAAACAAAGAAACGATGGGCCTATAAATCACCTTAAATGTTAAATGAAAAACAACTAATTATGTACACCTTTATGTCTTTACTCTTCAAAGAGATTCGGTCTTGATCGTTCACTTTGAAGCAAATGCAGCTCAAAGCCAGACATTCCTTATGAGATATCTGGCTTTGTCCACCATTTGCTTCAATGATAAGCGAGTTATACGTATCTAGACCTTAATACAAACAATATGTAAGGTACACATATGATCTACAGTAAAAACTGTCTATGACATCGACATAAACATAACATTGCTAATTGATCGGATCATTTGGACAAAATCACATTAAACCAATGCAGATCCAGATCAGAGATCCCTTTTCGAGGGACGACCGATTTGGACCGTCACCGGTTTTCATGGTATGCTAACTATTACTTGAAATGTAGTCGATATCTAAGATCGTTCTCACAACATCATCTTAGGCTCGTCGGCCTAATATACCAGTAACGTGTCGAAACAAAGAAACGATTCGGGTTCGACAACCCATAGAACAAGCGGTTATCAGATAGTTCGTGATAGTCCAATCACCTCCAGAAAACCCTTCGTGCAATCGAGAACCACTGATAAGTCAACACGGATAAGTGCCCTTCCGGAGAAGTGCCCTCTCGAGCATTTTTAACTGGGCGGAGAACTGCCCTCCTACTAGAAGGGCGGGGAGGTGCCCTCACGTCGAAGCTGGTGGCACAAACAAGCCCTTCTTGGTGATGTTTCGCCTTAAAGAATACTCTTCTGCAAGATGTTTTCTTCATGTGCAGTTACCAAAGACATAAGAAAAAAAAACGTCAATGTTCATCATATGCTCACAAAGTTTTCGCTACTGAATTATATGTTGTCCTCTCTTTTTCCCGCAGTTCAGACAAAGAGCGACAAAATTCATGAGTTAGCAATTTCATGAAAGCATATACAAACTTTAAAAAAATATTGTTTTGCTGGTCTTCTATATTACTGATCTCGACGGTTAATTATGATATTGTGATAAAATGTTGCCTTCTCCCTTCAAGGTAATAAGCACGTACTCAGTTATTCAAATCGGTCCAGTCCCCCAAATAAATAACGGCGTTAAATTCCGCTCAAAATGCAAACTGTTTCTTAGAGTCCCTTTGGTATGTGGTCAAAAAGATATTCAATAAACCTCTATAATTAACTTGCAAAATGCAAAGTTGCGCCATTCCGCTTGTACAATAGACAAAGATATTATTGTTTTTAAAAAGGGGGGGCTGAAATCCGACCCTCCTGATATAGTTGGAGGGCACTTCTCCGCCTTATTGAAATTAGGGAGCACCTCTCCGGAAGGGCACTTCTCCGGGAGGGCACTTCTCCGTGAGGGCACTTCTCCGGGAGGGCACTTCTCCGTGAGGGCACGTCTCCGGGAGGGTACTTCTCCGGGAGGGCACTTCTCCGGATATCGGTAAACACATCTTAACCCTTTACCAAACGCCGAAATTTTGACTGTCCAAAATTGTTTATTCATAACCGTTTCGCCTTCGAACCAGCTATCTGCAGCTGGTAATTTAAAAATAAGTATCTAATGTTGAATAAAGGATACAATTTTCAAAGCTGAGAGATGTGTGACAAATTAATTCACCCATGATTAGCGGGTTATCGCATTTTCCCACTGGTCTCAATGATTACCCATAATGGTATAACAAACTGTATTCAGATATTCATTTCTCTAAAGATTATATAGATAGATAGATGATTTTATTGACGTAAACTTTACAGTTTCTAATCATATAAGTATTTTACAATAACATCAACTATATCAAGGTATTTACATGCGAGGGGTGTTCATAATTTCTCCTTTTCCCACAACGTTTTCTGCCCTATCAGAAGATTATCTTTCAATTTCTTCGCATTTTGAAATGTCGTCTGCAAACTCTTTTGATTTGGGGCAGTCGAAGGTTTGATGTTTGGTAAAGGGTTAAACAGGACACAGATAGAGCCTATGGCAATGACAGCAAAATGGTTTGGAGATTTCTGTAATAATTGAAGAACAATCAATGTTTCTTGGTCATTTGAGAAATCTACAAGAAATGTCAAGCTTTTAGTTGTCATAACAACAACAATTGGAAAGACATCTCTACAGCGATATCCGTTGTATGCACATTGTTTTCTTCCGATCAATTGTTACAAAGATACATATACGACTTTTGACTTTATATACAACCCTTTACTCGAAATTGATAATTAATCACCCGCTTATTCGAACCTCGAAGTATTGATTATCAAAAACCATAACGACATTAAATTTTATCCGCACAGTAGAAAGGACTATTTGTTTGTCATGTACTCGATGTTTTATATGTAGACGTGTATATGCGTTTATACATAAATATGTGATTATGTGTGCATCTATCGGGTCATGTGCAAGTGTGTGTGAATGCATGTATCAAAATACAGTATTGTAATGTGACATGTTATTGGAAGCGTATCGGAGAGACCGAGATCAAAATAAGAGGGAATGTTGTTTTTAACTTACGCTAATTTTGGGCATAAAGTTTTGAGTGAAACGGAACCCTGATATTTCTTCACCAGTACTGCACAGTCATGATTTCCTCCTTAACTGCTTACTGTTTTACCACATGAACATAAGTGGTAAGAGACGAATAAATCATGTTATATTGTCTTAATTTCGTAGTAAAGATTATTGGCTGAACCGGTTCTCGAATATATGTCGTGGGGTTCAATTAAAATCATCATTTACAACGTAGGTGGGCGACAGTGGTGCAGAGGTAGAGCGCCGGCCTCTTGTACCGAAAGTCCCGGGTTCGAATAACAATGGCAATTCGACTGAGGCGCTCTAGGGAAAGTACAATGAGAATAAGATACGTTTTTAGGAAGAAGACGGCTGATACAAAGAGAACAACGAGCTATATCTGAAATAACACGTTGAAAAAAGCTCGTTAAACAATAAGATAGCAATATCGTTACTATGGGTTGAAATCCCCGTTAGGCGAATCCCCGCTAGGCGAGCAAACTCCTCACAGCACAGTGACCTCCCTGTACGGGGATGATCACTGCCATCACAAATATCACGTGACCACCTACTTAGAAACGAAAATGGCATAACAAGATGGCGGCAAAACTAAAAAATTGTAATCCATTAGCGCTTTATTTATAAACAAAACCTTTTTTTTCAACTTACTGGTCAGAAATCAATACAACAAGATATTGTAACTTAATTAACTAAGATATCCGGTAATCTCTTAACAAAACAGCATCATTTGAATTTCATCCAGTGGCAGTGGTCGATGCAGCGTATCAAGGGGAGATCACTGTGAGGAGTTTGCTAGACGAGTACTACTAGGCGAGGTGGAAATTGCCGGGACTTTCCCACAAATCGGCACAATTACTGGTTTAGTATCCAGGAAGCAGTCATCGAGAGTGACTTTGAACAAGCTTCAAGCCTCCTTCATAATAAATGTAAAACAAATTGGTACACAAAAGGTTCCAAATGTGCACACAAAGGTTGCTTTATAAAGTGGATGTTGGATTGATTCCTGAAAGGCGTATACGTTAGAAATTGAATATGTTTTACGATCGCAGAATGATTGCACATTATCTTCAATGTCTATCAGTTTTCAACAAGCCCTGCCGTTTTACGACTTTATCCTTTTATTCCAGATGCAGACGACACTTGATGCAGCAGACGACAAGTGAAATGCAAATATCGTTCATTCTTCCAAATGTTAGCCTGTCCCAAATTGAAAGAGTTGGCAGACGACATTTCAAAATGTGATGAAACTGGAAAACAATCTTCTGATAGGGCTGATAGGGCAGAAAACATTGTGGGTAAAGGAAAAATTGCTCGTCACGAGCAATTTCTCCATTTCCCACAATGTGTTCTAAAGTTGCCTGCAACAAAGTGGTCAAATGTCGTTATTGTTTGGTAATGGGTTCAGCCTTTCTCTCATTTTTTATCTTACAAATTGTCTAAAATGAAGACAACGGCAGACAACAACTCTACAGTACGAAATTAATAGCTATGAAAGATAAATAAAAGAAAAGGTGGTGTCAAAGAAAATCAAACGACCTTTTCGTGTATTACAACTACTTCATAACTCGTCTGTTATACATGCATTTGAACGGGTTTATATTAGGAATTGATAAAAATTGTTATTGACTCCAATATGCTGAAAACACGATATGGTAAAGCAATTCGTTGCTCTATCTTGTTGTGAGTTCGAAAATTGATATTGAATAAAGGATGGTTTATTACTGCATTAAGAAGAAATGTGTTGTATGGTTCAGGGTACCGTTTTACTAAACAACGTAAGGAAAATATTCGCGTAAGTCATAACTGATACAAATGGATTGTATCTTCAATGAATGCACACTATTGCAATGTGACACATCATTGAAAGCGTCTCGGAGAGACGATTCCAATGATGTGACACTTTGCAATATTGCTTCGCCCAATATTGAAATAAGAGGACTTGTTGTTTTAGACTAACGCAAATCTTAAGCGTAAACTGTTTAGTAAAACGGTAACCAGGGGAATATGCACTCAGTCCTCGTGCAGCCACTTGCTTTAACGACATGACCTGCTTTTATTGCACTAAACCCCCTGAAACAATGGTGGTTTTATTTTAGGCGCATAAAAGACCTTTAGTTAAGTTTAATCTCATTGAGTTTACGTCGATTGGGAAACAAGTTCTTAAAATTTCAATTGATAAATATCGATTCTCTTTGCTAGATAGATATAGGTACAGATAGATACTTTATCGATACATAAGGTCATAGGCCCATCAGTACAAAAGAAGTTAACATTCAAAAGACAAGATACATAACAAATACCCTCTTCGTAAAATTGGACTTCTACACGAATTTAAGGTGTATTTTATTGTTTTTTTTTCTCGTTTTCAAAACTTCTCGGTCAAAGCACGACATCTCTTCATTCAACCCAACTCAGTGTGTAATTAGTAGTAAACAATGATATAGTGTCATGTCCAAAGACATTTTAAAGGGGGATGCTTAGTTTTCCGCTATCGAGATTTCCGCTATTGAGGTTCAAACCTGGGCGTACTATAGCTACAGAGGCTATGGTAAAGGCTATGTGAACTCATCGGGTTTATTCAATAAAAACGCCTCTAAGATAATATGGATATCGCCATGTTGTTTCTCGCGAGACTTACGTCATTGTACCTTCGTTTCCAAATATAGTTCCCAAACTTGAAATCTAAATTGTTATTTATTTTGATGAGGGGAAACAGTTATATATTTCACAGCTTATAATACCACTTTAATGTATGAGTTACCGATAAAAAATGATTTAAAATGATGTTAAACATTTCCATATACGATATATGAGTACATTGAACTACCTGACGTGGACGCTTATAAAAAAATGTGTTATAAGCCGGAGACGATTGACCCGAAATATTGTAACTCTACACTTATATCCGAGGTGTATTTCCTTGCTCACGGAAATACCCGAATAGTTCCGATTGTGGTAAAGGTTCACAGATCGGAACTAATTTGTCTGACGGACTGATAAGTATCGTTGATAATCTCAGATATTGACATTTTATTACCCGGACTGACAGTCGCACCTTATGGGATTCATTGTGCAGTTGTACGCGCATCCTTGACGCTTTATTCTTCGTAAAAGACGATTTTTAACAGAATTGAAGCAGACGGCCTTTGGAAACGTGCTGGGCAAAATCTCCTTTTGTCACATCGCTTTCGTAAGTCGTTCAGGATTAATGATTTTATTCACGTTTTGGTTTACTCTTTCTACGATTTAAGTGTAAACCTATTTATTTTGCATCGATTGTGAAACAAATTCTTACAACTGAGATTAATCACTCTCGATTCTGCTTCCTGAATACATAACCAGTGCTCGCGCCGAATGTGAATTAATGAAAGGTTGCAAGGTAGATCCAGCTTCTAATAGGATTCGAACCCACGTCCCTCGGGTCTAGAAGCCGAAGCTCTACCCCTGGACCACTGTCCTCCACAGCTATATACATTGTTTATAGTCTGCAGCGGTTTGTCCGGTGCCAGAACAGGGAAAAGGATTCCGATGCCGATCACATTTTGGCGCGTACATGCACGTCAGCTCTGATCAAGCAATACCGCGTGTTCTATTTTCTTCTTGCCACGGAACGATTTCCAGTTTTTGATATTAACGACAGCAAGGGCAAGTCGAACAAGCCAGTCTTTGGACTGACTCACGAAAAGTCGTAAAAAGATAAGCCGTCAAAACTAGAAAGAATCACGATTTGAAAATCAAAATAAGATCAGACGGACCACTGCCGTAAATCGGTAAATACGGATTCCGAGAGACGGCAATTGTATTGATTGTCAAAAAGTTAAAGCTACTGTGCCATTATCTTCACAAAAAGCCTTTGATAACAAAGGTCAAATTGTATGTCTCTTATAGTTTAATACTTATTCAAACTAATTGAAAAACTACCGTTTACGACACATCTCCTGTTCCGTGTAATCAATCTCCTTTTGATTTCAACTTTGGGTACTTGAGTTATTGTATCTAGCGCCAACCAAGATAGGTTTTAGATCTTCTTTCATAGATTATTGACGAGGTATTCGATTAAAGCTGTAATATGCGTTAATATATGAAAGACGATATTTTAATGTGCATTGTAACAGTGATTTCTTAACCCTTTACCAAACGCCAAATTTTCGACTGTTCCAAATTGAAAGAGTTTGCAGAAGACATTTCAAAATATAATGAATTTGAAAGATAATCCTCTGATAGGGCAGAAAACATTGTGGAAAAGGAGAAATTGCTCGGTAAGAGCAATTTCTTCTTTCTCCCAACTGTTTTCCAGGGTCAATTTCAACGAAACAACAGATAATGAAATTTAACCTGCAACCAGTGTGCTTTACGGACCGATAACAGGATGCCGTAGTACATTTGTGATATCCGGCACTAACTGTCATGAAAACACATGTACATGACGAATAATGACGTCAAACAACTTCATGACACGTGGCATCATATTAATATCATTCTCTATTTTGTTTAGAACGATTTCCTTTTTTTCTAGTGTTTTTATTCATTTTTTTTAAATAATACATAAAGGTAACAGGATAAATAGAATAGATATTTGGTGTCTTTGAGTAGGAAATATTATCGGGCTCGGCTTCGGATTATCATCCGTAACGCTTTTGGCTCGCCGAATAATATTCATACGCCTTGCCCGATAACATTTCCGATTCACGACACCAACCACCTATTCTCTATATCAACGCCTGGATCATTGGGACTGGTTGCTACTGCGCCTTGTGTTTTTGTTTCCACCATGGTGTTGGCGGGTACAGTACGCTCCCTAGCGATAGAGAGCACACCACTATCGTGATTAGTAAAGTCATATCTCTTTGTTACCTGTCATATCTAATTAGTAGCGGCGTACCTTGTTTGGAATGAGTTCCCAGATTTGCTGAGTCGGCGCGGTGTTTTACCTGAGCCGACATTATAATTACGGTTCATGGACAGACACGGGAGCGGTCCCCTGTAAATAGAAACATACGATTTCCTGGCAATCAATGAAGTAGATTTGATGTTTTTCTTTGACTTCAACAGTACTGAAGTTAAACTTAGTCGAAAATGTTTGATTTTACACTGATTTCAACAATATGTCAGTTTTATATAGATGGTAATGTAATTGTATACCATGTGATCACATGGCAGGGGACGTGCCTCACTAGTGCCATTGCAGGCCCATAGCTACCTGTACATAAAGTACCCACCTGTGTACACATTGTTCCTGGAAAATGAGAATCTGAGGTCTGCATTGAGCATCTTGTATGGCTTTCAGATCCCCCCGGGGGTTCTATGACTAATATTCCTTATTTAAAACACGCATAGCTTGCACCGGTTATCATTAAGGTTTGTTTGGAACAAGGTCATCGTTATTACTGTATATCGATATATAAACGCTTATTTTAACGTAATGTAAACGTTAATTCCAGTTCTGCATTCCACTTCCTTTTTCTATGTGACCTTGATTTGTTTGTATATTTCGAATATTATTGTAATGATAAGAAACTTTGTCAGTTTACGTTTCAATAAAATATTCGTATTCGTATTCCTACTAAAAGAAAAGAAAATTCGAAAGTCAAAATAAGATGTCGTTGCAAGAAAAGGTTTTTTTTTTTCGTTTTTTCATATACATTGATTTAATTATGAAAAATAGCTATTGAAAGCTCTCAAATAATTTTTGTTTGCCTAATGCAGGAATATTTGTTAAGGTTGTATGAACAAAAATGCCGGTGCACTGGCAAGATTTGACAGCTTGTATATTGGTTTTCGAACAGAACTAGTAAACATTTCTCCGTAGAAAAGCATTAGACGATTGAGCAGTCCATTCTTTTACAGTATTTGTTGAGTTTAACAGGCCAACTTGATGTTTCGGTTTAAAGCTATTAAAGGGAAGAGTAAACTTTTTGGAAATCTTGTTTTCTTTATACTTGATTGTGTGCTTGCTTTTTTGCAAAAAGTACATGTTATTTTACTATGTATTCTATTGTTTTTGTAATGTTTGCTATATTTCGTAAATTT
The DNA here is from genome assembly GCA_947846245.1 of Cerastoderma edule. Taxonomy (NCBI): domain Eukaryota; kingdom Metazoa; phylum Mollusca; class Bivalvia; order Cardiida; family Cardiidae; genus Cerastoderma; species Cerastoderma edule. The sequence continues at coordinate 17,697,351 of OX401404.1, forward strand.
ATAGAATGTTAAGGCCAATGGCAAAGTATTGCCGACATCCCTGCTATTTGAAATTAATAAACTATTCATAATTCAGCAGAGCCTTGAAAGCAAATGATTTAACATTGGAGTCAATGTGAATTTAAGATATCTAAAGTAACATGCGTATGACCACATAATGGCTAACGACGAACTTGTGTCCTTCTTTATACAGATGGAGCGTGGATGAGTCGTAGCCAGGACTGGTTAACCCTTTACCAAACGCCAAAGTTTCGAATGTCCCAAATTCAAAGAGTTTGCATACGACATTTCAAAAGGAGGTGAAATTGAAAAATAATCTTCTGATAGGGTAGAAAACATTGAGGGAATAGGAGAAATTGCTCGTTACCCTTTTCCCACGATGTTTTCCACAGTCATCTTCAACAAACTGGTCAAATGTCGTTATTGTTTGGTAAATGGTTAAATCAACCGGATCTTTAACGAAGGTCTATGCACTCCTGTCGACAAACACAAATGTGTAATTACTCGGTATTTATACGTTCAAATGAACATCAATATACCGTACATTTATCTAGTCGTATGCCTCCATATGACAAGCTTTAATATAACCTCGATATTATCATAGAACGTGACGGATAGGCCCATGTGGTCTGGTGTATCGAATTGTATTATAATAATCGTCTGTCTCAATATTGTGCACATGTCACTCATACTAGTGCTACTACTACTAACAATGATAAAGACGTTATTTAACAAGGAACTCTATCAGTCAATTTAAACTGACAATCTTTGATAAGAGTCTCAACAATGAAAAAGTTAACAGGATAACTAAAAACTATCACACTTGATTTACTTACTTACAGATCCAAGCATCATTTGCACAGAGAGAGAAAATTTGATATTTATACACATACATTTGGTGCGACATTCATTACAAGCCATGAGCGATTTTTCCAAGTACATGCGGATTTTACCTGTTAAACAAATCCGAAACGATTACACTATAACTGTCTAATATACCGAAAGCAAAGAAGAATCTTAAAAGACGTAAAGTTCGAACCCTGAGTCGACCATTCACTAACCGACTTTTGACAAGTCCATTTGAGAAAGCAGTTAGTGTCTTGGAATACAATATGTTTTGAAGTATTAGTGAGGCAATTGATAAGAGTGTTGAATTATGTACTGATCAGGGAAAGGTGACTGATATACGGCTGAAGACGGCATAAGTCTCCACTTCATTCAAAGAAATGAACGAAAGAAAAATGACTCAGTAGGTTGAACATGCTGATAATTTGCGTGTATGTTCAAAGGCACGATTTCCTTTAGAATTATGCCTTTCCTTTATCCCATTTCACCACACGCATTCTCTTAACCCATTACCAAACAATAACGGCATTTGACCACTATGTTGCAGACGACTTTAGAAAACAATGTGGGAAAGGAAAAATTGCTCGTAACGAGCAATTTCTCCTTTTCCCACAAAGTTAGAGCAATGTCTCCTTTTGTCACAATGGTTGTTACAAATCAAAGTCCGTTTTCATATATTTGATTAAAACCCCATTCTGCTGTGTTTATTCTTTCGTACGCATCACAAATACGAAAAGGGGGTTAAATGGGAGAAAATATGATATAGACACGTATTGATGTTTGTTTCATGTATGCGGCGTCATTGCTAGGAGACACCTGTCAACGAAACCATGGAGACGATTTCACAGAGTTCGTGTAATTAACAACGGCTCCCCTATATCAAGGTGAAACCGTGGCATGCAAAAAAAAGATAGCGCTAGATACAATAACACAGACACACCATTTTGAAATAAAAAGGAAATCATACGGAACAGGGGGGGACTTGTCGTAAACGGTAGTTTTTTTAATGAGATTAAAAAAAATAGAATTAAACTATTCGAGACATACAATTAAACATTTGATTTTAAACGTTACGTTCGAAATTAAAGGTGTTTTCATTCAGAACCCCTCGGAGATGTTGGCAGGCCTGCCGGAATTTGCCGAAGAGCTCCGATTGAGGTTTTTCGTGAAGAAAGTGACACCGCTTTACATTCGGAACCCCTCGGCCATTTCTTAATACATTCGGAACACCTCGGCCATTTCTTAAAATAACCTCTGAGGTAATGGGGAGCCATTTTTGAAAGTAGGTCAGCAACGAAGGGCATGTCCGTTTGCAATCGTATCTACTCGGAAATCCCCGGCACAAGCCGGAGATTGCCGAAAAGAGCCGATTGACAAAATATGAAACACAGATGTGCAATCTGAGCACATCGGGTTTATCCAATAGAAAACACCTCTGAAATAATAGGGATGACGCCATATTGTTTCCCGCGAGAATGACGTCACTTTCTTTCGTTTTTTAAAAATAGATCTTGACTGTAAAATCCAAAAAGTCGTTAAATTTGATAAGGGAAACAAGTATACATGTCACAACAACAAGTTTGCCATTTGGTATGAGTTAGTGATCAAAAGTGATTAAAAAGGATGTCCAACACTTCCATACACATTGAACTACTTAACATGCACGCTTAGAAAAGGTGTTCATCGGCGGATGCCGATTTACCCGAAAAATTGTAACCCTACACTTATATCCGAGGTGTATTTCACAGCTCACGGAAATACCCGAAGAGTTCCGATTGACAGATGTGTTGATATGATCATCTTTAATGAAAAGGATAAAAAAAAACATATAATTGTGATATATAACCAATTTGTGTGTATTTAAATACATATTTAGTGCTTGTGTGCATTTTGCGTTATCCGCCGGAAATAAGGCGAATTACCCCAGAATTCCTGGTGTATTCATGTACTGCCTACGAGGTATATCCACCGACTTGTTACGGGGATTTCCGAGTAGATACGATTGTTCTTAATATCTACCGACTTGTGCCGGGGATTGCCGAGTTGATACGATTGACCGCTTTACTCAAACGTATCCACTCGGCAATCCTCGGTAATACTCGGTAAACATTTTGAAGAAATATCCGAGGTGTTCCGATTGTGCTTTATTTATGTTTTCGGCAAATGCCATAATCGAAGCTTTTCTGAACCGTCAAATTACCGATTTACGACAGTGGTCCGTCTGATTTTGTTTTGATTAAGAAATTGTGATTGTTTCTAGTGTTAACGAGAAAATCCCCGCATATTCGACAAAACTTCGGACTAGGATCAGAATAGGTTGTCGATGCTCGCTGGTATAAAACGGAATAAATCTGTCGTGTAGGTTTAAAAAGTTCAAACATATTCATTGAAAAGATAGATCTTTGAATAATTAACCCATTTCCAAACAACAACAACGTCATTTAACCACTGTGTTGCAGACGACTCTGGAAAACATTCTGGGAAAAGGAGAAATTGCTCGTAACGAGCAACTTTTCCTTTTCCCAAAATGTTTCCTGCCCTATCAGAAGATTATTTTCCTATTCCATCACATTTTGAAATGTCATCTGCAAACTCTTTCAATTTGGTACAGTCAAAAATTTTGCGTTTGGTAAAGGGTTAATACGAAAGAAGGACATGTACATGTATATACGATGCCAAGTCAAAATAAGAAATTAATCGGAGTCAAGATCAATCAATCGCACGCGAAAAAAAAACCCGAAATGCACGACTTTACTATTCATTATTTTCTGTCATTTATCAGTTCAAATTTCGTTAACGAACGACATAATGATAAACATGTGGGACGGAATTCTCATTGTAAATCGTGCGTCGGAAACGATTTCAAGAAATACAAAATGATGAAAACTCTCATGTCATAGATATGTTTTTTTACAAGCTTTAAACACATGATCCCGTTATGAAGACCCTCTCAGGGTTCTTGGTTCGAGCCCCGCCCGCCGACAGCTCTGGTTTCATAGGAGAGTTTTTCGGTGAGTCACTTCAGAGTCCTAGCCTAGTACTGATGGATCCAGGAAAGCCGCTTTATGTTTGAAAGTTCTTTGACACGGCGTTAAACACCATACTTTACTCTAAGACCTCGTCTGATAATAGCATAAATGCGTCATGTACACTATAGCATTCGTTACGATAACATGCTGTATTATTTGTAGGTGCAATGTTGTCGATTTTGTCTTGAAATGTTCCATTGACATTTTAACATGTTGCTCAATATCGACAAGAATTCAAACAAATGTTCTTTACAGCAGAAAAAACAGGCAATACACGATTTTTTATCACGCAGCCCTTAAAGCAATTTCAACCATGTACATAAAGTAAAAGTTTTATCAGTGAATGATTTATTGAAATACACTAAAAATGAAATAGATATTCCATAGTACATCTGTAGAGGAAGAGGCTTTGTTTATAATAGTGTCGGCCCTATTGAAAGGGCCAGCAAGTTTTGGCTTATGAGACATTTTTCACTCATTATGTAACGGTCTCTTCTCTCAAGAGTAGGTAATTGGGGTTCGTTGATGGACCGGGCTTGATAAAGTAACAACGCCGTAGTGGGAGTAGCTATCTATTTTGGTCTCTTGTTTCGATACATTTCCACTCAACCATCCCAAATAACAAATACATACAACCAATTTATGGAATTGGATGTTTAGTAATTCTGTGGGCACTCCGGACTCACGCGGACTCATACAGTGCTGACACACATAAACTCGTTCCACTTCTTTAGTACCTGCACCTTCAAATGACAATGGTGAACTGACTACGTGACAACTTTATTCCATGACCATCAAGTCGGTCACGTGATAACAAACGCGGAAATATAAGACAAACAATAGTTATGCTAAAACACGGGCAAAATACGATCTGAATCGTCTACACAAAGCACCTGCCAACTTCGATCACCATGACAGGCGCCAAGCGAATAAAAGGCGGTAACCATTAAATCCAACCATGCCATTTCGGAACAAGTCCCATGAGAAACGTTCTGAGGGCCAACGTCTCCCGTGGGGTCCGAACCTTTGACCTCTCCTTCACGAGGCGGACGCCTTATCCACTCGGCGACACGGTGACATCTGTAAAGGGTGTTGGGTTTTTTAGAAGGAGCTTCAATTTCAGCTTGTTGCTTACGCGTAAACCGAAGCCCACTCATGCATTATTGCACGCTCTTCACAAATGTACGATAGAATATTTTGTATATGTAGGCTGGTTAAGTAGTTGAAGTAGAAAAACTCTGAAATAAGTATATACCAGTTCTGCTTTTGCCTGAACTACATCGGCATTTTGAATTCGTTTGTAAATACTTGGTTTCAGATCATAATCGTTGATGAAACAACAATATAGTCATAGAGGCAGGAAACGACTGTAGATTTCGGAATGTGAAAACTAAGAATCGATATGTTCAAACCTTGACATGCGAATTCGACAAAGACATCGCTGTTAAAGCAAAGGTTTGCAGTAAAGAAAACAAGAAGAATGGATGCGTTTTGTTACTGAATGTATTCAAAAGGTTTTTGAAAAGAAAACAAGCGAAATGTAGAATATCTTTGTTATCTTTTTCCTTCGAATCCTGATTATTCGAAAGTATGCATTCATCGAATCTTCGCTTTCATATTGGCGATTTCGAGTGATTGAGACTTGACAGTACGTCGTAAACAAGCGTCACCATGAACAGCAACTTAACTCTTAGAATGCTTGGTAATTTTTTAAAGATAGACTTTTGTGTCGTCTGCTTTCCGAAACCTTAAATATTTGCATAATTTTGATGTTGAAAGATACCGAGATTGGCAAATAGGTTTGATCACAGGCCAGCCGCCAATTTACTTGGCGGCTGGCCTGGATCTCACCTGTTTGCATAAGCATGAAGTCGGACTTTCGTTAAATAGTCAAGTGATGAATCACCGGTACTAAACGTTAATGAAAACGACACCGTCATCTAGATGAAGAGTTAATCTAGACAGATAATAGTTGGAATCACTACGGATCTTCCAGATGCTTTTCGAGCGTCTTTTATAAATGAGAAGGAACGTCTATCCCTTAGAATGCGCGGTAATTGAAGTCTGTTTTGAACAGAATCGCTTTAGTTTTTTTTTTTTTTTTTATAAAAATCGCTGCCTTGATAAAGTTGAGTACAACAGTAGTTCGCAAAAAAAGTGTTCGGTCAATTTGTAATTTTCTCTTTTTTTCTTTTAAAAACATAATTTATCTAGTTTATGTGGATTTTGCTTTGTGTTAGCGCGTATAGTGCTGGAACCGATTTCAGTCTGATGCAAACAGGTTAGATCCAGGACAGCCGCCAAGTAAATGACGGAACCTGCCGGTCGGTCGGTCAATTTATCAATATTGATGTCAATCAATCAATTAATCAATATATATTTACATATCTATTTAACTCACAATGAGGCAAAAACAGCAGGGATTATTACTAAAACCTTGTCCCCATTCAAGAGTGCACAACCTTATCCGTCGGAACTCATTTCGTAAACACCTATCAGCACCCCCATGTTTCATCGTTTTTACAGGGGTGTTTACCACTAGCTTCACACAATACTGTTCCTAGCTTCACACAATACTGTTCCTAGTTCGAATAGGATGTGCAAGCGATGATTTCAATACAATAGGGATGCCGACCAACTTAGTCCGAGATTAAGTTAATCCATTACCAAACAAAAACAACATTTGACCAGTCTGTTGCTGTCGACACTGAAACACATTGTGGTAACAGGAGAAATTTCTTGTAATGAGCAATTTCTCCTTTTCTCATAATGTTTTCTGCCCTATCGGTAGATTGCTCTTTAATTTCATCACATTTTGAAATGTCGTCTTCAAGCTCTTTCAATTTGGGACTCTCGAGAATTTTGAGTTTGGTAAGTCGACTCTTTCCCAACCTTCGCTTTTATAAGTTAAAGTTCACGTATAAAAATTATTTATCTATTTCCTCATACATACACCATTTAACGTTTTAGCAAATGAGGGAAAGCCTTTTTTTTTGTTAAATTGATGGAAAATGAGGAATTAATAATGATGAACAATGTTGGTATTTTCGCAAAACTTGCAGTTGATATTTCTTATAATTGGATTTCTTTTGTCAATATGATTTTTGTATCATATGTTTTCTACTGCAAATTACTAAGAACAAAGGTAAACAAGTATATTATGTATCACCAGGTACAGCAAGATTATTGTTGTTTGAATGAAGTGCAAACGTATTAACTTCCGTCTTTTGTTTAAGACCAAGGTAAGCCTTTCCGTGAGTGTGTGCGTACTTGTTGACTGTTGCAGTACTCATGTTCGTGTTGGGTTATAAAAGACAACTTCTAAATTCAACAGTATATTTAAATCATTCTCAAGTATCCCTCTACATACTATCAAGTACAGTTAATCTTGTTTTAAGCCACCATAGCAAAATGTGACAGAAATGTGTTGAATCGTGAAAACGAACAGCTTAATACGGACGGGAGTCATTCAGAAAGCTCAAGTAGGATCTTTCTGAATGACTTGCGTCCTTGATTAAGATAACATCAGACTAGATAATTTTAGAATAATTGTTTAGGAGAGGTCGCTTAAAACATGATTTACTGTACTTAAGAGCTTCGTCTAAATATCAACAGCGAATTTGATTGATCCGCTTGTCATTTCACGGAAGTCATATAAGAGGTTAGTCTGGCATAAATTGGTCCCCGCTGCCCACTGACTGCACTATGTTCCACAAGATAGACAACGGACAGACTACAAATTCTGAGCGATTTGATTGGACAGAATGCAACGTTTCTAAATAGAACGACGGCATCAAAAAGCAACACACACGGTTGTTTCCCAGTATCATTGTTTTGCGTCAATTAAAACAGACAGCCATTTATCAGCATTTGATTTATACACTGATTTGTGTCATTATTTGCGTCAAAACTCCCATTCCGAAAGATTTTAAAAACAATTACGCAAAGAAGACTTCTTAGCACGACGTTTTTGAACCGGCAGACGTCCATCTAAGGACGGTGTGCTGTTTTCGTTTTCCTTCTGTTACCAGCCAGGATCCTGCCTGGTACATTAGTACCATACCGGTCAATATATTCGACAGATGAGAGACCGGTTCCCAGTCTTAGTCTTGAGTAATTTTGCAGAGTGCCCAAGACAAGCCTCCTTTACAACTGACATATCATGAGCGATATTTTATTTCGTCTTTATTACTTCATTAATAATGATTGTTGATTCATCTGCAGCACACGGCACGGAAATTGGTTCTAACAACCTTAATTCCCGATATTAAAAAAATGCTAGGCCAATTTCGTAACTACTTAACAGCCCTTTGTAATTTATTCGCACTAGCTTCTTTCGCCCCGTCTACAGTTTATTTCGCTCGAAACTCGGAGTTTCAGATAACAATTTTAATCGAAATGCAATATTTTGAAATAAAAAATCATTCCTATGGCGGGAAAGGGCTTCGAGCAAATTCATTTCTTAAAGGTACATGTTCACAGACGTGGGATCATCTGGAAGTTAAAAACTAATTTCCTTAAAACTTCACAACAGCTGTATTGTTATATGATACGCACAGAAGAATCATCATTGGGAGACAAGTGTCTTTTTTATTCATTAAAGTGTGTATACATTGAAGTAAGATGTATTTAAAATCCAAAAGTGTCACATCGCTTTTGATATCTACCGCAGAGAACCTGTACATACTTAAATAAACCGACCCTTCCCGAATCAATCATTATTTTAATAGTTACTTCAATCATAATCAAACAATACAAAAACTATTGTTTCAACGATGTTTTATTTTGAATATCAAATTTTCATTTCTGTGAAGATGCACCTTTAAACGAAAAATGGGCAGTTCTCGGCATAAGATTCGAGGAATTTTGAATTGATCTAGTTTTTCCAGTTTTTCACGTGAGATGATTCTGATCAAATTTGGAAATGACAGCACAATAATGAAGAAAATTCGAACTTTCTTTTTTTTTCTCAAGTGGTTTCATTGATACTGTTTGATGCAAGTGCGTCAAACATTCTAATGAAAATAATGACAAACAGTTTAAATGGGTACATTTTGAGTAAGCGGTTCGTGAAACACACTTTTGTAACAACACGTAACGTTTATACGTTTTATTTTAGAATCACTGGGTATTTCGGGTAAATCACGGTAGTTCGATGCCAACTCCCGGTACAGTTTAACCGATTACGTCACAATGCGTTTACAAGTTGAGATATTTACTACCGCATTCACCCATACGCAAGTGCGTGAATAGGCCAAAAAACCGAAAACAACTGCAGACGTAAAAAAATAGCATGCGAATGAAACATTTTCCAAGTGATTATCGTAGAAACCATCTTGACAAAAGGATAAATTGCTCATGATGAGCAATTTATCCTTTTGTCAGAATGGTTTCTTTAGTTGTACACAGCAGACATTCTAAGGGGAAGATATTATGGAGTAATAGGGGTGGGGTAATCATTTACTTGTCAAGCAGACGATTTATCGCGTGTTTGTAGCAGACGATGTTAGACTTTGTTGAGATACCACGAGACGGGGGATTTGTGTTGTTTGTTTTCGTTATTCACTTCTTTGTTTTGGTACCAAAGATATGTTTGTTAGGCCTTTGTCGGTACAAAGTATTTTAGTCATTTGGTGGTGAATCAGTTCAACTCACCAAACATCTGATTTAGTCATGGGTCTTTGCACCTTCACGTTCATTTTAACGTTAAAAAGGTGCAATACCCGTAATGTAGTTCTCGAGTGGTTGCTGATCATAACCTCAATTGCAATTAGAACGTGAATTGTAATAAATGTATTGCCTATTGCCAGTCTGACGTAATTGAAGGTGTGGTTACTTCAATAGTCTCAATCATTCTCCTACGCAGTGATCTCCCTTTTTATTTTGGTTAGGTAGTGTAACAAAGGGAAGTAGTCCTGCGCGGAGTTCGAGTCTCATTAATGACCCGTGAGGGAAGCCTATTTCAACATTTGGATATTTATTGTGCGGCGTCAGTCAATATAGCAAAAGCCTTCGAGACCAGAAATCTGGACTAGTTACTTCAATTGGCTATTTCATTCCTTCTACGTCTGCTGATAAAGGATAGCATGTTGATTGCAATCAAAACTATGTATAGGGAACATACAAAAACATATTAGAATATCATAGGCGTAGGAGCCGGGGGGGCAGGGGGGGCCCGGACCCCCCAATATCCAGACTGGGGGGCCAGAGTATACTTTGAATATTCACAATGGAAGATGAAGATTTTTGGAAAGAAAAATGAAAGAAATAGAATTGAACAGCAAAATTAATATAAAAGTGTATTTTGTGCTTTATTTAATACCAATTCGCCTTTTGTTACGAACAATAACCAAAACATTTTGACGTCATCATCGCAAATGGCAATCTGAATATGTCGGGTTTATCGAATGAAATCTCAGCTCACGGAAAGTAGTTTCGACTAACGAAAACAGTGATACAAAACGTACTCTAAGCAGTCAGACTCTATATTGTATTTAAATATAAAGTCATTTTGTGTTCGGTAATGTCGATGAAGTCGTGGCTGTGACAGCATGGTGGCTGTCACTTTTGGTTGGCAACAGTACAATTCACTTTCCGCGTGAGTTGGAGTCTTGGCCAATCCTATCTTCTTTTTCTTTTGGTTATTTTGTCTTAACTAAGATACACAATTTCATACGCTTTCTTTTAATTCATTCAATGATATTGAATTTGTAGACGCATGATTAGTCATGAGAAAGTTTAGGAACATTTATTCTTAGACCGGTCCTCATCTGAAGTTGGCCTCCCCAATGTTGAAAACGTTCCTACGCCTATGATCTCCTCTTTCAAATGATACATTGTGAATTTGTAATTGATTGTAAATTGGTTATATCACAAATTCAGTCTTCTTCCTGATTTTGCCCAACACAGACACACCAGCTTAGTTGTCTTGCACTGAACCACCATCATTGTTATAAATATCCGCACATGCATAGTTTCTTCTCATCCGCAGACGACAAACATTTGGCACGAGATGACTCGGTTTTTATCGTCTGCGTTGTTTGTTTTGCCTTGTGTTTGAATTGCCTATTTTTTACATAGGTTGTGCAATGTTGTAGAATCAGCTGTTTTTCCGGTCCTCTTACAAAGCTCCGAATGTATTTCCGCTAACTTTCAAAAGACGATGAGTTTATTCTATAGAAAACGAAAAACCTTGTTTTGTTAAAGACAGCCTGTTTTTTTTTTCATAAACCCATTACCAAACAATAACGTCATTTGACCAGTTTGTTGCAGAAGACTCTTGAAAACATTCTGGGAAAAGGAGAAATTGCTCATAACGAGAAATCCTTACTTTTCCCACAATGTTTTCTGCCCTGTCAGATGATTATTTTTCAATTTCATCACATTTTGAGATGTCGTCTGAATACTCTTTCATTTGCGGACAGTTAAAAATTTGGCGTTTGGTAAAGGGTTAAACCAACGTCTATTGATGCTTTCAACTAAGACAGATCATGATTTTTAGAACTGACCCAGTATCACACATTTTCCCATTTAAATCCTTCTCTTGGAGACATACTAAGTGTTTCTCGTGGGTTTTGTTTTAAAATCGGGACAACCTGGAAGATCCAGGTGTATAAAGGCGTTGACGTCAGTCTCAGCCCAATGACCAGAATTGATTGGAGATTGGGTGTTAGACAATCTAGCCGCCTGCTGCCCACCCCAGTGAATGGGACTCCCGCATCAGACGACAAATAAACTCAGGATTAAGTTAGCAGGAAAAAATAACAAAATGCGTGGATAAATGGTCTAAACTCTTAACGCAATGATAAAACTCAAATATTGTTGAAAGCAACATAAAACTCAAATCATACATGAAGAATCCAATCACTCACTACCTCACAGTAAATAAAAATTAAGACCGTATTCACCAGACATTATAAATTGCGCGACTTCATTGAGAAAAGACTAACGATGACATTAAGGATATGTCCTACAAAAATCTCAGGCGTCATGTTTTGAGGAACGGTATGGAGTAGTTAAACCTTAGAATGCTGGGTAATTTTCTGAAACTAGACTTTTGTGTTGTCTGCTTTCCAAAACATTAAATTTCTGCTTAATTTTGTTGAGGAAAGATAACCAGATTATCAAACAGGTCAGATCACAGGCCAGCCGCCAATTTACTTGCCGGGCCTATGAACTTAAAAGTCAATGTTAGAGCTTCTGAACTCAAAAGTTACAGCACAGTCAGCAGAACGTCTACGTTCCTCTTGGACGCGGTAGCAGGTCAATTCGTACCCAAACCAATTCGTACCCACCCTTTTTTGGCTAATTCGTACCCACTTTTCGGTCAATTCGTACCCATCCTAATTTTTAACAAGTCAATTCGTAACCATCCTATACTTCAGTATTTTAAGATCAGTTTTTTACGTTGTTCATGTTTTGTTTTTGTCTATTGTGTTTTAATTGTGAGGGAAGCATTGTGAGTAGGTGTATGTGTGCTTTGTTTTACGTAAAATGGTGTTTAAAAATTAAATAAAATGATAATTTTTTTAGCGTTTCCCTTTGAGTTATATTTGTTTCCTTCATTTGATATCTAGATTTGTTTTCTTGCTTTTCACACTTACCTCATTTTAACTAACTGATATGGATTCTTTTCATCATGTGCAAACCGAAGAATGGTCGCAGGGGATGCAGCGTCAATTGTCATTTATTGTTCCATCAAATGGTGTCCTAAATTACTAGGCTAATCATAAGCCAGTTACAACAAAAGGGGTGTTACAAAATTATAGCAAATTAAAACAAACTGTTATTGATTAATTTATGATAAGTTACTTTCAAATCAAATTGAGACCAGCGCCAGCCAGTCGCAACAAACTATCTTTATATTACGGTTTCTGGTTAGGATAAAAGTATGTATGGGTGTATACTGGGATAAAAGAAGTAAACTCGAGTTTGTTTCTGTTTTTAATTCTTGCAATATTGTAATTAACGTTTTTAGACATTCGTCAACTTGGAAGTTGTGCAAAGGTCATTATACAGACTTAAGGGAAACAATTGGATTTTGACATTCATAATAGGGCAGGGCATCGATATGGTCATTGGATTACAGCCCCCTCTCCTTGGAATATCTGGATACTGTGCCGAGTCAAAGACATAACTATCTTAGTCAAAGACCTCATAAACCATAGTCAATTTCCTGTTTATTAGGTCTTTGGCTTAGTTAAGCTGTTAAGTAAAAACACTTTTAACAGAAACAAAGTTCATAAATCCAATTTAATTTAATTATTGATCACAGTTGAACATTCAATATGATACAGTTCAAGTTATTCATGACTATTTACACTTGTGGCAACGGCCCATGTGAGCAAATCTTAAGTCTAACTATATGGTTTCAAACTCCCTGCAGATGGACCACTGCAGGTCATAAACTAGAGTCCAAATACTGCAGGCTTATGCAGCAGAAATACTACAAATTTATACTCATATATATGCCGCAAAATTATTGCAGACTTTCCCTGCAAAACAGCTGCAGACTTGTGCTGCACAAACACTGAAGAGTTTTGCTGCAGAAATACTGCACACTTATACTCAAACCACAGAAATACTGCAGGCTTTTGCTGCAGAACAACTTCAGACTTGTGCTGCACAAACACTACAGCGTTTTGCTGCAGAAATACTGCAGACGAAAGCTCCAAAAATACTAGAGATTTATGCTGCAGAATGAATACTGCAAGTCAATACAGCCAATTAAGTGATCAAGGCAAAATAACCTGGTTATATTTGCTCTCTATATGGGTTTATCATCACATCAACATCTTTTCAAATATGTTGCAACCTCCATCTCATAAGATGGCGGGAGACCTCAAACTAGACTGCCAATATTGGCTGGTCAAGTGGGGTAGACACATCGGCATTCCGTTAGTCAATCAGAAGACTGCCTCTCATGAAAAAGCCGAGTGGGGTCAATGGGATTTGAACCTACACTGAGAAGGGCAATGTTATTTCAACGGCTGTACTCTTAACAATTGTTTAAGGCTGATACTGCTCATCAGGCAATGCATGGTGGGTTGCTGCATTCCAAAATCCTTTGTTTGGTGTTTAACGTTGTGTCAACAATGTTTCAGTTATGTTACAGCTGTCTTGGATTCACCAGTTCTAGGCTAAGGCACTGATGATTAGCAAAAGACTAATTCCAGGAAATGCCATATTCATTAGTCCAGTAAAAAGGGTCAATTCAATTGCAACATATTCTAAAAATTCTTTAACCCCTACTTTGTAGGAACTCATTAAAGTATTTCATCCAACATGCCTACAAACTAAGACTTATTTGAAAGACTTACTCACAGTGTGGGGTTTTAACTTTTTATGATTTCTCCAACTCCTGGATAAAGATCATATGTATCGCAGAGATTGCAAACCGTTTAAACAGGTTTATTTTGTAGACAACAAGCTTAACTAAGAAAAAGAGGTGCTATTTTTAGAAACCATCATTATGTGGGTCTTCTATAACAATCAACCGTTCTTGTAACATGATGTTAACAAGGTGCGCGAGAAGGCATTCCTGCGTATATTACCCGACATTTCCATAGAAGCATAAACATATTCTATCAAATATTTAACGTTTATTACTCAAAGAGCAAGAATCTCTGAGTAAGACCCTTTAAGGCATTTATTGAAAAATTGCATGCAAACAACACATACACACCATTTTCTCTGCAGGTCATTTGTTACAAGGCATTACATGCAGCATGTCACAATTCACAAACAGGTATAAAATTAGTTCTACAAGTGGATTTTTCATGTCAGCACTACCAACTTTGGATAAAATGTGTTATTCCAAAAAATTGATCTAACTCGATAGTACAAGAGTAACAAATGACAACTTTATGTGAAAAATGCTCCTTTCATGAAAGACATTATTATAGACACAGGCTTTACCCATCCTCTTCCCATGCATAAAATAGGGAAAGGGTTATATCCATTACAAAAAGCACCAATAAACAGATGCCAACAACAGTCTGACAGTATTTCATATACATGTATATATACAGTGTATACATGTAGCCATGATAAGTTACTTAATAAATAAATTCGAAACACTTATGGCATCAAAAAACAAAAAAGAAATTCTAAACACAGCTAAATATATTTATACCAGCAACATTTTAACATCACTTATATATTGTCCTTTTATAACATCAGTTCTATTTTGATACAATTATATTGTTTTGTAATATGCAAATGATTTTGTAAAGTATTGCAAATAAAAATGTTGTATTGTATTGTATTGTATTGTAAATACTGTTTTTAACTTTGGAATTTCTGTTTGGAAAAAAAATCAAAGCAACAGTAGAATGATGACAAAATATAGCATGAAAAAACACGCCCAAACATTAATGCATATTCATGGTTTAACCATTGTGACAAAAGGATAAATTGCTCGTTAGGAGCAATTTATCCTTTTGTCACAGTGGTTTCTAAAGTCTTCTGTAGCAGGTGTGGCAAAGGAAGTTTTAAGTGGAATAAGGGATAAAATTTGAATACAAATAATTCCACATTCATGAACCAATTAATACACACAAATACTTCTGAGAGTGACCTAAATTTAGAGAATGAGCATGATATTTGAATAGATTTTTCAATTAATCATTGTCACAAAAGGCAAATCTTATTGTCTTGAGCAATTACTCCTTCCGTTATAATTGTTTGTTGAATTGTCTACTGTATGAAAGTCAAAATGAATTCATAAAATGTTTAATTTATCAAAGTGTCACCCCTAGTGAAAAGGCCATCAGTCATTTAGGCTTAAGTGACAATTTTCGCTGATTGTACATGTACCTCCCAAGTTCAATCACTATGCCACTACGACCTTTAACCTCTTCCCAAACAGTAACGACATTTGACCACTTTGTTGTAGATGACTCTGGAAAACAATGTGGGAAAAGCACAAATTGCTCATAACGAGTAATTTCTCCTTTTCCCACAATGTTTTCTACCCTATCAGAGGATTGTTTTTCAATTTCATCACATTTTGAAATGTCGTCTGCAAATTCTTTCAATTTGGGACAGTTAAAAATTTGGTGTTTGGTAAAGGGTTAAATAAATATCACTGGTATCAATACAATTTCATTATTCATCAACCTTTTTAAATCCTATATACATATCACAATGATTTTTCAGTCAATAATTTCTTCCTTCCATTTCTCTTCATCCTCCTTCTTGACATCCGGTTTAAGCTGGCTACGTAATCCGCCTAGCAAGTTTGAAGTGGCTTCTGGGAGAATAATGAGGGGCTGGACAAAAGTGGGCGGGATCTGACGGATAACTCCTCCCATCGCTCCCAGCATGCCCTTTGACTCATGCTCTTTCGACGCGACATCTACGATGTTCGAGGCAGTCTCGGAAAAACCCTGGAAAATTAGAATAGAAAATCGGTGAATCTTTCTCTTATTGCCTGGGTATGCACTAATTTAAAACTGGTCGGGAAAGAAAGCAATAGCTTACAATATTTATAAAGTATGGATAAATAATATTTCTTTAGTGCTTTATACTTGACTCCATGCATGAAACTTAGAAAAGTTTTGCTTATGCACTAAAGATACAAACTAACCAACTTGTATACCGAAACTGAAAGTGATTAAACTAATAAGCTATTCCTAAAGACTACATATCTCTGGAAAACTCAATGAATCCATCAACAAATGATTACGATATTTTACCACTTTGTTGCAGAAAACACTGGAAATCACTGTGGGAAAAGAAGAAATTGCTTGTGAAGAGCAATTCTTCCTTTTCCCACGAAGTTTTCTACCCTATCAGAAGATTTATTTTTCCAATTTAATAACATTTTGAATATCATCTGCAAACTCTTAAAATTTGGGAGAGTCGAAAATATTGCGTTTGGTAAAGGGTTACAGGAGTCCGACATCACACCTACCTCCCGTATCACAAAGTAAGCGTTGGACATACCCTCCCTCAAGTCTGACGGTTGCCGGGGGTAATAGCCCCGCCTTCTTGGTCCTGGTGACACCATGTCAAAGGTCAACTCCGCGCACCACTGTATCAAAAGGAATAAAATGGTTGGAGTTTTGCACTTGCAGTATTAGGGAACTACATGTTAAATCCCTATATATAATCTTCAAGACAGTTCTTAAGATCAATTTGGCACACCACTGTAAAACGGAGAGAATTTGTTTTAGATTTATTTTGAAACTTTATCATACATACATATATGTTCTTTTAAAAAAGCGACTCAGTAATGAGCAGCTTGTAATATTTGAGGGATCATTTTTAAAAGGAATCTAAGCTTACTTTAGAGACAGTTCCCTTGCTTTATAAGTATAACATATAATCAATATGGAATTTATTACTGGAAGAAACTGAAAGCAACATAAATTCTTTATAATTTTGGGTAAAAAACCATTGTAACAAAATCATTAATTACCAACTAGAAGCAATTAATCCTTGCATCATTGTGGTTCATGAAATTATCTGTAACATATGAAATCAAACTACACATCATGTTAAACAGGATTGAAATCATTGCAGTAAAAGAAAACTTTGCACTACTTTTCACCAGTCATAAATTTCCAGATAGGGCAATAGGTCAGATTTCACAATGTCACACTAAAACCCTTTACCTGGACACCTTGTACAACTCTATTGGTTAGTTCTAGCATGGACATGGCAGTGGACATCGTAAACGAGGCGGCCCCTCTCTGTAAACCTCGAACTATCCGCCCGTCTTTACGGTATTGTTCAACGGGTAGCCAAAACAGGTCACGTATACCCTGGCCTAATTAACAAGTGAATAACAAAATAAATAACACAGTGGACATTCTAAACGAGTCATTCCCTATCTGTAACCCTCAAAGAATCATTGAGAAATATTTCCTCTGCCTAAAGACTCCAGTTATACCTAATAAACCCAATACAGCATACGCAAATCTGTGACTCATTCAAATAATTAATATCAAAAGAGGTCATTTATAAGAAAAGAATGTTTTCAATTCAGAAGTAAGTAGAAATAATTGTGTTATGAAGAAAACTAAATGAATCATGTCACCACAAGTTTCAGTTGTAAAAAGCAACGGGGTTTAGTTTAGTTTAGTTTAAACTTATTTATTTCACATCCATCGTAACGGGAGCTTGGAGCTTGTAACATTCACTCTAAATGGCTGCTTCCTGTATAATAAACCAGTACTCACGCCATTTTCAGGACTAGTCCCGGCAGTTTTAACCTCACCTCTAACAGGGATCAAACCTGAGAACCCTCGGTACAAGAGACCTATGCTCTACCCCTGCACCAATGTCGCCCAGGGTTCGAACCCACACAGATACTAACTAGATCCTACTTACCCAGTTGGACAATGGAGTGCATGGGTCCAAAGCCACCAAGAATGTTGGGAAGTTGATTCACCTTTATATCTGTTAACCATTCGTTTAAACAGAAGGAGACAAGCTTGTCCGACCCCAACAACCTGCAATCAATGTTGTAGTTGTTTAACCCTTATAGTGCTGGTACTGACTTCATGTTTATGCAAACAGGTTTTATCCAGGCCAGCCGCCAAGTCAATTGGCCGCTGGCCTGTGATCTAACCTGTTTGCTACTCTGGTTATCCGTCCTCATCAAAACTAAGCAAATATTCAAGGTCTTGGAAAGCAGACGAAACAAAAATCTGTTTTTTAGAAAAGCAACCAGCATTTTAAGGGTTACAGTAACACCTTTTTATTAGCTTTATTGAAGTGTTACAAGGATTCAAAGCAGATGTAACAATATCTTATCAAGTAAGTTATAATGCCTGGCTAGTTATCAATGAAGGAATACACCAAATGCTTAACTGTAATTAAGAACCATGTGAAGTTTGGTAGAAAGTTAGGCATTTATTGAGTCAGTCAGAAGACTATCACCAATGAAAATGTAAACACACTAGTTCAAGGATTTGAACCCCCCATGGAATGGGCTGTGTGTTTCAGTTCTATATTCTAACCACTAGTCCAGGGTGGCTGTCCTAAGGACAAGGTTTTCTTATATAAGGCATTGTCATGGGTTGTTCCTTTCTATATAGGATTTTAAGTTTTGTCAATTATTTTTCCGATATATTACAGAATTCCTGGATTCACCAGTACTAGGCTTGGACTTTGAAATGTCTGTTTGTTTGAATGATTATATGGGGTTTAATGCCATGTCTACAACATTTCAGTTTGGTTACATCTTTCATGGATTCATGGATTCACCAGTACTGTGAAGTGTCTTCCCAAAGGACACTCACACGAATCCAGAGGTATCAATGGGACACAAACCAGGAACCCCCGGGGTTCTGAGACCGCCAACTTTACCACTAGGCCATGTAGGACCATATGGGCCGCATCACGCCAAAAGGGGCACTCGGACATATAAAAAAAGCGCTGACTCAGCTCTATCTTAGCGCTATTAATCCAGCATCCAGTCACGAAAGTTATCATTTGTATTTATTTAAAAGTATAACTGGATGTCCTCTAAGATGGCAAACAGTGTAGCCCCAGACCAGCCGCCACGTCAGTGACGTGGCCGCTGGTCTGGGGCTACACTGTTTGCTATGTCCGAGTGCCCCTTTTCGTGTGACGTGGCCCATGTGTATATCAAGAATTGAGTTGTTTGCAAAAGAAATAGAAGAGTAGAGAAATGACAATTGGAAGACTAGATAATGTCTGATAAGTGTACCCTTGTTTGTACTGTATTCTCTTCAGTCTGATTTCCGCACTGTGTAAAGATACTAAACCTCCTAGACTAGCCATAGCACCCTGTAATGAAACAAAACCGTACTTAAAAACACAGAAAAGAAAACGGGAGACATTCAAAGCATACTAGCAATTAACAGAACTGCAAAACTGGGTAAAATGAGTTATAAATTATGAAACAACATGTTAAAACATAGCAAAACACCACATCAACATGACAATACAATGAACCAAACAATTTGACTTCATTGTTTACATCCAAGGAATGTCTAAAAATAGCAAATATTGCTTTCAAAACAAGAGGCAGTCACCTGGTTAGAAAATTCACATGATATACACAATAATTCTGTCACTTATCCAATGCAACTACGCCAATATTCAATATGGAGAATTTTTTTCTCGGACTTCATTGGTTCCTGTTTTACGAAATTTACTCAGGTAATTCTCTGCTGACCTCGTTTTATTGCTTATTGTAAACAAACCTTATTGTCTTAGCTCTTTTAAAAGCATCAAATGAACATGTTACCATATCAGCTACTCTTTAAAAAGAAATTAAATGTATTTCTATATTATTTGTCAACTATTCTAGATCTTACACAATTCTATTGTAACTGAGTGCAAGTATTACTTTTTAACCATCTCCCTCGTATAAACATATTCATATAAAGCAGACTTTTCATTCACTTATTTATCTATTTGGATTTTTTCTTTACATTAACATCATTTCAGTTTTCAAACGATGCCCGACTCATAATGATAGAGGAAACCCCCAAACTTGATTGCCAATAAGGGCTGATCTAGCCAGGTAAAACTATTCGCATTCTGCTAGTCAACTTGGAAACTACTTCTCATAAAAATTTAAACGGGAGGATTTGATCAAACTTTGAGAGGGTCTATGTGATTTCAAGTTCTGCACTTAAACCACTTGAAAATGGAGATGCTATGATATTTTCAAATACTTTTTTTCAATCCTACAGGAAAAATTATCTTCATGTTGTATGACAATCACAAACTGCACACAATTTCAACAGAAACATCATTGTATTATCATTTTGTGCAGGCAAATCAATCCCTTTGTATTAACTCACATTGAGCTAAAAATAACTTCTCCTTTTGTCACAATGTTTTCTATCATTTATCACAAAAGATGACATATCTCATATGGGATATTTCTGTCCCTCATCCCTTGTTATTTTCATCTGATTCAGGTTTGAACCCTTATAGAACTGGAACTGTTTTCATGCTTATGCAAACAGGTTAGATCTAGGCCAGCCGCCAAGTAAATTGGGGGCTGACCTGTAATCTAACCTATTTGCTAATCCTAGCATCTTTGCTAATCAAAATCAAACAGACATTCAAGGTTTTGGAAAGCAGACAATATCAAAATATTTTTCTAGAAAATTACCTAGCATGCTAAGGGTTAAATGAGTCTCAATCTCCCATATGGAGAAAAGATCAAGCGCATTTTTCCAGAGTAAGTCTCTACTTACATGCTCTCTGTCAAATTTCCCATGGTAATCCAACTTAATTGGCACATCAGGAGAAAACACAAAAGATCTGTAATGAAACGGAAAATTGTAAAAGAATCAATAAGCCCAAAAGCACCAGATACCATTTTATAACCTCTTAGTCATACTGTTAAGGCCTGTTTTTGCTCAGGAATACTCAAGCCTGAAGATCATTACTTGAAGCCCGAATTTAAACATCTCCAATATGGAAAAAAAAAAAATTAAAATCTCAAATCCTGAAATAAGAACAAGGCCTGCTGTAAAAGAAAAAGACATCTTTCAGTATGGTAGGCTTTAAACATCTCAAGATTATCTAAAATACTGTTTAACAAATGCATTTTAAATCATTTTAGAGATGTCCAAGCTCCAAGAGATTTCTCCTTTGGTCATAATGGTGGCAACTTAATTTGCAGACAAAAACAATGGTTAGTGACATGTAGCTGATTGGTCTCTTCTGCTGGTACTTTTAAGTTAATTAATTCATTTCTTCGTGCCGGATGTTGTGTTTTTTCTAAATTGAAAGCAAAAGTAGATGACATTTATAAAGTTTGAAAAAAAAAATCACATTTTTCCTTTGCAAAAATGAGAAGAAACCATTGTGACAAAAGGACAAATTGCTTTTCACCAGGCAAAAATCTCAAATTATCTACAGGAGACACCTATAAGCAATCACCTCCATTGTGAACTTTTGGAAGATTGTATGCTATTGCAGATGATAATTAATGTATGAGAAATGAATGGCACTTTTTTTAAATAAACCACCCCTGCGAAAGATTAAAAAACTTATGCTTGAAATAAGTGAATATTCATAAACATTAAATGACTATTTATGACCATAAAGCTGTTCTAAATCTCTTAATGAATTTCAAGGACATGTTCATGAACATAAAGAACCGGTTCAAGAATGGATTCATAAACCTGTACTTTATCATCATGAACATGTTCTTGAAATTCATGAAAAAGATCTGAAGTTGATGAATAAGATCTTGAATCTTCCAAAAGGGCATTGTAACAAAAGAAAAAGTTACTCGATTCAAGAAATATATTTTTGACATGGTAGTTTCTATCAAATATCCAAGAAGATGTGTCAAATTGAGGTGTTATGTGATTAGGCGGTAAATAATTATGTATGAGGTAATAGACTGAAGAAGTTGTCCTTACTTTATGAAGACTGGTTGTGAAGATCGAGGCGTGACTACAGAGGTCTCTCCATCAACAGAGGTAGGCATTTCGTTGTTACCACCAGATTGATCACTTCTGGTACTGCTAACTAAACTTCCCCGTAAACTAGCCTGAAAACCGTACAGAGTAGGTGAACTGAATGCTTTTATATCACTGGCAAATCTTGTCTTGATTAACTGATTGTAACAAATGTTTTGTATAAAAAAAGTAACAACAACGATTGGTGTGTGTTACTCTGTGTACATAATTATGTTTACACGTATGTAAATGGATAACTCATCAACGGGCTTCTGGATGCTCACAATTTCAACTCCCAACAAGCTGTGGTTGTGGGCATCTAGAAGCTGGGGAACGATACATGTGATTACATAACTACATGGTTTTTAACTAAAATCCTACATGTAGAGCTTAAGTTTAAATAATTCTGATTTCAAATGCAATGAAAAGAATTAATACCAAAGTCTAACTAATTCACATTTTTTCTTGATTATCGAGAAATATCAGAATACTCTACGAAATTTCCATCATCACATCATTATTTCACCGATAATTACCTGCTTATGTTAAATGCTGAATAAAATTATGTTATGTTATATTATGATATGTTATATTATGATATGTTATATTATGATATGTTATATTATGTTATAACAATCATATTGAACCAATTCTGTCATAATTTCAATGGTTAATGGACATGGTATCATTTTTATCTTGCACTTTCTATAGATGTCCCTTTGTTGGAAAGCAAAAATCTAATCAACATACTACTAATAAATACGTGGTGTTTTTCCCCTCAACAACTTCTGAATTGAAACAAAAAAGGATTACTTTCATTTGATATGCCAAGAAGGAATTACACTTAGTTGTATATATACAACAAGCAAGTTGTGCCTACATCGAAAACAAACTACATTGTATAGTTTTCATACTGATATTTGGCTAGCAAACAACAGATATGCACATGACAAAAACTAAGAAAAACAGCTTATTCTAAGGCATACATTTCTTTTAGAATATACAAACCTCCCAATATGACAAAATTGTTAACAATGGTTCATCATCATGAAGAGGCCCAAGTGAGCCAATGATGAAACAAACAGAAAAATACTTGTAGATCCTGAGACTCGAACCTGTGACCCCCGAATTCTTAGACCATCACCCAAACCACTGCGCCATGCAAGACCCCAATATGATTTTGACAACACAGAGCAAAACCCCCCAAAACAAACAGACAATTACCTGAAGATCCTGAGACTCAAACCCATGGGCCCAAAAATCTAAGTCCACCACCTAACTACTGGGCCAAGCAGGATCAGGACTTGCTTTTAAACAACACTGAGCAAAAAACCCCAAACAAACAGACAATACCAGTCTTGTAGATCCTGAGGCTGAAATCTGTGACACCTGAACTTTAAGTCCACCACCCTTACCCTAGCCACCCAGGACTCGATATGCTATTGAACTACACCGAGCCAATAATAAAACAAACAGACAGTCAGTTACCCACCCTTACCCTAGCTACCCAGGGCTCGATATGCTATTGAACTACACCAAACCAATAATAAAACAAACAGACAGTCAGTTACCTGTAGATCCTGGGTAAATTCATCAAACTGCATCAGTAATTCCTGGGGACCTGCATTTGGATCATTTACATCTGGTTTATTGACGGTCAACACAGGGGGTGGGGGGTTATTGCCCGCCCCATGGGAAGGGGACCTCTCATTGGCGGGTGTCTCAGACAGCGAGGCTTCGTCTGTCCCGGATAACTCCATTAGAAATGATTTGAGGAAGAAAAGTGTGTCCTGTAATACAAACGTAAACACATATTAGGGGAGATCCAACATGACACCTTTGTGGCAATAAAACGCTTGCACTATTTATTATCTATTTTTCAAAGTGCCATTTTTACAAATTTGGTGCCCACCAATTTTACTTTATTGTTTACATTCAAATATCGTCTAAGATAGCAAGGAGCACTAAGATTAATGAATGGCGTGCACCTGGTTAGAAAAATCATGTGAAATATATATAAAAAATATAGTGTTTTATAACAATGTGAACAGTCAAAATGGAGAAATTCTTGGGTTTATTAGTTCCCAATGTTTTGTGGCTGACCTTGTTTCATCGCTAAATGTAATCAAACCTTATAATACTAGCTCTTTTGAAAGCAACATGTGAACGTGTTACTGTCTTAATTCCTCTGTAAAAGAGGATTTAAAGAACTTTAAAGTCAATTTTCAATTATTATAGAACTTTCACAATTTAAGTGCAAATGAGTGCAAGTATGGCTTTAAGATTTGCATACATTCAATACAACAACCCCTAACCGGATCTATATACCATATCTTAACCCTTTACCAAATGCCAATTTTTTAACTTTCCCAAATTGAAAGAGTTTGCAGGCGACATTTCAAAATTTGATGAAATTGAAAAATAATCTTCTGATAGATCAGAAAACACTGTGGGAAAAGGAGAAATTGCTCGTTCAGAGCAATTTCTCCTTTTCCCACCATGTTTTCCAAAGTCGTCTGCAACAAACTGATCAAATGTTGTTATTGTTTGGTACTGGGTTGATGGAGACACGTACCTGGTCTATATTGAGACGTATAGGCTGTACAGATAACTTGATAGAGCACTCCTCCTCTGGAACTGGTGGGTTGGGACGTCTGTGAAGGGCCTTAAGATGGACCTGCAACATAACAATCGTACTTGTGTGACAAGGCGTGCCTCGCATTATGCACTTACGCACATGTGTATAGTTCATTTTGAAAATCGAAAAATTAAAAATGCTAAAAACGCAATAAAAATTGTTGCATTAGAAATAAACAATTTCACATTGTGAGACATATTGTCTGTCATTAATAGAAGAGGTTTTTTGGTCCCAAGTACCCTCTCAAACGCATCTTTGATGCCTTTTGGGTGAAAAACAAGAGCTGTCCGTAAGACAGCATGCTCGACTATTGGGCAATGTCGGAGAGGGGTATAGGTCAGTTAATTATTATTGTTTCTAAAATATGAGGGTGCAAACAATGATTCCCTACAATAGCTGTTGAGAAACGAACATGCATGTTAAGTTTTAACCAAGAATTTCTAAGTACAAAGGACCACATAATTAGCTTGAATTCAAAACAAGAGATTTCAAACTTGGTCAGGGACCTTTGACCCTAAACACATGTGTGGAGTATCAACCAATTTCATACAGTGGTTCATGAGATATAAACTTGCATGCAAAAATTTAACCAAGATAATTTTAAGTACAAAAGGCTGCATAATTTGCTTTAATTGGATACAAAAGATTTGAAACTTGGCCTGGGACCTTAGATTATTACCTAAAACACATGAAATTTGGTCAGGGACCTTAAATTATGACTCTGAACACATGTGTGAAGTATCAACTCATTCACTATAGTAGTTCATGAGATACAAACTTGCATGCAAAAACTTAACCAAGATTTTTTCTATGTACAAAAGGCGGCCTAATTAGCTTAAATTTAATACAAAAGATTTGAAACTTGGCCTGGGACCTTAGATTATTACATAAAACACATGTCTGAAGTATCAACCCATTGCATACAGTAGTTTATGAGACACAAACGTGCATGTAAAAACTTTACGAAGAATTTCTAAGTACAAAAAGGTGCATAATTTGCTTAAATTAAATATTAGAGATATGAAACTTGGCCAGGGACCTTAAAGTATGACCCTGAACACATGTGTGAAGTATCAACCCATTCCATACAGTAGTTTATGAGATACAAACTTGCAGTTAAAAACTTAACCAAGGTATGACGCCGACAGCGGCGCCAACGCCCGGGTGAGTAGTATAGCTCTCCTTATTCTTCGAATAGTCGAGCTAATAAAAGGAGAAATTCATCATCTTTCCAATTTCATCTTTGTCTCAATGGTTTCTTCTCAATACCTATACTCATACACTGCATATCGTTTTTCATACTTCACAATGTTGCTTTTATATTTGGACTATCCATCATAATCTCATATGAGAAAAAGCCTTCATGGAGTATCTTGCTTAACCCATTACCAAACAATAATGATAATTGACCAATTTGTTGCAGACAACTCTGGAAAACATTGTGGGAAAAGGAGAAATTGCTTGTTACGAGCAATTTCTCCTTTTCCCACAATGTTTTCTGCCCTATCAGAAAATTGTTTTTCAATTTCATCACATTTTGAAATGTCGTCTGCAAACCCTTTCTATAGAGACAGTGGAGTATTTGGCGTTTGGTAAAGGGTTGGGAGTTTTGGGGAATGGGATAAATCCTAATCTGCTCATATTTCGATATTTTATAAATGTTCTAGCTTACCATATTTGCATAGGTTTGTTTGGGCATGTCCTCTGATGAAAACTGATAGAGGAACTTGTTGATTTTGGACTGTTTGAGTTTGTCCCGTATTTCCACGTCACTGATAAGCAGCACCTGTCTAGAGGCTTGCTCCGTTGTTAACGGGAACTCCTCTTGCTGAAATCTCACCTGGGGGAAAACATTGACAAGACAGTGTGACTGGGGTTTTACATAGCATCAACAATTTTTCAGTTATATTGCGTTGCATTGCTCATCAAAAATGAAGACATTGACATTACAGAGTGATTTGGGGTTTTACATAGCATCAACAATTTTTCTGTAATAATGTGTTGGCTTGCTAATCAAGAATGAAGACATAGACATGACAGAGTGATTGGGGTTTTACATAGCATCAACAATTTTTCAGTTATAATGTGTTGGCTTGCTCATCAAGAATGAAGACATAGATATTACAGAGTGATTGGGGTTTTACATAGCACCAGCAATTTTTCAGTTATAATGTGTTGGCTTGCTCATCAAGAATGAAGACATAGATATGACAGGGTGATTGGGGTTTTACATAGCACCAGCAATATTTCAGTTATAATGTGTTGGCTTGCTCATCAACAATGAAGACATAGACATGACAGAGTGATTGGGGTTTTAAATAGCATCAGCAATTTTTCAGTTATAATGTGTTGGCTTGCTCATCAAGAATGAAGACATAGATATTACAGAGTGATTGGGGTTTTACATAGCACCAGCAATTTTTCAGTTATAATGTGTTGGCTTGCTCATCAAGAATGAAGACATAGATATTACAGAGTGATTGGGGTTTTACATAGCACCAGCAATTTTTCAGTTATAATGTGTTGGCTTGCTCATCAAGAATGAAGACATAGATATTACAGAGTGATTGGGGTTTTACATAGCACCAGCAATTTTTCAGTTATAATGTGTTGGCCTGCTCATCAAGAATGAAGACATAGACATGACAGAGTGATTGGGGTTTTACATATATAGCACCAGCAATTTTTCAGTTATAATGTGTTGGCCTGCTCATCAAGAATGAAGACATAGACATGACAGAGTGATAGCACCAGCAATTTTTCAGTTATAATGTGTTGGCCTGCTCATCAAGAATGAAGACATAGACATGACAGAGTGATTGGGGTTTTACATATATAGCACCAGCAATTTTTCAGTTATAATGTGTTGGCCTGCTCATCAAGAATGAAGACATAGACATGACAGAGTGATTGGGGTTTTACATATATAGCACCAGCAATTTTTCAGTTATAATGTGTTGGCTTGCTAATCAAGAATGAAGACATAGACATGACAGAGTGATTGGGGTTTTACATAGCATCAGCAATTTTTCAGTTATAATGTGTTGGCCTGCTCATCAAGAATGAAGACATAGATATGACGGAGTGATTGGGGTTTACATAGCACCAGCAATTTTTCAGTTATAATGTGTTGGCCTGCTCATCAAGAATGAAGACATAGATATGACGGAGTGATTGGGGTTTTACATAGCACCAGCAATTTTTCAGTTATAATGTGTTGGCTTGCTCATCAAGAATGAAGACCTCTAACTTAACAGCTCTTATTGGCCCTTTGGGAAATACTGTGATATAGATAGACTGGATCATCCTGAAATCGCGAACATTTGTCATTAATCAAACAATCACCAGCTGGATTTATCGCAATTCTCTTTAAGTCTCAGTTGGCTTGAAGACTACCTCTCATAAAAATGGATTAATTATTTGATTCTGGAGACATTGTTAGGTATGTAGAATGTCATATCCGTCTAATATCCGGACCGATTGTTCATCAAATCTCAACTTGCAATCGGTCCAGTACAACAGAAATCGGTCCAAAACCACAGATTCGGCATTTTCCTAATACCTGAGTGAGATAGTCAAGTGAAATTGATTCTTACCTTTGAGAGTTGAAATTCCATACACTTGGACGTGTCCCTGTGGGGACCCCCTTTAGTCTGGAGGGTCTCCCTCTGTAAGGGCGGGGCCTCTCTACCCCCAGCGTGCCCTGACCATCTGTTGGCTCCACTGTGGTAGGAGACAGACAGGCTGTCCCTGCAAAATACATGTTAAAGGCACATCAAAGGAGAGGGGTACAAATAAATTACTGGAAAATTATATGAAGTTCTTTTTTTATGTTCATAGAAGTCATGAGAAATAATTTACAAATGCATTGTGACCTTATTTAATAAACTCTTTAAACATAAGTTATTTTGTGATTGAATCATAGTTGTCTCCAATTCAAACATGTTTATCAACAACCTGTTTGTTTACATATTCAAAACAATGAATTCTGATTGGTCAGTTCAAATCTTTTTACAAGGTCATAGGTTAAGAATCAGGCAATCTGAATTATTAAACTGGCTAATATGGGTTATTTCTCGTTGGGTTTCATGTTTAAGTTGTGCTGATGGGTTTTATTTGTGATAAGTATTTGAATATGACCAAAAGTTTACCAAATAGTATAGTTTGATATAGCATTTATCTTCTTTTATGAGCCTTTAAGACAAGTAAAGACATGTAAAGAGACCTTCATTTTTCCTAAACTATCATAATTTATCAGCTTTCAATTGGTTCTTTTTTTTGTATGGGTTTTATGCCATTACCAAACAATTACGATATTTGACCAGTTTGTTGCAGATGACCCTGGAAAACATTGTGGGAAAAGAAGAATTTGCTCTTTACGAGAAGATTAAATTTCAATTTCATTACATTTTGAAATGTCGTCTGCAAACTCTTACAATTTGAGACAGTCGAGAATTAGGGGTTTGGTAAAAGATTAAGACAAGTGAAGAGACCTTAATTGTTTGAAGATTTTCATCATCATAATTCATCAGCTTTCAATTTGTTCTGTTTTCTTTTTTATCGGGTTAAACACTGTGTGCACAGTATTTTGGTTATATCACAGCCTTCCTGGTTTTCACCAGTGCTAGGTGGGGTTCTGCAGTTTCTTGCCCAAGGACACTTCCACAAAAAATCCTAGTGCCCCTGGGTACCGTTTTACTAAACGACTTAATATAAGGACAATAATTGCACAAGTCGAAACGGATAAACAAGGACGACAATGAAAAGTCATCTGCAAACTCTTTCAATTTGGGACAGTAAAAAACTTGGCGTTTGGTAAAGGGTTAAAAAGCCCACATATGGCTTATCTTGTGATTTCAAGGTCATAATTCCTACCACCATACCATGAAAGGCCCTTAATCCTCATTATCCCTTCACCAAATGCCAAATTTTTGACTGTCTCAAATTGAAAGACTGAAATAATGTTGATGTGAAAAACTAATTTAAACATGAAAAATGAAACAAATATTAATTACTAGTTCTTATATTTAACTCTAATTTCCAAAGCATTAATAAGAATCGTTAGCCAAAATATGAAAACATCATTTTCCCCCCCAAATTAACCAGTAACCAATAAGTTACAAGTGATAACAAACCTGTTCATCTCTGTATGTACTCTCTCCTCCATAGCGGGCCTAGGGACATCTCCGAAATCTTTTCCCCCGTAGATATGCCAGACCACCGTCAACTCCTTGAGTGTGTAACGGTATTCAGCCAGCGGAAAGTTGTCCGGAGATTTCAGGAGGTCTGTTCGTCCAACGGGCTTTGCAAAGTAATTGTCTTTGATTTCCACCGTCGCTGTGGCAAACACTCGAATGGTTGGTTCTCCATCTTTATGCTGTGAGAAAAGGATACAAGTAAAAGCATTTGAATGAAGGTGAGAAAAACATGCAGCCAGACCGGGACTTGATCCCAAGACCTCAACAAACAGTGCAAACGCTCTACCTACTGATCTATCCTGCCCGCTTACATATTCAACTTAACCTTGTAAATCAAGACCCCTTCAACATACTCCCAACAAAATTGAAATTCATTTTGAATTTCCTGCGAACAGCATGTATTTGGAAAACTATTCTGGAGTATCTATCACTGTAGCTACAATTGGTCATTTATGTTGGGCTCCAAAGTAAACAAGGTAAGAAAAACATGCAGCCAGACCGGGTCTTGACATTGTGACCTCGCCAAACCGTGAGAAACCTCTATCACCTAAGCCATCCGCCCCGCTTACACATGAAACTCTACCTTGTAAATAAAGACCCCTACTACAAACTCCCCACAAAATTGAAATTCCATTTTAAACCCTTAGAATGCTTGGTAATTTTCTAAAAATAGATTTTGGTATCATTTGCTTTCCAATACCTATATCTGCTTAATTTTGATGAGGAAAGATACCCAGAGTAGCAAACAGGTTAGATCACAGGCAAGCTGTCAATTTATTTGGCAGCTGGCCCGGATCTAGCCCTTGTATAAGCAAAAAGTTGGTTCCAGCACTATAAGGGCTAAGGACATTTAAAGCTGCAAAGAATATGGAGACATATAATCAGCTCCAGAGACATATAATCAGATCCACAAATTAATCTTTATCTTTATACATTTAAAAATTCCTTGTTATATCCTATATATCAACAAGACCATTCTTATGAGTTATCACAATTTAACATTCAGAGCAGAAATAATGAAACAATTGAAAGGAAATTCCTCTCTAATCTGGAACCCCCAAAGTAAATAACGCGTACACACCGACTTTCCCCAGGCAGCATCATCAATGATACAGAAGTCGTCCTCCTCTTCGCAGCTATCAGACAGGGAACCAGCCAGGCCTGACATGGTGCTGCTGGTTACCGAATCCACATTCTGTGTTATCACAATTGGTTCCCGCTGGGAGCCAGCATCCAGATCAGAGCTAGGTCCCAGCTCAGGGACGAAGAAAACTTCGGTCTGTTGTTTTGGTCTTCTTGGTGCGTCTGCTAGACCTGTGAAAAAGGTTTCTTTTAGATTTGGTTATTACAGCTGGTCACACAGTATTTCAACTGTTTCTTAGAGCCTTCTTTATGTAAGCTTGAATACTACATATTGCTTTAATACATGTCTTTTGTACAACATTTTAAAATGTTTACTGTTTTATTTGAAAGTAAGCTGGTTCCAAAACAGTTCTATCCTTTTTTAACTTTGAAATGTACGGACATGTAAAATCAAAAAGATTTAAATTCAATCTAAGACATAAGGATTTGCTTCCCCATCAATGTAAAACAAAAAGTTTGAGTTCAATCTAAGACATAAGGATTTGCTTCCCCATCAATGTAAAATTAAAAAGATTAAAACTCAATCTAAGACGTAAGACCTTGTTTTCCCATCAATGTAAAATAAATAGTTTGAGTTCAATCTAAAACATAGGGATTTGTTTCCCAATCAGTGTAAAATAAAAAGTTTGAATTCTATCTAAGACGTGAGGCCATGTTTACCAATCAATGTAAAGTGGAAAGTTTTAATGGAATCTACAATCTAAGCAATTGTTTCCAAAATAAAATTGACCAATTAAAAGATTTTACCCATTACCAAACAATAAGGACATTTGACCAGTTTGTTGCAGATGACTCTAGAAAACACTGTGGGTTAAGAGCAATTTCTTCTTTTCCCACATGTTTTCTGCTCCATCAGAAGAATATTTTTCAATTTCATCACATTTTAAAATGTCGTCTGAAATCTCTTCGAATGGGACAGTAAAAAATTGGGCGTTTGGTAAAGGGTTAAAAGATAACACCAATACCAGTTTCCATACCTGGTTCTTCTCCATCCGAGTCTTCACTTTCAGATGATTGTTTCATCGCGTCTGACAACAGGTTATGTACATGGTCTATCTTTGAGGCAGATAAAGGATTCAGTCCTAAACTCTCAAGATGTTCATCTGCATGCCCTTCGTCCGCCTGTTAATTGTGATGAACTTTGGGTAAAGATGTTTAACCCATACCAAATGCCACATTTACGACCGTCCCAAATTGAAAGAGTTTGCAAACCACATTTCAAAATGTGATGAAATTGATTTTCCAAAGTCGTCTGCCAAAATGTTTTCTTCCCTATTAGAAGATTATTTTCTAAGTTCATCACAATATGAAATGTCGTCTGCAAACTCTTCCAATTTGGAACAGTCGAAAATTTGGTGTTTGGTAAAGGCTTAAGTGGCACAAGCAATGTGCCCCAGATATCAATCAAATAACTGAAGTTTTCAATCAAAGCACTGAAAGGCACTTAAGCTCTTTACACAGTTCATTTGAATGAAAACACATGTTTTAAGTATCTTTAAAGGGAACTGGTCTACAATGGGTACATTTCTATTGAGTATGCTAAAAAACAATGAATTTGTAAAGGTATGATATACTTCTGAAATAATCCCTAAAGAACTGATGTCATTTGAGGTCCGTGTGAAGTTTTAATTTTTGCTATTTATTGAATTTGCGTAAGTGAAACTCATGGGGGCAGTTGAAGATTTTGTGGATGCTCAGATCGCATTATGTATACAAAACTGTCTCCATTTGGGGTCTCCTTTTTTTCTGTACTCTATAATAAAGACTATCCGCTATACATGGAGTATAATATGCTAAGCTGGGTCAATGGTATGCCTACTCCAAAGTTATCTCTAAATGTAATTGTACAGTGAATAAAAAGCGAGATGTATGTCCATACGCATGATTTAAAAATCTCACTGAAAACTCATTTAAACGCATTTGCAGCTGATGATTTTCATCAAACATTTTTTTACCATGACCTTTTTTTAGTATCAATTTGTATTTTTATTTTTCTTTGGTGTAGCCATACCTTAATGTCGAGTATAGCATACAGGTCATGTATAGCAGTTGCCAGGTATAGAAAAGGAGATTGTTCTGGTCATCATTGATTTATAAGACGATTATTATGAAATCTACATGCACAATCCAGGAGTTCTTATTTCATTATTGGTAATTATATACGACACTTAACACCACAGACACGATTATTTTGACTTTTACGGACCTTCCATTGTAGACCACTTCACTTTAAGCTTTGTCACAATTGATATAAATAAGTTTTTAAAAGATACAAAGACAATTCCTTACATTAATACTGATACTTGTCTCTATTTCTGTGCTGGTTTGGGACTCGTCCAGATTATTGATTGTCAAATCCCCATCTGCTGCCAGATACTTAATCAGATCTATGAACGCTATGCAAGAATCGGCGCATGTTCGGAGATTCAGGCGATTTGTGGACACCCTTAAGTCTGTCTTTGGGAACCTCTGTAAAGGAAGAAATTCATAGTTCCAAACAAATAAAGCGTATGAATACTATGCACAAATTGGCACATGTTTGCAAAACCAAGCAATTTGTGTACAATCACAAATCTTAAGAGTCTCTGTGAAACAAGAAATTCATTTTCAGAAAAAGTGACATAATAGTCTATGAGAGTCATGACAGAATGGTCACATGCTTGCAGACAAGGTGCTTCATGGACATCCATAATCGATTCCATGAACAAAGAAACGAGTAACTCATAATGTGGCTGTTTGTTAATGTTCCTCTATCTTTTCGTTAATCACCATTCACATAACCCAAACATGGGGATTCTCAAGGAACCAAGATCTTATATAAGTACCGATTCATCTCTGAAATTTAAAAATCTTCCGAATCCAGAGGCACAATTCATGTCATACTCTGTTACTCACAGGATCTTTTCCATCATTTGAGCGTAGAAGGATTTCCAGTCTACCTATGTCAGCAACACACACAAAATCTGAAATAATAACATAAAATGCTAAACCTAAAATAAAGAACAATGGTGCTAAATTTGAAATAATAAAAGCTGATTCTATCAATTTACTTTTATCGTTAACACATAAAAACTTTTCTTTATTTGAATGGTGTTTAACAACATATCAACAATTTTTCAATTATGTAACAGCTTTCCTGGGGCTCTGAAGTTGATTTACTAAAGGTCACTCCCACAAACCAGAGGTGTCTATTGGGCTTGAATCCAGGACCCAGAGTTCTAAATTCACCACCTTAACCACTGGGCCACGCAAGACCCAACATAAAGACTATTTCAAAGTTTCATACGATAGAGGTCATGTCTAACAGTTGCAAAAAAAAGTTGACCAATATGACCGAAGTAAAGATTTGTTTAATATCAGTATTTTAATTTGCATTTTCAGTTACATTTTACTTGGTTAATAATGTTTACATACTTCAGGAAGAAAAACCTAAACACCTAACGAATCAGTGCTAATCTTTTTTCAAAATGTTTTCTTCTCTACGAATAACAACAATGTATCCAAGCATTAGTGATCATTGGTACTTGATGTTGTTCTTTTTTATTAACCCATTACCAAACGATGATGAAATTTGACCAGTTTGTTGCAGACAACTCTGGAAAATGTTCTGGGAAAAGGAGAAATTGCTCTTCATGAGCAATTTCTCCTTTTCCCACAAAGTTTTCAGCCCTATCAGAAGATCATTTTTCAATTTCATCACATTTTGAAATGTCGTCTGCAAACTCTTTCAATTTGGAACACTTGAAAATTTGGCGTTTGGTAAAGGGTTAAGAGACAAAATACCACATGGGAGATGATTTAAATACAAATGTACTCTCAATGTATAAATTCTTACACTTGGACAAATCTATTTTCTGTTCTTTTGTTCTCGTAGAAAGGTATAAGGCCCCATCATCAAGGACAAACCTGAAACGATTAAAAATGGATAAATTCATAACACTGTGACATGAAATTGTGTACACTTTATTACAATATCATGGGTGAAAGTTGAAGAATTTCAAAAGCCTAAAAACTCTAGTTCTTTATCCTGAAAAGGCATGTTTGCTATCTCGTTATACATGTGTAGGGGCAAAAAGTCTCAAAATTCTGAAATCAGGAATAATTTTGAACACTTTCTGCCATGCAATCCATAGAATTACGATCACTTTGGGATATAAAGTACATTATAGAATTGTGCTTTATTGACCAGTTGGCAATTCACAGTTAAATGAACATTTATAAAAAACAAACTCGAAACAAACCTACCGGTACAAACAAAAATGGATAAATTCATACACTTTGTCATGGAATTGTTATCATATTATACAATACATAGAAGTATGGTGACTTCAGGATGTAAAGTGCATTATAAAAATGTGCTCAATTGACCACTTGCCAGATCACAGTTATATGAACATGTATAAAATAAACAAACTTGAAACAAACAAAAATGGATAAATTCATACACTGTGACATAGAATTATGATCACTTCAGGACGAGGGTTCAATGCAAGACTATAGTAAGTGCTTCATGTTTATGAAGCACTTACTATAGTATTGCATTGAACCCTCGAGGATATGACATGCAATCTCACCTGCAATGCTATTACAATACAATACAGTTTATTTCAGTAAACAGGCCACCTACCCACAATACATATACATAATACACAAATCAAATTAAATACAGATGTGCCCAACACTGTCATCAATGTTATTCATATAAGATTTTAAGAAAAAGAATGATAATTGATTACATTACAAGAATGATATGAAGTCAAGTGGAAACGCATTGAAGTAATTATGATACATAGAAAGCTAGGTTTTTCAAAGTTGTATTATCATCAATTGTAAAAAGATTGTACAAATTATCTAAGTTTGGAAAGTTTATGACTTGAGTATCTAAAACGAGCTAAATTCAAAAGTGATTTAAAATTGCTATGAAAGTCACATCTTGTTGAGTCAATTATGTCATTATGCCATTTTTGTAAAGAACAATCCATTAATCTCTGTTTAAAATGTTTACAAAGTTGTTTTGACTTGCCTATTTCTCGCAAAATCAATATAAAACCAAAACCACATGAAAAAAGAAATTCTCGTACTTTTGTGACCCAATTATTTCTACCAAATGAATCTTGTGTTTTAAGCATCAAATAACATTGTTTGGAGTATTTGTGGTTTTCCATTTCAATAAGTCTTTCACAATATCCTATAAATTTCATATGGTAATGGCAATGATATAGTTTGAACCCACCAAAACTCTTAAAGGTCATATGTACAGGTTGGGTTTATTTCATAATATCAAAATATGAAGTAAAAGAATCACATTGAAATTATTAGCAACTTTTTAGCATAACGCATTACGTCATAAATCACCGTCATAGCGCACCGATTAATAAAAGTTCGTATGACTTACTTCCCTTTGCTGTGACGTCACTCGTGATCCACTGAATGTGCCATGTAAAGGGCGTGAAGAGCGATCGCTGGTTAGAATATGTTTTTTTCTTCAAATAAACGATCCTAAAGTCATTGTTTGGATTGACAGCGCTTTTTTTTATTGAATATGATTCATTTTATAAGAATATCAATTTGAAAAAAAGATAAATTAATAACTTAACCCGTAAATTTGCATGGATTTGTCATTCCGTAAACCTGTTCATATGAAAGGAACGGCTTGAAAATGGGACGATTTTCCTCGAAATAGCAATCCTTAAGTCAATGTTTGGATTGACAGTGCATTTTCTTTATTGAATATGTTTGATATTATAAGAATATTCTTCTGAAAAAAAAGAGTAAGTGACGTAACGCGTAAATTTGAAAGGATTCGTAAATGTTTTCATATGTAAGAATCGGCTTGAAATTTTGACGATATTTGTGAAAACAGCTATTTTTATCAATATTTGTTGAAAAAAAAACACGAGTACTTTTTCGTCAATGATTGTGTATTAGCATTAGGGTTAAATTGAGTAGTAAACAAAGGTATAGATCTGAATTGTCTTAAAACCGTACATCTTATAACTATTAACTGTCAAATTCACCCTGCATTGTCTTATCAATACATGAAATGAAACGGGAGAAGATCATAAATTGCGAACAAACAAACCGTATTATAACCCAACTTACTTGTGATACGAAGGTTATCCTTTAAGTCACATGTTCACTACACATCAACTTACTTGTGATACGAAGGTTATCCTTTAACTCACATTTTTACCACACATCCAATTTTCAAAACTAAACACTGGCACATTCAAGAGTATTTGTTAAAATCATCCAGCAACTTTCCAGTAACTCCACCCCCAGTAAGAGGTCTATGATTTCGAAATTGATGTCGTCGTTCTAGACCAACTGTTTTGACTTAAGAATTGTTCTTCATATTTACTTTACATTTATGTTCGTTTTCTCTCGTGTTAGTAGCCTTGACATATTGAGCATTTAATTTTCGGACAGGTTTAATAATTAACAGCTAAAACATAAAAATCGTCATATTCTATTTTACTAACAACCTTAAATAAACATACATGTATTTGAATTTATTTTTTATGATTTTGGAATTTGAATATCAATTTGACGAAACTTGATTTTGATGTTAAACGTTTTTGTTGTTGAAAACATAGAGTTAATACCGTTTTAGTGAATACTGATTATCATATACTTATTGAAGTGTCAAACTATTCTAATAGAAAAGACAACATGTTCACTTCTTTGAATATCATAACGACAAAGTATCAGACGTAAGTCACATTGAGAGATAAATATGTCCTGACACCTTATCAATCCAAACATCCTGTGATAGTTTGGTCTTAATTGGTTATATCTTAACAATGGATTTTTTAGATAAATTTAATTGCCGCGCATTGAAAGTGTGAGATTTGCCGCTTGTTATTTCATGTCTGGAATAGCAGAACGTGTCAGACCTGTTAATTAACAACAGAGATACTTAAGAGATTAACGCCAGAGGCTATCTTTCGCCTAAACAATAAAAGACTTGGGACTTGAAACATACTGTGCAAATGTGGCAGAGTGGTGTTAATTTGCACCACGACCCTTAATCCTTGTAATGTCCGATGTTTGTTGATTGACCCTTTGTATGTGCGGTAAACTGACAATAATCAATTAAACTGTAAACAAAGAGATTATTTTCAAATGTGTTAATTATGTATTTAGTGATCTTATTACTAAATTATCAATATAAATTTGTAATAATCATGTTTGAACACCTGCATTTCAGTGTGACATACGTCATTTAAACCAATATTACCAATGGCAAAAAAATGAGGTGTGTGATTTAAATAATTACGAAAAGTAGACGCTGAGTTCAGAGACAGTTTGCGGATATCAAATATTCATTATTTTGAATTTTCATTCAAAGACAACGGCAGATAAAAGAAACTTGCTTGTTTTAATCGGTTTGTTATCATAGCAATCAACATACATTTTTCATTTTGTCTCATTTATGTACAATGGCAACGTTTCTACGATTATGTTAAAACATAAAACAAGTTTTGCAAATAAGACCAAGATGCATTTAAGCGTTTAAAACCCAAAGACATGGCAACACAATAATTTATGATGTTGGATGAAATCAACACATTCATGCAACCGTTTGAATTCTTAGGTAATATAATCGTAAAGCAGCCTAATCAAGTATTCCTAACTAAGTATGTAGCAAAGTTAATCTGTTCCAAACAAAACTAGCATAGCAAGTAAGAGAGTCATTCGAGGAAATTAACTTTCAAAAAAGGTGTAATCAACGTGATTTATCCTTTTCTTGAATTTATCTACATTTACACAGTGCAAACTCTATATAAAGATCTAGCAAGACTACACGAGGCTCAAACGCCCCAAACTAAAAGTCAGAAATTGTTTTAATCACGAACATCAGTTCACCACAACGTTAATTTTGAAAAAATTTCCTTTACCTGAGATCATGTGGGAAACAGCGTAACAAAAGGACTTCAGGCTTAAATTATCAGTAGCAACTTGGTACATTGGGTAATAAAAAAACGACTTTTGATAGATATTTGGAGTCATTCCGAAATACGCTGTACACATTTGCGCGTCACACCAATGTCTTGACACATGGTTGTATGCTTTATCGCTTGATTAGTGTTTGAAAGTGAGATTAGCTTTGTCTGGTTTGCATTGACAGTCTTGAAACCAAAACATCAAGGTAAAGTGAATGTTGTCGGTGTGTTTCAAATAAGGGAAATATAACAGTTACTCAATAAGTAGAATGAATTTGAAGCGTCTTCACCTGTATAAATAACTTTGAATTGAGTCCGATCATTTAAAGATCAATAAAATCAATTCTCTGGAAACGCCTAACAATGCGTAAACTTGCCGTCTTCGAAGTGAAAGTAACACAGCCTACTGTTCTTGTTTGGGGAATATATCTTTTGCTTATTTGTAAAGACGGTCCAGTTTATTTATCGAAACTTTTTGCAGCTTTGATGTTCGTCGGAAAAAGGAAAAAACTCGCATTTCTGCGACCAAAAGCAGAATAACACCAGAAGACCTGTCAAAATACCATATTCAATATCCAATTTACGTTTCCCAAAACACAATTCAACACTTAAAATGTCCGAAATTTGTAGAAAAACACCGTCGTTACTGAGAACTAGATTCTTCTTACTGATAGTTTATATGACTTTGAATCACAAATGAAGTCACAACAAGGGAGATAAGTCATTCACAAAAATCGATAAAGGTGAATAAAAGTAGTCAAAAACAACCTTTTTCGCTTCTGTATGAGAAAAAAATCATTACCTCTGTTATAACGAAACCATAACCTTATTCAAAAACCATAATTAAAGAAAATTTTGTTTATCGGGAAATATGACCTTTAAGAATGGGTTTATGGGTGGAAAAGCCAAAGTACTTACCTCAATAATGATATAGCCGACTCTGTTACAATATTACTGGATATTGAGAAAGACTCTGCTGTTAAAACTGTTCTCAAAGGCAGATTCTTAGGTCTGAAATAAAAAGGTTTTTTGTGTGTTTTAATTGGTGTTAACAGTTATGCAATGATGCCCGGCTCACAATTTATGAAGGAAGACGCTTAACATCACAGCTAGCACAGGAAGGTGGAACCCTTTACATTCCATCAGTGAGCCTGATGACTGCCTTTCATTCAAATACAAATTGGTGGAAAAATCTGACTTTTAATTACTCGTGGGTAATGCCAGATTTCATCACTTGTCTGTATAATGATTATATAGTGGATTTTAACAAAAGATACCCCTAGCCATTAAGACTTTTGGATAAGCTGTACCATACGGACAATTGGTTTTGCCATCCCTATATTTAACTGATACAACATTTTGAGCCTACTTTAACCCTTTCCCAAACAATAACGACCTCTGACTACTTTATTGCAGACAACTTTAGAAATCATTGTAGGAAAAGGAGAAACTGCTCGTAATGAGCAGTTTTTCCTTTTCCCACAAAGTTTTCTGCTCTATCTGAAGAATATTTTTCAATTTCATCACATTTTGAAATGTCGTCTGCAAACTCTTTCAATTCGGGACAGTCCAAAATGTGTTGTTTGGGAAAGGGTTAAGAGGGGCGTATTGTGATTACATGTTCCGACTTCTACCACTAGGCCCAGGAGGTCCCCAAATTAACAGAAAATTTGAAACATAAAACACTTGAAACAAATAGCACTTTCTCTCCTTTTGAACATTTCTTTGCTACCTGTGAGACTGGTTTTCAACATACATTTAAAGAATGCAATGGCACAAAATTTATTTGTCTCTCATCAACAATCATTTATGTCATTCTGGAGAGCATTAATTTTTGAAGTTTAGAATAATTATAGTGCAGTTTTGGTGAAGAAATACCTGTAATAGGAAAAGTGCGCTAACCACAATGAAAAATTACTGAAATATTGTTATAAATGGCATGAACCCTAATCTAACAAACAAAGGTTTTAAACCTGTACATTTGCCACCTCTGCCTGCTTAAAATCAGAATTATTTTTCATCAAGCATGGTCAAAATTAGTTTTAATTTGGAAACATAACTGCACAAATTTCCATTTAGTGCTCAAAAGTTAATACAATAATTAGTGTAAGGATACAACATCATTCCTATATCTATCGTTTATAGACATAAGCATACACAACCATACCTGTAATCTATTGCACAAGTCCACAAATGTACATGCAGTTCTGTAAGGACGGTCGGGTCGACATAACCCAATATAGGATAGTCCTTCACATCCAGAAAGCTCATCAACTGTAAACAAAGAGAACATATTCATGGTATCATACTCAATTCAATTTTATTCAACATAAAATAGCACAAAGCATACTTACAGCCATAACAAAAATAATACATAATATTTCAACACATGCATAGACAGTAACAGTAAGGTAAGGATTTTCCAGAGAAGTACAAGATAAAAAGTTAATACAGCTATGCTTTTCATTTGTAAAACAGAAAAGAGTAGTCTGGACGAAGTAGGAGGCTATGTCTATTTTAAGAGAAAACATTCTATAAACATATTGTTAAAATAAATTTGATTATTCGTCATTATTTCTAAGTCATGACCCTCCTGAACTGTTCCTGTAAATAATCAATATTATAACAGTATAGTCACTCATTTTCTCTTATAGAATTTCTGTGAATACGTAGAACTGTAGAGTCTGATATTGTTAAACTCATTTACCAAATGCCAAATTTTTGACTGCTCCAAATTGAAAGAGTTTGCAGAGGACATTTCAAAATGAGATGCAATTGAAAATAATCAACTGATAGGGCAGAAAACATTGAAGGAAAAGCAGCAATTTCTCCTTTTTCCACATGTTTCCCAAAGTCGTCTGCAACAAAGTGGTCAAATCTTGTTATTGTTTGGTAATGGGTAATGATATCTTCACATTTACATAAAGGAAAGCTGATATGAATAATTTGTCTCTCATTACTTGACATCTGTATAAATGAGAGAAAACACACAGCTGCTTGGAACCAATACTGTTCATAGCTATTGAGAAAATAACAGGAAATGTTTTTTTTGCCACTATATTTGAATTATTTTGTAACAGTAATTCTATTGTATCTAAGACAATCATGCATTGTTTTAAGGAAATGTTCTCATTTTCAAAGTTGTCTGTTGAAGATCTTTAAAACAGGAAAAGTTAAAAAGTTGAAATAAAAAAACTGACCTGTATAAACACATTCTGGTAGGGAGGTAAAACCATATGTCTCAGTGTAGCCCCTCTCACACCCACAGATACCAAAAACTCCTACAAAATAGGAAAAATGACATCATTTATATTCATAATGTAGCCCCTCTCACACCCACAGATACTAAAAACTCCTACCAAATAGGAAAAATGACATCATTTATATAAATAATGTAGCCCCTCTCACACCAACAGATACTAAAAACTCCTACAAAATAGGAAAAATGACATCATTTATATAAATAATGTAGCCCCTCTCACACCAAAAGATACTAAAAACTCCTACAAAATAGGAAAAATGACATCATTTATATAAATAATGTAGCCCCTCTCACACCCACAGATACTAAAAACTCCTACAAAATAGAAAAAATGACATTTATATACATAATGTAGCCCCTCTCACACTTGCAGATACTAAAAACTCCTACAAAATAGGAAAAATGACATCATTTATATAAATAATGTAGCCCGTCTCACACCTACAAATACTAAAAACTCTTACAAAATAGGAAAAATGACATCATTTATATACAAAATGTAGCCCCTCTCACACCCACAGATACTAAAAACTCCTACAAAATAGGAATAATGACATCATTTATATAAATAATGTAGCCCCTCTCACACCCACAGATACCAAAAACTCCTACAAAATAGGAATAATGACATCATTTATATGAATAATGTAGCCCCTCTCACACCAACAGATACTAAAAACTCCTACAAAATAAGAAAAATGACATCATTTATATAAATAATGTAGCCCCTCTCACACCAACAGATACTAAAAACTCTTACAAAATAGGAATAATGACATCATTTATATACATAATGTAGCCCCTCTCACACCCACAGATACCAAAAACTCCTACAAAATAGGCAGAATAACATAATTTATATACATAATGTAGCCCGTCTCACACCTACAAATACTAAAAACTCTTACAAAATAGGAAAAATAACATCATTTATATACATAATGTAGCCCCTCTCACACCCACAGATACCCAAAACTCCTACAAAATAGGCAGAATAACATCATTTATATACATAGTGTAGCCCCTCTCACACCTACAAATACTAAAAACTCCTAAAAAACAGGCAAAATAACATCATTTAGATACATAATGTAGCCCCTCTCAAAACAGATACCAAAAACTCCTACAAAATAGGCAAATAACATCATTTATATACAAAGTGTAGCCCCTCTCACATCCACAGATACTTAAAACTCCTACAAAAAGGGCAAGATTACACCATTTATATACATAATGTAGCCCCTCTCACACAGGCTGGTGAGGATTGAACAGACCCTTCCCTGATACAAGCCCTACACCTTAAGCACTGGGAAACAGAGACCCTAGAAAGATGGCCTTGGTTTTTATTTTTGTTTGGTTGATTTGTTTTACATCGATTGTAGAGGAGGCTTCATAAACCCCATTGATTCACTCTCCATGCGTGTTTCCTGGACAATACAACAGTAATTGCGCCGGTTTGTGGGCTAGTCCCGGCAATTTTCACCTCACCTAACAGGGATTCGAACCCGGGACCCTCAGCACAGTAGTCCGTTGCTCTACTACTGTGCCTTTGTCACCCTGAATATATAACAAAGTAGGAAAGAAAAAAACACCAACATACCTTGACCTTCTCGTCTACGGTAAGGTCAGTTTTGGAAGCCATTGTACTAAGTTTGATCTTAACTGCCACAGAAAGCATGTCCAGGGAGTCGCCCCCTTGACCAATCTTGTCGTGCGTAGTGACCAGGACTCCCGTTTCTGACCGGTAGATAAGGTGCCGACTCTGGAGGTGTGTCGGGACGTGCCTTGATAACTCGCTACAGTTGACCACAGGCGAATCTGGGCTGTTCT
The DNA here is from genome assembly GCA_947846245.1 of Cerastoderma edule. NCBI lineage: Eukaryota > Metazoa > Mollusca > Bivalvia > Cardiida > Cardiidae > Cerastoderma > Cerastoderma edule. Next base: position 17,741,650 of record OX401404.1, read on the forward strand.
CGACACCAGCTTTGTGAATGGTAATAAAGTATTAGATTACAGTCATTAACTGACACAGGTCCCATATGGGTCCTCTTCGTCAGTGCTGTACCTACATTTTTCAGTTCTGGAACGGTTTTCCTGGATACCCCAGTACTAGGCTAGGGCTCTGAAGTGACTTGCCAAAGGCCACTCCCACGTAACCAAATGGCCTTGGTGGGGCTCAAACCCAGGAACCCTGTGTTCTGAGTCCACCACCTTAAGCGACGGTGGACGACGCATTATTATTATTTTTTATACAGGGATAACCCTTTACCAAATGCCAAATTTTGGACTGTCCCAAATAGAAAGAATTTGCAGACGACATTTCAAAATGTGATGAAAGTGAAAAACAACCTTCTGATAGGCTAGAAAACATAGTGGGAAAAGGAGAAATTTATCATTAAGAGCAATTTCTCCTTTTCCCACAATGCTTTACAGAGTCGTTCGAAACAAACTGATCAAAGGTCGTTATTGTTTGGCAATGGGTTTAACACTTTCTCAAAAATGTTTCAGTTCCGTAATAGCTTTCCTGGATTAACCAGTACCAGGCTCGGGCTCTGAGATGTCTTGCCACGCCTACGAAACAAGAAATGCTTGGCGGGGGAATGGCCATCGTAACTACTGGACCATGCAGGACCCATGAATGGTAACAAAATTATAAAGTCAATCATGAAAAGATAGAGGAATTAATTATCAACTTTTGGTGAAAAATTAAAATATACTTCACTGATTAACCTTTGCGCTATAATTATCTTTACAAGAGAAAAAGCCACAGGTGAAATGAGAGCCATGAGAGTCACAAGTTGAAATCTACACCGGAAAAATATAAATATTCTATTCACTTATACTAAATATGTTCTTCTATATACTTCTTTGTCTTCTATGATGTTTTCTGTTAATTTCAGTCTAAAAAAGACCCCCTGTATAGAGCCCATATATCAATACAGAATTACTAGCAGGTGTTTGTGTTTGTTTATATGGTGTTTAATGCCATGTCAACAGTATTTCAGTTATGTTATGACTTTTCTAGATTCACCAGTACTAGGTTCGTGCTAAACAGTGTCTTGCCAAAGGACACTTCCACAAAATATTGTTTGATACCAATTCTGGTTACAGATGCCTTGATAAACTGTACACTGAGAGAAATATTGTGTACAAACCATTAATTAATCATGTTGATTATCTGGATTAAATACGTTTACAAATCTTCATGGTGGATAACAATACTGTTTCCCATTTCCTTGATAAACTGTAAACTAAGCCAAATATCATGTACAAACCAATCAACAAGACAACTTGATTACCAGGATAAAATACATTTAAAAACCTTCATGATAGACAACAATGCTGTTTCCAATTTCCTTGATAAACTGTACAATAAGAGAAATATCTTACAAACCCATTAACAAATGAAATTTCCAAGATTATATAGGAAACATTGGCAAACCTTCATGGTAGAGATCAATCCTGTTTGCCAACACATTGATAAACTGTACAATAAGTAAATATCATGTACAAACCCATTAGCCAATGGAGTTTCCAGGGTTATATAAAACACATTGACAAACCTTCATGGTAGAGATCAATCCTGTTTGCCAACACATTGATAAACTTTAAAATAAGAGAAATATCATGTACAAATCCATTAGCCAATCGAATTTCCAGGGTTATATAAAACACATTGACAAACCTTCATGGTAGAGATCAATCCTGTTTGCCAACACATTGATAAACTTTAAAATAAGAGAAATATCGTGTACAAATCCATTAGCCAATCGAATTTCCAGGGTTATATAAAACACATTGACAAACCTTCATGGTAGAGATCAATCCTGTTTGCCAACAAATTGATAAACTTTAAAATAAGAGAAATATCGTGTACAAATCCATTAGCCAATCGAATTTCCAGGGTTATATAAAACACATTGACAAACCTTCATGGTAGAGATCAATCCTGTTTGCCAACACATTGATAAACTTTAAAATAAGAGAAATATCGTGTACAAATCCATTAGCCAATGGAGTTTCCAGGGTTATATAAAACACATTGACAAACCTTCATGGTAGAGATCAATCCTGTTTGCCAACACATTGATAAACTTTAAAATAAGAGAAATATCATGTACAAACCCATTAGCCAATGGAGTTTCCAGGGTTATATAAAACACATTGACAAACCTTCATGGTAGAGATCAATCCTGTTTGCCAACACATTGATAAACTTTAAAATAAGAGAAATATCATGTACAAATCCATTAGCCAATCGAATTTCCAGGGTTATATAAAACACATTGACAAACCTTCATGGTAGAGATCAATCCTGTTTGCCAACACATTGATAAACTTTAAAATAAAGAGAAATATCGTGTACAAATCCATTAGCCAATCGAATTTCCAGGGTTATATAAAACACATTGACAAACCTTCATGGTAGAGATCAATCCTGTTTGCCAACACATTGATAAACTTTAAAATAAGAGAAATATCATGTACAAACCCATTAGCCAATGGAGTTTCCAGGGTTATATAAAACACATTGACAAACCTTCATGGTAGAATCAATCTGTTTATAACACATTGATAAACTTTAAAAAAAGAGAAATATAGGTACAAATCCATTAGTCGAATTTCCAGGGTTATATAAAACACATTGACAAACCTTCATGGTAGAGATCAATCCTGTTTGCCAACACATTGATAAACTTTAAAAATAAGAGAAATATCGTGTACAAATCCATTAGCCAATCGAATTTCCAGGGTTATATAAAACACATTGACAAACCTTCATGGTAGAGATCAATCCTGTTTGCCAACACATTGATAAACTTTAAAATAAGAGAAATATCATGTACAAATCCATTAGCCAATCGAATTTCCAGGGTTATATAAAACACATTGACAAACCTTCATGGTAGAGATCAATCCTGTTTGCCAACACATTGATAAACTTTAAAATAAGAGAAATATCATGTACAAATCCATTAGCCAATCGAATTTCCAGGGTTATATAAAACACATTGACAAACCTTCATGGTAGAGATCAATCCTGTTTGCCAACACATTGATAAACTTTAAAATAAGAGAAATATCGTGTACAAATCCATTAGCCAATCGAATTTCCAGGGTTATATAAAACACATTGACAAACCTTCATGGTAGAGATCAATCCTGTTTGCCAACACATTGATAAACTTTAAAATAAGAGAAATATCATGTACAAATCCATTAGCCAATCGAATTTCCAGGGTTATATAAAACACATTGACAAACCTTCATGGTAGAGATCAATCCTGTTTGCCAACACATTGATAAACTTTAAAATAAGAGAAATATCATGTACAAATCCATTAGCCAATCGAATTTCCAGGGTTATATAAAACACATTGACAAACCTTCATGGTAGAGATCAATCCTGTTTGCCAACACATTGATAAACTGTACGCTTGGATCCCCGTTATGGGCAGAGACTGTAAACAGCAGGAGGTCGGACAGTTGAAGAAGTATCTCTCCATGCTTATCCGCTTGCACACAACCAGCAGGATCCTGGAATGTTTTATGGAACTAGAGCTTGATTCTTTTTTAAAAATACATGTATATGCAAGATACTATGGCAAAAATCATATTTCAAAAAGGCTAACCCATTTACTAATTACTGATCTGAATCTACATCAACGTCTGATCAGCCGTGAGCAGAAACTCGAGAATTATCTAAATCATATAAAATGACAGTCATCATAACTTTCGTTATTTGACACCATTATTTTCAATTGCCTTGAAACAATGAACAATAGCTCCGTCTTATTTATACCCTTTACAGGTCGTGTGCTGTATGCTCTTGTTTTAATAGTAAAGCATTTTTGGATATGTGTCAAATTTCTAAAAATTTGCATGAAATCCTCATCGAGTCTTTACAAACCGGCATTGTTTTGATTTCTATGACCAGATATTGAAGGCCTCTGCTTAATTGGGTTGGTAATTTGATTTCCCTTCATCTCATTTTGAAAGCTTCCCAAAAGATTCAATACATGAGTATAACAACTCCAAATTATTACCTCTTACTTCATGTAAGTCCATGTTTTAACACCAACAGAGACAATTTTGAAAAACAATGATGACGAAAGTTGAAATTTGGTGAAAGTTGAAATTACTTTTCCCATGTTTTCGCAATGGTTTCGTTCAAACATCACAACAACATTTTGTATCATTCATGTATTAACATTTTCGTGTGCTATTGCTTTCAACTTAGATGAGTAATTATTTCTTAGAATGCGAAAAGAGGTTAATTTTTCAAATACTTCTTACAAAGTTGTTAAACTGTACATAAAACGGACTTTACTTTCCAAAAAACAAAAAAATAATAAAACTATTTACAAAAGGGTTTTGATGGGTAAGCTTTGCTGTATACATATATTAAAATCAAAACTGTCAAAATGGAACCCACCTTTGCCTCTGTGAAAGCGGTCAGACGTCCTTTCCCAATACTCAGTGTGATGCACATCTTACTCTGTAACTGTCTGGGCTGTTTCTTGCGACGGGGATTACGGCTGTCGTGAATACTATAATGATTTGTGTTCTCGCTGTCTGAATCAGAATCTGTGTCTGAAATAAGATTCATTGAATGATTTATCCTATTTTTGTCTGAATCAGAATCTATGTCTGAAATAAGGTTACTTGAATGATTTATCATATTTCTGTCTGGATCAGAATCTGTGTCTGAATCAGAAGATGTGTCTGAAGGCAGATTCATTGAATAATTTATCATATTTCTGTCTGAATCAGAAAATGTGTCTGAAGGAAGATTCATTGAATGATTTATCATATTTCTGTCTGAATCAGAAAATGTGTCTGAAGGCAGATTCATTGAATAATTTATCATATTTCTGTCTGAATCAGAAAATGTGTCTGAAGGAAGATTCATTGAATAATTTATCATATTTCTGTCTAAATCAGAATCTGTGTCTGAAGGAAGATTCATTGAATGATTTATCATATTTCTGTCTGAATCAGAATCTGTGTCTTAAATAAGATTCATTTATGTGATTAATCATATTTATTTATTGTTTCAGTATTACACTATATTTCTTTTTTATTTTTCAACAATGCCTGGTTTACTATAGATGAAGGCAGACCCAAAACATTTGAAAGTGGGCAGCAGTGGTGCAGAAGGCCTCTTGTAACGATGGTCCCAGGTTTGATCCCTGTTAGGGGAGGTGAAAATTGCTTGGAATAGCCTTCAATTCTCGGCGCAAGTACTGTTTTGGATCTATGAAGCAGTCATCGAGAGTGAATTTAAAAAGCTTCAAGCTTCTGTCACAATCGATGTAAAATAAACAAATTAAAACTAAAACATTAAAATGTTGCCCCCACCCCCCAATAAAACCCAAAGTAACCCCAAACAAAAAAAAGACACTTGCCTAGTTGTAGACCCGACTTGGCCATTTCAAAATGGTCGGTGTTGTGTATGAACTGGTTGTAGACATTCAAATCCCACTGTTGTTGAGGCATGGAGTGTTTTTCGTAGGTGTTGGTAACGGGCGCGGGTGCACTGGGCTCCCACAGCAAGAGGTCATTGTTAAATCTGGAATGGTACACCAACCATTGGGTTTATATCCACCAAGAATCACATGGCAAAAACATGGTAAAAATGTTATTAAACCATTTATGTCAAATATTATCATGGAATCAGTTAAATGTAAAAGTATACCCTCCATTAGGTCTATATCAACCAATCATATGGCAAAAACATGGTAAATGTGTCAAGTGTTATCATAAATTCAGTTTTCACAGACAAAATTGTAGAACATAGCAAAATATCTTAGGAAATCTGTATTTAAAGCTTTACCCGTAAGATCAATTTTAAATAGTGACATCGTATAAAAATGTGCATAACTACTTTACTTTGGATTCATCTTCCTTGAAGTGTTTAAACATGATGAGCAATTTATCCTTTTGTTGCAATGGTTTTTAACATCTTTTACAGCAGATCAATCAAACGGATATACTTTTATCCTGTCAACAGTCCAATCTACGGACTGATAACAGGGTGCTGTATGACATTTTTGATATCTGTCAGTAGATCAGTGATTGCTGAGCACACCTGTCAGTACTGATTTTCTGTTGTGTTTCACTTTTTTGTGTGTTTCATTTTCATTTGTTTATTTGAATCCATATAGGTAACAGGATAAAAAGAATAGATGGTTGGTGTCTTTGAATAGGAAAGGTAATCAGGCTCGGCTTCAGATTATTATCTACTTCGCCATTGCTTCACTAGATAGTATTCCTACGCCATGCCCGGTAACCTTTCCAATTCACGACACCAAACATAATATCTCTATAAGATGGAATAAGCAGTTAATTGATTTCAGCAGGCAAAACCAACCGCGATCAGAGTGCTGTTGAATATTTTACCTGTTATATAAGATTTCAAAGAGGGTTTTGTTGGGAAAGAACCCACAGACTTTGGGGAGCACAATGTCAACCATCATTTTCGTGTTACTGACAGACTTCTGTATAAAATCATTTATTTCCTCTCTGTCAGCAGGTAACACCATCTGTAAATGAAAAATAAAAATAAAAATATGTACAAAAGGTTTTTATTCTAAGACTTTTGCAGTTTTTCAATCGTAGAAATAATAAAAAATCAAACCATTCTACTTAACCCATTACCTAACAATAAAGACATTTGACGAGTTTGTTGCAGACTACTTTTGAAAACATTGTGGGAAAAGGGGAAAGAAAATTGCTCATTAAGAGCAATTTCTCCCCTCCCACAATGGTTTCTGCCATATCAGAAGGTTGATTTTCAACTTCATCACATTTTTAAATGTCGTCTGCAAACCCTTTCAATTTGGGACAGTCCAAAATTGGGCATTTGGTAAAGGGTTAAAAAACCAATTTCGTAGATTCTAAAGAAAGGATCAATCTTATATTGCTGTAGCATGTGTTAAGTAAAGCAATATGGTACATTCATAGTATGACAGCACCAGAGCACGTTTGGCCTATAGGTTACTTCATAAACACATTTTATTAATTAATAGTATAGGCCTATATAAAGGTGGCCCTGTGGCCTTGTGGTTTTAGTACAGAACTTATTATCACACTCTCCCCTCTCTATATACCGGTAGGTTCAAATCCCTTTGACGACATTTGGATTTTCATTAGAGGTATTCACCAGGGGCCCATTTTACTAAACAACTTACGGAAAATGTTTGCGTAAGTCATAATTGATAAACATGGATAGTATCTTCAAAGAACGTACAATATTGCAATGTGACACGTCATTGGAAGCGTCTCGGAGAGACGATTCCAATGATGTGTTACTTTGCAATATTGCTTTGCCAAATATTGAAATAAAAGGACTTGTTGTTTTAGACTTACGCAAGTCTTAAGCGTAAACTGTTTAGTAAAACGAGCCCCTGGCTGACTATTGAAGTGGGGATGGTTCTACCCTACTTGACCAGTCCATATGAGCCATCATTAGAGGTATTCGCCTGGCTGACTATTGAAGTGGGGATGGTTATACCCCACTTGACCAGTCCATATGAGCCATCATCACAATGTGACTTAACCTTTTACCAAACGCCGAATTTATGACTGTCCCAAATTGAAAAGAGTTTGCAGACGACATTTCAAAATATGATGAAATTGTAAAAATAATCGTCTGATAGGGCGAAAACATTGTTGGAAAAGGAGAAACTGCTTGTTAAGAGCAATTTCTCCTTTTCTCACAATTTTTTCAAGAGTTGTCTGCAACAGACTGGCTAAATGTCGTTATTGTTTGGTAATGGATTATATAATTTTGATGTGTTGTATGTGATGTACAATCCATACTCATATTGAATGTGTGGTCTATATAAATGACAATGTTACATTACTAGAATGCGACACCTGAAGGATATCACGGGATAGAATGTAGTGCAGAGTACCCACTGTACGAATAACTCTTAAAGCGAGTTGCTCACCCTTATAACAACCCTTTCGAGCGTCACATTTTTCAAAATCAATCGATCCTGTCTCAATGTCTAAAATCGATAATGTACATGTGCGAATGCAATTATCTGTGTTCTTTAAATCTAGTTAATTTATAAACAGTATATATCTCTCGTTTTCAATGAAATAAAATCTTTCAAATCTTAGAAAAATGGCCACCATTTTTTACGTCATTTTTTGACGTCATCGCAAAACCGCTCGAGACATTTCGCGTTTTCTACCCATTGGAAAAAAAGGAGTAATAAACTACGATTTCTCCAAACACAGATTTTTCCCTGCTATGACACATATACCAGAACAATCTAAGGCTTACCTTACATGATATATATAGTGTGCACTAAAAGTTAACGTTTAGATTTTGCATAAAATAAGCATGAAAATTAAACCCCCAAAATGAAAAAAGTAGTCGTCTTAGATAACATTTTGTTCCTAGAACAGAACAGAATAGAATACTCTGTATCTGTTCTCTACACTACATTCTATATAAGACAAGAAGTAACTGGTTCCTGTAATGGATCTGTCCCAAATTGCCTTATTGGGGGAAATGGTATTAATCCACCTGCTCTGTTTTCCAATTGTTGCCTGCATTTCTTTCTAGTCTCATCATAATCATAATAAACAAAATGTTTGTTTTCACTCCATAATTGTCGTCTGCTTATGCTTTCAATTTGAACAAGTCACACATTTCTTAATCAGGGCAAAAGTTTGTTTACCTGTTATGTTTTCTCGTTGCTGCTTGGATTTGTGCCCATGTCCTTTTCATGTATAAAGCGAAAAACCCAAAGTTATTAAAATAAACCTTTATCATTAATGCCATATAGTTTTCGGCTGTTATTGCTTCAAATTTGGACCAGCCCAATATTTCCTAATTGAGGGAAAAAAATTATTTACCTGTTGTGCTTTCCTATCCATGCCTGGATTTCTTTCTCACCTATCATAAATTAAATGCTTATTTTCACTCTATGATTGTCATCTGCCAACGCTCTTTGGACCTGTCCCAAATTTCCTTATGGAGGGGAAAAGATTTATTTACCTGTTCTGTTTTCTCGTCACTGCCTGGATTCGCGCCCATGTCCTTATCGTGCATAAAGCGCTTAGAGGAAAAAGACGAGGGTTCTGATCTAGCAAACTGGCACGCTCCGTTTAGCGAGTCCTTGGGTGTGGTATCGTCCATGTACAAGTCTTCGTCGAGTAACGATGTGCTTGTGTTACAAAATCGCAAGGTTAGACTCGGGGTGTTGAACCCCTCCTCTCCACCCTCACCAGATATGTGGGCAAAGTGTTGGCCTTCATCGTCTAATGTTTGCTTGTAAAAGGCTGCAAAAATTATTTTGTTGGATTATCTCTTTCTCTCATACATGCATGTTTTAACACTTCTACAGCAATGTAATTGTGTGAACATTTACGGCGAAACCAAAACTAAAGCAAAATAAATTGAGGACAAAAAAGTGATTTTTCTTTTACATATGTACCACATAATTATTCTTTCTGTTTTCTTCTTTCTGTTATTTGTTTTAATTTGAACATAAAATCTAATTCGAATGAATTACAATGATAAACATGCTCAGCAATACAAAACAAATCACATCTAAATTACATCTTTCATATTATCATCGTTTTAACATATCAATTGCAGTTATTCAAGAAACCATTGTGACAAATAGATATATTGTTCATGGGGAGCAATCTTTCTTAATGGCATAATGAAGTATTTTTAATACCACAAGGAAAGTTTGATTCCAATCCCAGTCAATGTCATTTGGTTTTGTTGTCAATTTGGAAACTTAACAAAAACTCATATCAAAGAATTGGTTGACCCATGTAAATATATCCCTTTCCCAAACAATAACAACATTTGACAACTTTGTTACAGACACTTTGGAAAACATTGTGGGAAAAGGAGAAATTACTCACAACAAGCAATTTTTCCTTTTCCCACAAGGTTTTCTGCGCTTTCTGAAGAATATTTTTCAATTTCATCACATTTTGAAATGTCATCTGCAAACTCTTTCAATTTAGGACAGTCGAAAATTCGTTATTTGGGAAAGGGATATAACATTGACCCATATCTCTAAGTACCGGGCTTGAATGGACCCAACATATTAGGGATGGGTTAATCAATTGTCCATATTGCCCAGCTTGTCCAAAAGCCTTTACAGACAAGGGAAACTTAATTGAATCCTTCTATATAACATTTATACGGAAAACTGCAGAAAATATTTGACATATACAAACAAGTAAATTAAAACAAGATTTTGCCTACCCTGCACGTCCTGGCGTAGTGATCTATGCAACAGAGACAGTGCCATTTTTCAGGCATTCACACATGTGTTTGTGTTAGGAAAAGTAATGTATGTTGATGGTATTGGGTTTTATGCTCGTTGCAATGCATCTTTCAACGCTCCTAGTATTTCTTAGCCAGTACTCTACAATATTCTTTCCAAGCTAATTACTGCGTTTCCACATGAACATAATTTCATCAGTGTTAAGAGACAATCAAATCAAGTCTCATTGATTTCATTGTATGTTAGAAACAATACTGGCTAAGTCATGTCTCAAACACAGAACCCCCATATTCCAAGTCAGCCTTACTACCAACTAAACAAATGAGGCTCAGCTGTAGAACAGAACTATTGGTAATTATCTATTCCAAACAGGTTTACAGCATGCCAACATTATTGCAGTAATGTTGCAATGTGCAGCTAATAAAGACACAGGAAGAACCAAATTTGACTGTCCATAAGGGCTGGCTTAGCCAGGTAGAAAAATCAGCATTTGGTAAGTCACATAGAAAACCATCTCTCAAGAAAATCCAAATGCCATCAACAGTATTTAAAACAAGGACCTTGGGTGAAGATTTGACATACCGTGAATATCAGAACACATGAGCTGAATTTGTTCTAGCGGCTGATTGGTTATAAATGTCGTCTGAAATCTGGCATCATGGAGGTCGAGAGTCAAGACGTCTTCCCGGAGGTTTCTATGGTACCACGATTTATCAACATGAGGTTCCTGCCGTAAATCTGGTATTGGAAACCTGTGACAGAAGGAACAAAAATACAAAAGAAATCGACACATCGCTATGAGCAGTTTTCAGATCATGTAACAGGAATCTGCAATAAACTTAAAAGCAAGTGAGGCATAAAAATTGATCAATCTTTGAAAGAATCTTAATATAATGCTATACATCAAATATAAAAGGTATAGGCCTTTGGGTTTAAAAGATGAGCGTTTTAGAAGGTTTACTCTTTCAGGTTCCATTATGTGATATAAAACTGCCATTAACCTAAATACAAGAGGACCATGATGGCCCTATATGGCTCACCTGAGTTCTTACATATAGGGTATATCATATATAGGATTTATTTGGTATAACAGCATGTCAATAGTATTTATGTTACTTTAGTTTCCCCAGATTTCAAAAGTACTAGGTAACAGGGCTCTGAACTGTTTTGCCAAAGCACAGCCCAACTTTACCAGAGCGAACAGTGTGACTCAAATATTGGATCCCCAAGTTCTAAGTTCAACCCCCCTTATCACTGGGGCCAAGCAATCTTAGATGAGATTTTAAAAAAACTCTTCAAATATCAGTGTTTAAATTAACCCTTTACCAAATGCCAAATATTTGACAGTCTCAAATTGAAAGAGTTTGCAGACAACATTTCAAAATGTGATGAAATTGAACAATAATCTTCTGATAGGGCAGGAAACATAGTGGGAAACGAGCAATTTCTCCTTTTCCCACAATGTTTTCCAGATTCATCTGCAACAAAGTGGTTAAATGTTGTTATTGTTGGTAATGGGTTAAAAACCAATCACTTCTTTTGTAGCAGATGTGAAACAGTGAGGTTTAACTAATCTTGATCTTAGTGACGGCTTCATACTGATGAAAGCCATTCAGAAAGCTCCAGTTAGAGCTTTCAGAAGAACTCTGGTCCTTTTTTAAGAAAGCATCATACTAGACAACCTTTCAGGCAAAATTTAACCCTTATAGAACTGGATAATTTTCTATAAATAGATTTTTGTGTTGTCTGCTTTTCAAAACCTTAAATATCTGCATTATTTTGATGAGGAACAATATTCATAGAAGCAAACAGGTTAGATCACAGGCAAGCCGCCAATTTACTTGGCGGCGGGCCTGGATCTAACCTGTTTGCATAAGCATCAAGTCTGTTCCAGCACTATAAGGGTTAAGAGTAGTAGCTTAAAATACAATTGACTGTATTTTCAAGGCGCTAAGTAAACCAAGATCATTGGAAAAATGATTATTTTTTCATTTATATGGGATTTAACATCACATCAACATTATTACAGTTATGTCGCCATTCCAGACTGTATTCTGTAAGTCAGTTTGGAGTCCACCTCTCATGAAATTCAAAATGCCGTCACAGGTACTTGAACTCACGTTGAGAGGGGCCATGTGCTTTCAAATTCTGTACTCAAACCACTAGGCTGTCACCAGGATTTGAACTCATGCAGAGATGGGCCCTGTGATTACAGGTTATGTACTCTAACTACACCGGGATTACTACTAAGCCATTACCGGGATTACTACTAGGCCATCACCGGGATTTGAACTCATGCAGAGAGGGGCCATGTGACTTCAAGTTCTGTACTCTAAACACTAGCCCATCACTTAGATTTGAACCCATGTAGAGAGGGGCCGTGTGATATCAAGTTCTGTACTCTAACCACAAAGCCACAGAGGTCCTGGACCAATGGAATAGATATTGAAAAGGTACCATACCTTAAGTTGATTGAAGCCATAGGACAGAAGACAGATATGACATATTTCTCGTCACCTCCATTAGATCCTTCATCCATCATACTATAGAATGGAGCCTGAAACAGGTATTTGTTAAATTACTATTCAACTCTTTACCAAATGGCAAAATTTCGACTGTCCCAAATTGAAAGAGTTTGCAGACGACATTTCAAAATGTGCTGAAATGTGAAATTGGAAAATAATCTTCTGATAGGACAGAAATCATTGTTGGAAAAGAAGGAATTGCTCGTTATGAGCAATTTCTCCTTTTCCCACAATGTTTTCCAGAGTCGACATTTGGCATTTGGTAAAGGGTAAATCCAAACTAGAATACATGTGCATATAATTGAAATAATGGTGATTAATAAGCTATGAAAATCAATCGATAAAAACCCCTTACCCCTACGGTGTGATACATTGAGGCCCCAGCCAGCGGGATCGGCTGGATGACTGTTTCCGGTGTAAGTAATGTGTTGATTCTGTCTATAAGCGTGAGGTCGAGCTCCGTCTGCAGCTCCCCAACCGACACACTGACGTCTGTACGCGGAATGTTCGCCGAGGAGAAGCTCTGAAATGTACATAGAGAATAAGATGGTGGTGTCGTGAATTGGAAATGTAATCAGGCAAGGCGTAGAGATAAAATTGAAAGCAAAGATCAATTAATATTTCCTGACATCTGTATGCTGAAAGTTCACCGAGGAAAAGCTCTGAAATGTACATAGAAAATAAGATGGTGGGTGTCGTGAATCGGAAATAATCGAAAGCCAAGACTGATAATATTTTCACGTTCGTTGATGAGAAGCTCTGAAATGTACATAGGAAATAAGATGGTGGTGTCATGAATTGGAAATGTAATCGGGCAAGTAATATTTCCTTTTCAAGGCCTATTTATCCTAATAAACAATAACAACATTTGACCATTTTGTTGCAGATGACTGAAAAACATTGTGGACATGGAAGAAATTGCTCATATCGAGCAATTTCTTTCTTTCCCACAATGTTTTCTAATCTATCAGAAGATTATTCTTCAATTTCATCACACTTTGAAATGTCTTCTGCAAACTCCTTCAATTGTAAGATTTGGCATTTGGTAAAGGGTTAATTGCCCTGTCCTACCTTATTTGTGGAAATGGTCTTAAGTTCCACACTTAAACAGGGGGAGGCTCCCTGCATACTACTGTATAGGCCAGGTTTCTGTGGTTCACACAGTCCATCCTTCTTGAATGTAAGGATCTGTAGTGACAAAAAAATAAACCGTGCATGAAAATAATGCATAATACGAAGAACAGCCATAACAAAAATAAAAAATCTTATTACATATATCCATGATGTTTCTGATGAAAATATTTTTTTAATTTTGAAAAAAACATTTGTTTCAAGAGACAGTACTTTATACATCGCGTCAACGTTATTTCAATATTATTGTGTTGCCATGCTCGACTCTTAATGATGGAGGAAGGCTTTATACTCAACTGCCAAAAAGGGATGGTCAAGCCTGGTAGAACCATAGCAGCACTCTGTAAAATTCACTCCCACCAAACCAGAGGTGTTGGTGGGGCCGGACCCGGGACCCCCAAGTTCTAAGTTCCCCACCTTAACCAATGAGCCACGCAGGACCCCTTACCATAAAGCAAAAATGATACATTGCTCACGACGATGAGCAAAATTTCATTTTACCTCAATAGATATTCTAGTACATTAGTGAGGAAAACCAGTATGTATGTACGAGAGATAATGGATGAAAATATCTTACATGGAACATCGAAATAAGATACTTTAAAAATTCTGTAGTCTATCATGTAAATAGGATTATAACCAATTCTATAATATAATAGGTCAAAATCAAAAGCATCATCAAATCATTTAATTAATTGTATCGTGTAAAAAGGAATTTAGGCAAAAGATGTATAGAACATCCCAAGCATTGTATCTTCTTAGCAATAAGATTATGAAGCTGTATGTAACAGGATTCAGAATTTAAGTCATTATGTATACATTGGCAGTCAGTCTCTACATTGTGCATTAACGTAATGGATAATAAATAACAGATTAACCCATTACCAAACATCAACTTTTCGACTGCCCAATATTGAAAGAGTTTGCGGACGACATTTTAAAATGTGATAAAATAGGGACAAAAATCTTCTGATAAGGCAGAAAACATTTTGGGAAAATGAAAAATTGCTCATTACGAGCAATTGCTCCTTTTCCCACAATGTTTTTCAGTGTGGTCTGCAACAAAGTGGTTAGATGTCGTTATTGTTTGGTAATGGGTTGATGTTTTATTCTGGAGATACTGTTAAGTGTTCGAGATCTCAATTTTCAATCCTCCGGAACATTGCAAATTGATATCGGTATAACAAATAACAGATAAACTTTGGGATTCTGGAGATAGTGTTAAAAGTGTGAAATCCAAAAGTTGCAATATCCTTCCGGTACAATGAAAAATGTTCCAAAAACCGTAATTTTACAGATCCTGAGTGCTCCACTTTGACAATCTAGAATAGTAATTAACTTCCATGATGGCGATTGGGTTAACCCATTACCAAACAATGACCACATTACTTTCATCACATTTTGAAATGTCGTCTGCAAACTCTTTCAATTTTTGACAGTCGAAAAATTAGTGTTTGGGAAAGGGTTAAAGTGAAAAGATGAAGTATGAGGCAAATAATGAATAAGTTTCACTCTTGAATCATTTTTGGCACGTGCTCTGACACTTCCTTATTATGCTTTAACTGCTACAACCACATTTTATAGAGGGTTCAGGGCCAATCAGAAATACATTGGGTTTATCCAATCGAAAACCCCTCTGAGATAATAGGGATGCTGTCATTTGTTTCTCGCAAGACTGACGTCACTTTACTTTCGTATTCAAATATATCCATTGTCAACAGAACTGAATGGCAAATATTGCGACGAAAAGAAAAATCGGAAAAAGAATTATATTAAGGGCAAAAATAATATGAACTGAATAAATGTCTGATAAACATTGGAACAGCAGTCTGTAAGCCACAGTATAACTTGAAACTGTTGTTTCCTTGTCAGTTTCCCCAAAGAATAGAAAAGAAATTAATATCAGAAATAATCAAATACTCATTGTCGAAAAATGAGTTAATTTTTTTCGGAAATCCATTACAAAACAGGGAAACCAAAACATTTTTTTTTCCTTTCAACATGCACTTTAAGCATCATTTTCTGAGAAATCATAACCCTTTTTTCATATCTATAGTCAAGTTCATTTTGCTTGATATAAATAAAAGAGACAGAAAATATCATGATTAATTACATATTGATTGATGAACATTAGACTTATTCTGACAAATTGCTAACGATTTCGATATTTGTATACCAGGTCTTTATCAGTGACAAAAAAGATACAAGATAATTAAGTCAAGAGTTCACTGCATTAACCTTTTACCAACATTTAACCACTTTGTTGCAGACGACTCTAGAAAACATTGTGGAAAAGGAGATATTACTCGCTAAGAGCAATTTCTCCTTTTTACCACAAGATTTTCTGCTCTACCTGAAGAATATTTTTCAATTTCATATATCCCATTTTGAAACGTCGTCTGAAAACTCTTTCATTTCGGAACAGTCGAAAATTTGTTGTTTAGGAAAGGGTTAAAGGTACTTATTTACAGCTGTGAAGAAATTTGGAAGTTAAAAATTAATTCCTTTAAAACAGCTGTACTGTTGCATGATACACACTGAAGAATAGTCTTGGACGCAAAATCAGTTCATTTTCAAATCTTTAAAGTGATTATACAGTGAATTAACACGTATCTTAGTCCAAAGTGTGACAGCTATTTTGAGATCTACCGCTTACAGACTGCACATTCTTAGTTAAATTGACACTTCCTGAATTAATTACGCTTTCAACAGCTACTGTTATTGGTATATCCACAACAATACAAAAACTTTATTTCATTTTGACTTTCAGCTAAAATTTCTCCTTTGTGAACAAACTCCTTTAATATAATATAAATGAAGGTCTTTCGATAATCTTTCATCAAACCTCCAAATGTACTAGTTGAATAAGATAATGATGCAACATCTGTCAGTCAACTAACAACAAACTGACCGCAACAATGTATGTTGTGAATAGTGTTTGTACTTAAATAAACCAACACTACCAATACATCAAAGAGTCAATTAAAGTGTTATATTAGCGTATCAACAAGAAGAAGATGTATCCTATATGAAACAATCAACGCCCTCAGATAAACGTGAACAAAATGCTTTGGAATTCACCCATCCCTAAATCAACTGGACAATAATGTCTTCAAAGCTGGTATTACTTAGGTCTCTTACTAAGAAGAAACTAATATTTCATTGAAATCCCTTGAAAAGCATAAATAACATTGGTTTTGCAAAGAGACAGACAAAACACACTCCAGATTTCCTGTTCAATCGATCTTTTTGTCACAATCACTTACATAGATTAGAGGTCAAAAGGGAGCCAAAAATTGCCTTTTATAATATAAGTGATATTCCACTTCATATTATGTGTAACAGAGATCTGGGTACCGTTTTACTAAACAGTTTACGCTTAAGATTTGCGTAGGTCTAAAACAACAATTCCTCTTATTTCAATATTGGACGAAGCAATATTGCAAAGTGACACATCATTGGAATCGTCTCTCTGAGACGCTTCCAATAAAGTGCCACATTGCAACATTGTACTTTCATTGAAGATACTATCCATGTTTATCAATTAACACTTACGCACATATTTCCCGTAAGTTGTTTAGTAAAACGGTACCCTGGTGTTGTATGTGATTAGGACTAGTCAACAGTCCCATAAAGGGGAATTAGTTAAAACATGACTATATGGAGTAAAAGTAGAAAAAGCGTCATGCACTTAACCCATTACCAAACAATAACGACATTAATTTTGACCACTTTGTTGCAGACGACTTTCAAAAACATTGTGGGAAAAGGAGAAATTGCTTGTGACAAGCAATTTTTCCTTTTCCCACAATGTTTTCTGCCATATCAGAGGATTATTTTTCAATTCCATCACATTTTGAAATGTCGTCTGCAAACTCTTTCTATTTGGGACAGTCGAAAATTTGGCGTTTGGGAAAGGGTTAATACATCACTATAATGAAGTAAAAGTAGACAAAGTGTCATGCACTTAAAGTACAGTTCATTGTAATCGGGACACTTCAAATCATCCTGTAAAATTCCCCATCAATATACATATATAACATCAATATTATGAACACACAGTTAGTTTGTTTGTGAATGTAAACAGTGAATACTTATGTACAAATCACTTCAAAGGCAGGATACGACATTTCAAATGTTTCTTTATTAGCATTATAGTACAAATATACCTACTGCAGTCATAAGTGCGAAACTTAATTTTGTGAAACTTAATACTAAAGAAGAAATTATTTAGAAATCTGAGAGCTCTTGGAATAAAATCACTAGGTAGGTGACGATTTGAGAAAATAAAATTAAAACTTATTATAATCTCTCATTTAGAATACACACATGTATTTACATTGCAAAACAACCATGGTTATCTTATTAATTCAGTATTAGACTTTGCTTACTTAAGCAGAAAACCTATTCTTGATATATATTGCGGATCAAATGTAAGACTATAGTAAGTGCTTCATGTTTGACTAACGTCTTGCATTGAAACCTCAAGAATAATATGTTACATTTTGGAAGGAATTCAATGACTTAAAACATATGACTTTTTCATTCTAGTAGTTGAGTAAAGCCTAGAAAAACTAAATAATGTCAACACTTCATTTATTCTTGCTTAAAATTTTAACACATTTTGATGCAAAATGATCTTTTTTGTAAATGCATTTGGATGGAAGCTTTACACTCATTGAGTCCATCTCCTGAATAACATATTCTGATGAAAGCTTCCTTGGTATTCTTCCAGAACAAGCTTATGATATAGTGCCATGCCATATAAGGCACTTGATTTGGAATGTGACAGCTTTTTAGTCTTGCATCAGATTATTGATATGCCACCGTCCGCTCATTAACCCTTTCCCAAATAACAAATTTTCGACTGTCACCAATTTAAAGAGTTTGCACATTTCGAAATGTGATGAAATTGAAAAATATTCCTCAGATAGAGCAGAAAACCTTGTGGGAAAAAGGAGAAATTACTCTTCACGAGCAATTTCTCCTTTTCCCACAATGTTTTCTAAAGTCGTCTGCAACAAAGTGGTCAAATGTCGTTATTGTTTGGGAAAGGGTTATGTTTTACATCTAAATTATGAGTCAATTAACTCATGTTATGTACATAATAATTATAATAGATGAAAAGATCTTTGCACTAAATTTGGAAATTTAGACAGTTTTATGTCTTTCATCAAAATATGGAAAGGCCACCATCAATAATCAATAACTTAAACATTTGCGTCATGGGTCAATTACCTTTTGTTACATGCATAGATATAGTTCCATGTGGTAATGTTTTACTAAACATTTTAAGCTGAAAAGTTCAATTTATTTCAATATTTGGTCAAGCAATAATGCAAAGAAACACACCATTGCATTGGTCTCTCCGATATGCTTCCAATGACGTGTAACATTGCAATATTGAACATTCATTTTAAATCCACGTTTATTGATCATGACTTATGCAAATATTTTTTTGTAAGTCACTTAATAAAACGGTACTCTGGACTCTTAAGTTGGAAAAAAAGTTTTAGGGCTTGCATCAAATCATGGATATGCCACCAACACAACTTATCAAGTTTCACATGGACATCACAAGCAAATGCCCTCTTGTTATGTGCATACAAATAGTCATAGTCAAATAAACAGAAGACATTCATGCATGCAAAAAAACTATTTTCATCAGCTGAAAGATATTAATCACTATAACCTGGTTAAAATGAGGAAACAATCTTACTATATAACCATGTTACGATGTTAAAGAATAAACTGTTTGATGATTTATCAAAAGTCTATACCATTCATTGGAGAATTCAAGACACAAATCTTTATTCATAATAATAACCTTTTATACCTACAGGCAAAAGAACATTATTACCATAGTAACCAAACAGAATGATTTCATCTACACAAGTGATTTCTGTGATTAAATGGTTTAACTGGCACCCATTAATAAACTCTATAAGGGAAATACAAAAAAAAGGTTTAAAAATATATAAAGACTATTAACATGGTTCTTCTCATTCCAGATCAGGATGGGCTACAAAAATTTGATGGCAATGCTTTCACTCTTGACAATATGGCTCCTCATAAAACATGCAGAGAGTACAGAAATCAGAGACACAACATTTTACAATTCAATGGTGAACCAAACAAGAGCCTTCAAACCATCCGAAAACAGCAAACAACCTCTACGTTTACGACTGCCACGAAGCCATTCGCTGCGTCAGCCATTACCACTGGCTGATGTCGTGAGTAACCTTGACGCTAACGTTCCTTGTCCAACAGAACGCTGCTACTGTCTCCGTACTAAAGATGATCGCTTTAACATCAACTGTAAATACCAGCAACTTGATGCCATCCCAAGTTTCAACAGGACTGATCAGCTGTATTATGAGTTGACATTCAACACCTATAACCATATAACAACCATCCCGACCCATGCCTTTCACAACGTCAGAGTGGAGCGGATTGATCTACTGACCAATAAACTATCCAGCATCCAATCAGGGGCCTTCGCTGGCCTGGAGTCAGATTTAAAGGAACTGTACATAGAGGGGAATGGAACAATACCAGTTCCTTATGAGAAAATGCTGAACTTGGTGAATTTACGTAGTTTACATTTAATGTCGTTTGCACAAACGGTCATAGGCAGAGACAATTATTTCAGCTATTTTCCAAACCTAGAAATGTTACTAATGGAAAAGATAAGGGGCCTGCAGTCAGTTGACAGTCAAGCATTTGTGAAAAGGCTGGGAAAACTGAAACATATCAGATTTAAAAATGTCCCTTTCACTCAATTGCCCATGTCTGGTGTATCTCAGCTCAAGCAATTAATGACACTTGAGATACAGGATACAAACATTAAAACAATCTACGATGGCTCTTTTCGTGACCTGAACAACCTTAGAAGTATTGATTTATCCTACAATAAGATTGAGCTTGTCCAACGAGATGCATTCCAGGATGTTTCACAACATATCAAGACCTTGATATTGAGTAACAACTATTTGAGTCAAAACTCATTGAATGCCATATCCTCAAAGCCTTGGAATAACTTGAACACTTTGAGTATATCATATAATACTGGATTGCGCAATTTCCCACAAGGCATTTTTCTCAATATGCCGCAACTTCAATATCTTAATTTAGTTGAAACTAACCTTAAAACTGTTGGTACAAACCTTTTTGCAGGACTAAGTGACCTTCACAGCCTTGACCTGTCTTGGAATAAAATAGAAAACATCGAGAATGACCCATTTAAACACATGTCCAAATTGAAATACTTGAAACTTGATAACCAATTTAATAATGGATTTACCATCCCTTCATCCTCTCTGACCCAATTTTCATCAGGATCTTTTCATGGGATAGAAAAGTCTCTTCAAATTCTGGAATTGCAGAACACTCCATTAGTTCCAGAACAATTCTGGAAGGTCATACCTACACTCATCGAGCTTACGGAGCTATATGCATCTCAGACCAAAGTCTATTATATACCTGAATACATATTTGACATGAATGTGAAACTTCAGCGTCTGGAATTTGACAAAAACAATGTAACAATTAAACAAACATCATTCAAAGGACTAGAACAAACTCTAACAAAGATCTCATTGAAGGACAATGGTCTAGAAACAATAAGTGAATGTTCCTTCAAAGATTTTAAAGTTCTGACAGATATTGATCTTGATGGTAATCCTCTACGCTGTGACTGTCGTCTCTCATGGCTGCAAGACTTTATCAAACAGAGGGAGAAAAACACCAACTACCTACAGAAAGAGTACTACGTCTGTGACACACCTAGTCAATTCAAGGGGAGGAAATTCTACAACATTTCTTCAAATGAAATGAACTGTTTAGGTTATAATCCACTGAAATGTAATTTTTCCAGACAAACATCTACGCCACATGGTATCACTACGCAAGCATCTGGTTCCAAGTCTACTGGGCCATCACCACCAGTCTCGTTGAGCTTTACTCTAGCTGGAATCACACAAACCTCTATCACTGTGGCCTGGAGTGTAAGTGATAGGGCACAGGTTACAGGATATATCCTTGAGTACTTCCAAACATCCAGCAAGGCCACCAGCAAAGTGCCTATACATCGTGATGCCTTCACCTTCACCATCCAAAACCTGCAGTCAGCTACCTTCTACACTGTCTGTCTTACACCCGAGATCAGAGAAAAGGTGGAGAACACTGCACGATCCTGTCAAACAGTGCAGACTAAACTCAAAATTCTAGGTCCTGACGGGCAAGCTGGGACAAATCCTGATTCTTCCAGTTCCTCTGGACTTTCCAGAAACACAATCATTGGTATCGGGCTGGTTTCTGCGGCTGTATTCATTTTGCTTCTGGTTGGAGTGTGCATGGTGGTGAAATACAAAATGCAAAAACTAAAGCTTATCCAGTGGTCTATTGGGAGACAAATAGCATCCCCCCATGACAAGTCCAATTCAGAGGACGGTCTAGATAAAGTTAAGTTTGGTACCATACCAAATGAGTACATGGAAATTGACAATGAAAAACTTCATAAGTACAAAGGCAAATATGGGAAAAGAAAGCAGGATGACCTTGAGAAAGATCCAACTTACAGCAATAAGAAGAAATACGCATCATGTAAAAAGGTGCACAAAAAGCGGCGCAATCCATATGAAAATGATGAAGAATCAAACAACGAAGATGATGACAACAACACTGCTGAATCTGAAAACACTGACGATAAGCTTGAGCTTCAACTGAGACATTCCGCTCCTTCCAGATTAGAAGCCAAGCAACTACTAACGTATAATCCACGAAATTCACGCCCTCTTCCAGCAACCCCCCAAAAAATTGACCAATCAAAGACACTAGACTGCAGAAATAATGCACCAATGAACTCAAACAAGGGTCAAATATTTGTAACACAG
This sequence comes from Cerastoderma edule, assembly GCA_947846245.1. Classification (NCBI taxonomy): domain Eukaryota; kingdom Metazoa; phylum Mollusca; class Bivalvia; order Cardiida; family Cardiidae; genus Cerastoderma; species Cerastoderma edule. The sequence goes on from OX401404.1 coordinate 17,764,495, forward strand.
GCCTCTGTCTATGAAAACAAAGCTTTTGTTTCTGAAGCTGAGAAGGAGAGGACTGGTAGCAAACATGACAAATCACTAACACAGCCAGAAACAGTTGACAAAGGCACATCTAAGGAACCTGACAAAGAAAATATTGCAAAGACATAGTGGCATCAAACAAAGGTTTAAAAATTTCCATGAGTTAAACAAAATATTCTTGGCCAATAATTGTCTTATTTCATTTCACTTATATAACACAGGAGTAGATCAATGGTTTGTGATGATCGTTCCAGATGAAAGAACAGAAGTAAAAGTTTGAAATACAGCGGATCAAGATATAACAGAAAAGTGTAGAAATCAACATTCAAAGCCACTAAAACACAGAAAAAGAGAAATACTTGTACCACATGTCATACCCTTTAATTGTCATCTGCTATTGCTTTTGATTGGAACAAGTTATGAAGCTTTAAATGGTTCTAAGTCTTTTGTAGAAATTTTAAAAAGAAATATATGTTGACATTTCCTTATAAATGTTCCATCCTCAATGTGTAATATGATTAAATCTGAAGAAACGCTTTTTCAAAGCTGTATATAATCAACTTGAGTTGTCAAAATCATATCTATGGTAGCATGTAGATTAAATTATGTATACAATTAACTATTTATTGTACTATTGTACTGTAGCCTGTCTCACAAAGAAGTGCAAATTTACATCTTAGTTTTAATCAACAATCCTTTATGTAATGGCTTTTCTGGATCCACCAGCACTAGGCTAGAGCTCTGAAGAGACATGCCAAAGTACCAGAGGTGCCTGAAGGGATCGAACCTGGAACCCAAAAGTTCTAAGTCCACAAACTTAACCATTGGGCCAACCAGGACCCTATAACTTGTGAAAGCTCCCTGTTCGAAAAAGTTTAAATGTAAGGCTTTCTCAAAAGCAAATGATATATATCGAGGATTCAGTGCAAGACTTTAGTAAGTGCTTCGCAATTGTGCACTAAACCATTGATATGGTCTTGGAGTGAAGCCTCAAATAGTGGAATGAAATCCGGTTATTACTTGGGCAAGGTTTTGTCAACAGGTAAAATTTCAATGAGTAACCACAAAGAAAGACCAAGATAAAAAAGTTATTATTGTAAGCAGGGACAAAATATTCCTCTTATCTCAGATGTTTTCTGATATTTTATTTAAAGTGTTTTTTATCCTTGTGACATTAAAATGAGTAACAATAGTATTTAACTATTTTTACAAGAATAAACACTTCAATATGATATTAGGCAATATTGAACAATTGGGTATTCTCGTTTCACAGATGACTTTTATTACGCAAACATGTGGGCGGTGTTAGAATACCTATCCAATCAGAAGACTGGAAAACCATGTCTATTTATAGAAGTATTTGTCATCACCCTACAATGGGGCCACAAAGGGGGAAAGTCCTTAAATAAACCAATACCCTTTACCCAAAATTGGTAATAAAAACACATGATATCAATCAAACTATAAACAATGTTGTCACATTTACAAATGCCAGTTTCAATTTCTAAAGCTCATTTACACATATAAAAACAATATATCCTCATCAAAATGAAGAATGAAATCAAATATGAATGAAATAATTACATCATTAACTCCAATTAGTTTAAACTTATCTTTTTTACATTGATTGTGACAGACTTGATGGAAGCTTGAAGTTGATTCCTGCTTCAGGCGCCGCAAAGACAGCATTTTGAGGAGAGAGATAGTAAATGCAATGACCTGATTTCCACTAACATTCTAATTAAAATGAGTTTTATCTAGGAAAACCCATTACCAAACGCCAAGTGTTCGACAGTCCCAAATTGAAAGAGTTTGCAGACAACAATTCAAAGTGTGGTGAAATTGGAAAGTTATCTTCTGATAGAGTGGAAAACATTGTGGGAAAAGGAGAAATTGCTCGTCTTGAGCAATTTTTCCTTTTCCCACAGCGTTTTCCAGAATCGTCTTTAACAATCTGGTCAAATGTCGTTATTGTCTAGTAAAGGGTTAAGGTAGAATACCCATAATCCACCATTTTGAAACTTATTCTTTTGTCAGATTACTTCGGGAGTTTTAAGTATACAGCAGTCGGGCCAAAACTATTCGCTTTAAACCAAAAAGTTCCGGCGCCAACCGATGTATACTGAGAACACACAAAGCACAAATTGTGACAAAACAAGACCTTGTGATCATCGTGAGCAAATTCATCTTTCTTTCTCAATGTTTTCAAAGGTCAAATATTGCAATATTAAGATTTGTCGTTAATCAACATTAAATCAAGTTATTGAAGGGGGTCCGTTTCTCTTCCACGTTTTCTTATTTTACAATACACAACAGTGAATATAATGTTAAAGTGAAGTTTACGACACCGCTCTGTCTCTTCCTGTATGATAAAGTGAAGCGAGTGGTTAGTCTGAATGATCCAGATGTAGATATTTCACTCTACGTCTGGATGCGTTCGATATAAAAGCGCGTCAAGCAGATATCGATTTTTCGAGGTAGTGCATGTCGGGAAATCTGTAGAAAGGGGCGGAGTTAAAATTACAGGTAAAGTCTGGCGGGAATATAATATCGACTCCTTTTCGTTTAGTAGAATATAAATATATATATATCTATTTACATTAAATCCGAGATTCCCTTTCCCTCATATGAATTTTGTCAATTGCCAAAGTATTGCAACAGTTGATTTCAATTGAATACGTAGATATTCATTCATTGCGTAAAGATATGTGTGACTCTATTGCGAGAATCTAGAAAACACTCAAACCAGTAGAGAATTTTTTTATGGAAACTTTAGCCACACAAAAAGCCTTTAGCTTATCATTTCTGATGGCCGATTCTATGGGAAAATGGACTCTCAATTTGATATTTTCCTGAATTATAGAAATCTGCAGTATGGGTCTAATCTGAAATATAAATCTAGAAACTATTTCAAATTTGTATACTGTTTGCAGGTTGGGCGAGCGGGAATGGAAACCAATCAGAGACAAAGATAACAGCTATGTCTTTTAAACAAAGTATTCAAAAAGCTTAAAAAAGCTATATAAACAGCTTTGGGCATGTTATAAAGGGGGAGTATCGAATAGTACATCTTTCGGGTTGTTGGTCTAAATATGAAACGCCAAGTTTTATTACCCCAGACAGGAGCGACGCGCGTCACACAGAGACACTAATCCAGACACCGCCGTACATCACACAACACGTGCCTTACCCTTTATCCTGTTAATAGCATCATAGTTTTGTCCTCAAAGAATACGCATTTGACATAGATTTTTATTTCTAAAGTACATTGATATTAATCAAATTTACAGATTTAAGAGCAAGTTTCTTCTGAATATCATCTATGTTTGCAGCGAAATGGTAGTCGTCAAAACCAAATCCTTTTTTACCAATACAATATCGATTACTTTCTTGATATAGTTAATAGTTTGTATTTTACCTAATCGATAAGTTTGTGTGTTTAATTGCAGTTTGCATTTAAGAATGGTAAAGACCTTGTCTGGGAAACTGAAGGGTAACTAAATGTTGAAAGCTTACAAAACTGATGATGTCATTATTGCAGCTTGAAACCTTACCTTTGGATTCAATATTTTTTGAAAATTAAAATGGTACGGGAAAAGGTATTGCCCAATGCTTTCATGCATGGAATGAGTCGGACAAACCGATTTTATTTTGATTATGAATAGATTGGTTAATGAACTATTTGTTTGTTTAATTCGACCAGTAAAACATTTAGAAAAAAGATAAAAAAAAAAAAATTCAAAATATGCACTACAACCAAAACCAAATGTATCATTTCATAAGTATAGATATGAACATAAGAATATACGTGTTCAAATTGAGACCGTTTTGGGTACCATATCACAACTGATTCAAGTGTAGGTACTCATAAATGTTATGAATGTTTCGCCACTTTTAAACCTACTTAAATTTTCAATTTGCCTCTTATGAATTGTGGTAATGACAGAAAATTATTAGGACATTCGTATTGATCGAACCAAGAAAAAACTTCCCTGTCCCTCTTAAAATCTTGAAATATGTTTGGAAAATAAATGAATTTTAATTAAAAACGTTTAAGTGGCTATCCAAGTTCAACAAAATTAAAAATGGCATTTCAGTGAACAATTACGGTTTCAAGTAGCTAAGAATTAGATTCAAGGAAATAGACTGGAGAAAGACTTCTTGACAATCGATGACCCAAACGGCCTAGTTTTGTCTACTTCTTTGTGGCCTTGATGCGTTATTCAAATGTATCACAATTTTCAGGTTGTTTCTCTCAGTATATAAAGAAATCTATGTGAACCAATGATAAATTTACATTCAACACAATTAGAAATCTTAAGGTATCACACATTAAATTGGTCCGAAATACTTCGGACGTACCTGTATATCTTTCACAATGACTGTAATTCTATTTGGATTCTATTCGGACACCTTTACAGTCATCGTGAAAGATTTACGTCCGAAAATTTTGTTTTGTTTTTTCCTTTGAATTGTCATACAACAACCCATTTATTCAAATTAAATTACAATAACATTTACATCATATAAATATATATACAGTATAGTGTTTTCTAAAATTGGCATTTGACATAATCAAATTTGTTCTCAAGTCTAAAATAGCACTAAGAAGGAGTTGAGTAGACAAAGAAGAAGAGAATGGGAAGGGAGGAAGAACATGATGGTGACTATCTTTTTATTAACACAAATATTCACAAAGGATTGTTTTCGAAATAAGTGTGGCGAAGCAAATCACTTCAAACCAAAAATGTTGATATTGTTTTTATCAATTTAATCAGGGAGGCGTTGATGTTCATTTTTAGCATCGTGATATGGAGTTGACAAACAGTCCGAATGAATGTTGAGTTTACCTATTTTATGTAAAAGATGTTTTAACAAAATTGAATCTAAAGTGTCTTTTCCTTTGACAATGGATTTCATCAAAGGACTCTGCTTTGGTTTAAAAACGAATTCATATTTCCCGTCGATCAATGTTAACAATCGTTCATGTTTTTGTTTTTTCTGTAAATCACTGGAAATGGAAGCAATAAGCAATCTTATTGGTCAATCCCACCTTCTTTCTGATTGGTGCCCAATTTTTTCCTCGACACCGATTGGACCCCTCACACACAGAGGGGGAATGCTGACGCGTTTTTATCTCAGAGCGCCTCCAAGCTGTCACACAGTTACAGCTTGGATCATCTGAGTTAGCGAGTGGTCAGGTTTTAAAAGTTATCTGAATCTAATTTAACAAATATGCCATGAAGAATTATAACTGTCAAAAAATTTATGTGAGATAATGTTTTTTGCTGCATTTGTAAATTCATTTTAACAACCCCTTGAAGCCATGACCAGTTTCGCCAAATAAATATTCATAGTTTTTATTTCAAATCTTATGTTTGTCATTATTATGTGTTACTGAAGGTTGATCCCATAATATGTTATTGAAGATATGTGGTTTCCACATGAAATGCATGATCAAATATGTGACCATGCTATCAGTTTTTGTATATACATTATCTTCAATAATGTGTTGTCATCTGTACAAAGGAAAGGATTAAGATTGTCTTTGAACACCCATAATCCGACATTCTGAAACTCATTCCTTTGTTGGACTTCTTTGGTCATTCTGGGTACACATTGGTCGGAGCTGGAACTATTTTTTAGTATTAAAATGAAATGAAAGATTTTGCCACCTATTGTGCCTTATGTCGGATTATGGGTATTCTACCTTAACTAATGGTAGATGACTCCTACCTTTGGTGAATGGTTAGCAAAATTGTTTAATTCGTTTTCATAGAACATACTTATATCTTCATGGGTTTTACATGGCATCAACATTATTTCAGTTATGTTTCAATGCCAGAATCTAAAGGATGGAGGATGAACCAAAAACTAAACTGCCCATTAGGGCTGGTCAAGCAGGGTAGAGACGACTCTGAAAATCATTGTGGGAAAAGAAGTAATTGCTTTCAAAAAGATTGTATTCAATTTTATCACATTTTAAAATGTCGTTTGCAATCTCTTTAATTTGGGACAGTCGAAAATTTGGTGTTTGGTAAAGGACTAAGAAAAGGTCAGGGACCCTTTTGTGAAAAGGTGGCAAAATCTTTCATTTCATTTAAATACAACAAGATCATTCAGAATGTAACTTGCTTGAAGCGAAACCCAACATGTCATTGCGGATTAATGGTCAGTAGACATTTCCAAATCTTTGTTGTAATTAGCAAGTGAAAAAGTATGATCTATTTCACTTCAAAACAACTACATAAAAACATCTTAAACTATTGGAATGTGAAATTTCCTTAGTCACAATTGTTTCTTCCCAAAATTATAGGTAATGTAATTTTTTTCATACCTTTTAACCCTTAGAATCCTGGGTTATTGTCTAAAAATGGATTTTTGTTTTGTCTGCTTTCCAAAACCTTAAATATCTGCTTAATTTTGTTAATGAAGCATACTCAGAGTAGCAAACAGTTTAGATCACAGGCCAATTAACTTCGAGGCTGGCCTGTGATCTAACCTGTTTGCATAAGCATGAAGTCGGTTCCAGCACTGCTGTTGCTTTCAATCTGGACCCGTTGAAAAAATTCTATAGAAGAGGAAATCGGATAAAGGGGCTAATCCAAGGTGCAAATTAACCCTTTCCAAAACGCCAAATTTTTTACTGTTCCAAATTGAAAGGGTTTGTAGATGACATTTCAGAATGAGATATAATTCAAAAATAATCATCTACTAGGACAGAAAACAGGTGAGAAAAGGAAAAATTGCTTGTTACGAGCAATTTCTCCTTTTCCCACAATGTTTTCCAGTGTCCTTTGCAACAAAGTGGTTAAATGTCGTTATTGTTTGGTAATGGGTTAAGCTTCTGTACATTTCTCAACATGTTTGTCAGTTTATAGGGGTCTATATAGGTATCATGGGGTCAGAACTATATACTGTACATTGTATATACCTGTAGTATATTACATAGAACTAACCCCAGAAGAACTATAGACGCCAAACTATGTGCAAGTTCAAACCACTTGATCTCCGTTAAGTTAGTTTAAACTTACATGTATCTATTTCAAATTGATTGTGATGAAAGCTCGAAGTTTATTAAATTCACACACAATAACTGTGTACTGGACACTTGACCAGTACTCACGCCAATTTGAGACTTAGGTTCCAGCAATTTTCACCTCGCCTATCGGGGATTACACCCGGGAACCTCTGTACAAGAGGTCTGCACATTACCTCTGCATCACTGTTATTGGCTATGCGCAACAATATTGTAAGTCTTTTAAAGGATATAGAATGGTCCTGGAAAGAACCAATCAGATGTTGCAAAAGATAAAATGCAAATACAGGCCAACAATACATCTGTTAACCCATTACCAAACAATACCGACTTTTGACCAGTTTGTTGCAGACGACTCTGTAAAACATTGTGGGAAAAAGACTCTGTAAAACATTGTGGGAAAAAGAGAAATTGATCTTAACAAGCAATTTCTCCTTTTTCCACAATGTTTTTTGCTCTATCAGATGATTATTTTTCAATTTCATTACATTTTGAAATGTCATCTGTAAACTCTTCCAATTTGGGACAGTAAAAAATTCGACGTTTGGTAAAGGGTTAACACAAGTTTGTCATAAAAAAAGCATTGACCAAGCTCTGTGTTCTTCTCCAAGAGTACATTCAAGCTGAAGGTCTTATGTGACTTTACATCACATCAACAATATGTCAGTTATAATGCTATACCAAGCTCACAATTGATGAAGAATCATCTAAATATTTCTTTAATTGATTCTAGTTGTTGTCAGCAATATATTCAAATTTAGAGCAATCAAAATCTCGAATCACCACTTATAATCAAATCACTACTTATAATCAAATCACTATAATACTCCACTTCTAGGCATCTACAGTAGATGATTGTTTATATGAGGTTTAAAGCTGTGTCAACAGTATTTCAGTTATTTTACAGCTTTCCTGGATTTCACCAGTACAGGGCAGTGCAGTGTAGTGTCTTGCCCAGGGACACTCCAAAGAAAAACACCATTGGCACTGGTGAGGATTGAATCTGGGACCGGTTCTAAGTCCACAACCTTGACCAATGGAGGACAGTAGTCCAGTGGTAGAGCATCGGCTTCTGAACATGAGGGTTGTAGGTTCGAGTCCTGCAAGTTGCGGGATCTGCCTTGCAAACTTTCATTAATCCACATTCTGCACGAGTTCTGATTATGTATCCAGGAAGCAGAATCGAGAGTGAAAAATCTAAGTTGTAAGAACTTGTTTCACTATCGATGTAAAATTAATGAGTTTAAACTAACCGATGGGCCAAGCAAAACCCTATAAATAAAAAAAAAATGAAAAAAAAAAATAAGACAACCTGACAAATCGAAGGTTTAATGCAAGACTATAGTAAGTTCTTCATAACCATAAGGCACATACTATAGTATTGCATTGAACCCTTGAGTTATGACACACAATACTCCCAAGACCTGTATTATCAAGTGTCCCCCGTATTTCCCCTAGTATTCCCCCATGGGGAGCCCCTCAGGTGAGAATGTTTACCATTATCTACACACCTGACTGAACCTTCCCAATAAAGGTAAACGTTGAAAATTGTGTATCACTAGAAAACCAGGTCACTGGACTCATTCCACAGATAAATAGTTGAAGAAATGATTTATGAACAAAACGTTTTTTTAACAATTTCACAGGTGAATTAATTTCTAATTTTTTTTCTGTGAAATACTTGGAATTTTAATGGTGACACAACACATCTAAGCAACAAGGTTCTAACATTGGATATACTGAATAACTGTGTCTGTAACTAGCTAGTTTAGGGAGACAGATATTTCACCTGACAGAAATTTGCATAACATATCATGGATTACTGAGCAGATAAATGTGGAGGGACTATGTAACGTGATGAACAAAATTGTCACCAGTTAGAGCTGATATAAAAAAAATCGGATTAAAAATTCAAGACAGAAAAGGTAAATATTTCAATGGGTCTCCAATTGTTTAGTCATTCAATATAACAGGATAATGTGGTCTAAAGGAGCAATTGTATAAATAAAATAATCAATAAAGTTGTCAGTTTGTCTAGGATGTGACTCAAACAGCTTGTTAAAAGGTGTGGCAGTGGCTAACATACAGATAGATACCTTCACCCTTAGAATGCTGGGTAATTTTCATGAAATATATTTTTTTGTCGTCTTCTTTCCAAAACCTTATTCTTCAGCTTAATTTCGATGAGGAAAGATACTCAATGAAGCAAACAGGTTAGATCACAGGCCAGCAACAAATTTACGTGTCCACCTTTCTCTTGAATATTATTAGTTCTAACATATCTTATTCACCTTCAACTTCACAAATATGCCTGCTATTGTTCACAATTAACACCTGTCATAAAAAACAAATATGACCAAATGTATTAAAAAAAACCTCATTTAGCAATCAAATTAAAAATTAAAACTGACCTTACCAACCAGCATTTATAATTAACTTTAAACATCAGCAAAAAAATAATATGCAAGAGAGTTACATTTTCTTGTTTTAGTAAAGCAGCAATTATAATTTGCAACAAATCGAGAAAACAAAATGATTACCTTAGATTGATCCTCTTGATAGAAAAAAAGTCTCAAAACCACTAATACTATGTGAAAAAGCTTAACCCTTTACCAAACACCAAATTTTCAACTGGCCGAAATTGAAAGAGTTCGCAGACGACATTTTAAAATGTGATGAAACGAAAAATAACACTCTGATAGGGCAGAAAACATTGTGGAAAAAGAAGAAATTGCTAGTTGAGAGCAGTAACTCCTTTTCCCACAATGTTTTCAAGAGTTGTCTGCAAAATAATGGTCAAATGTTGTTATTGTTTGGTAATGGGTTAACTGATCTGCAACAACTTCCTCAAATGAATAAAAAAAAAACAGTCAGTTGAAAAAAGTCTGAATTTGAGCATCAGGGTACCGTTTTACTAAACAGTTTAAGCTTAAGATTTGCGTAAGTCTAAAACAACAAGTCCTTTTATTTCAATATTTGGCAAAGCAATATTACAAAGTAACACATCATTGGAATCGTCTCTCCGAGACGCTTCCAATGAAGTGTCACATTGCAACATTGTACTTTCATTGAAGATACTATCCATGTTAATCAATTATGACTTACGCAAACATTTCCCGTAAGTTGTTTAGTAAAACGGGCCCCTGATGTATTTCAAGATGCTGAATACATACACCGAATCCATGGCAGACATTCAGAATGATTCTGATTTGAGCATTTAATGAAAGTGAATTATTATCTTCTGATAGGATAGAAAGCATTATGGGAAATGGAGCAATTTCTCCTTTTCCCACAATGTTTTCCAGAGTCGTCTGCAAAATAATGGTAAAATGTGGTTATCATTTGGTAATGGTTTAAGAATATATTCAGCATTGACATATATATTCAGACAACATTTTTGGACTAAGGGTGCGTCAGCACGTTAATTAGTCCATTGAATTTACATACCACTTTTTGAGGGACGGTGCTTTATTGATACACAAACAGCGGTCTGACCCCAATTACTCATTAAACATCCGCATTTACTTGGTGGACTAATACCCTGTTTGAACCAGGAATGTAGTCTGAATTTACTGGCTTTGTTTTGCTTTATATTATTATAACTATTGCCTCATGAGAAATCATAAAATGTCCAGATGTTCGAAAAATAGACTATCGTTCAGTCTCTGTTCACAGAAATAATAATCATAGTAATTGGTGGTAAAAGGAGCAGCTGTTTTCCTCGAGAAGTTGCCCAAAGACATTTTCTAATGTATCCTCAATCATCTTGCTTTCAACGCACCTTAGTCCTTCAGCACTATCAGCGCTTTGATTTCATGTGCGTTGAGGCCTCGCTATGACATACATACATACATATATATATATATAGCTTTATTGCCTCCATTTTCTGAAGATTTACATAGGTATACATACATATCAAACAAATAGATTTTCAAAGGTATACACACAAGAGTCAAACACATACAAAGCGAAGAGAAACAAGTTAAAGAGCAATAAAGGTGAAATGAAGAGAAATCAATGCTATTAAAAGAGAACAAAAATGACCATTAACTATTACTACATGTACATGGGTCAGAGCGCATCATTTAGTTAAGCATATACATCTTAAGAAATTGTCCACTTATCATCATAAGACTTCTTTGGAGAGAATTGGGACACAACCAGACATTACTTGTGAGATGCAATTTCTACCTTTGTCATAAACATTTATCAAAAGATGAAGCAAAATTTTTTTTGTCATCCTCTGTAATTCATGTTTGCCTTTTGCTGTAATTTTTGAAAACAAAATAACCCTTAGAATAATGGGTAATTTTCTAAAAATAGATTTGTGTGCCGTCTGCTTTTCAAAACCTTCAATATCTGCTACTTTGCAGCTGGCCTGGATCTAACCTGTTTGAACAAGCATGAAGTTGGTTCCAGCACTTGAATAAGCAGAAAACTGGCTAGACCAATCAGTAATTTTAATAGCAACAACTTATGATGCTTTTGTTTCTCTTACAGCTCAAGAAGCAGACGGCAGAAGATCAAAAATGAATTTGCTGGTTGCCTTGTTGGCAGCAAGTGTTTTAGTTGCAGCCATCGAAGCACAATCCTGTACATCTCCAACCAGCTCATGTATGTGCTATGTAGAAGAGTCCACGCAGAAGAAAGTCATTTCATGCCGATATAAAAACCTGACCGCGATCCCCACATTCAGTTTGTCATCAGAAGTGTTTGACAAAATAGAATTCACATCTGTCCCACTGACGGGGCAATGCTCTTCAACTCAGGGATGCAACAACATCCAGCAACTTCCCGCAGATGCTTTCCGAAATTTGAAAGTGAAAGAAATAGATCTGAGGAGAAATGCAATTTCATCATTTGATCCCCATGCTTTTCGAGGACTTGAGAATGTGCTTGAGAGTTTGTTTATTGAAGGAGATGGTGCTATTGTCCCTCCATACTCATCACTAGAACCGCTCCAGATTCTCAAATCTCTACACCTCGAACATTTCAACCAGACAGAGTTTAATGACGGAAACACAAACCTTACCTTTGCATACTTGACTGCGTTGACAATAGAACATTTTCCATCATTAACAACAATTAGATCAGCTGCATTTGTAAATGTACAAAACATTGAGACTTTAAAACTAAGTAAACTACCCAGCCTTACTTCATTACCAGTGCTTATGATACTAAGTCTTAGGAACCTCAAAACTTTTGACCTCTACGAAACCGGTATTACAGGTATTTTGGGTGAATCATTCAAAGAACTGAGCTCTTTGACAACTATGGAGATCAAGTCGAATAAGTATCTTAGCACCATTAGTTCCAATGCCTTTGACGGAGTTTCTAGCACAATCAAATTCCTCTCCCTCTTTCAAAATGCACTGACGGATTTCAACTTTCTCAAACAGACACCATGGTCACAGCTTACGCAGCTGAATATAGGATATAATATAGCCCCAATTTCTTCTGGTACATTTGCAACTATGCCGAATTTGAACTATTTAACACTGGCCGACATGAGCATACAAAGCATAACAAGGGACATGTTTATTGGTTTAACGGCACTTCACACTCTTGATCTGGGTTATAACCTCCTCACCGCCATACCAGCAGATGTATTCCAAAATACTCCAAACCTCGTCGATCTTCGATTGAACAACCAAAACGAAAATGATGCCAATGCCCAATTAATGTTTGACGTGACAGCATTTACAAGCATTGAGACATCATTACAGCATCTAATGTTGGAGAAGAATAGAATAGATGGAAGTCAACTGTGGGGAAAAATAGACAAATTTGTTAACTTGATAGAGCTCAATTTGGCAGAAATCGGCCTTACAACTATCCCAAACAACGCATTTAGAAACAATGTCAAACTCGAAAAACTTGAACTGTCGTCAAATGCCATTGCAACAGTGCAACAAGAGACTTTCTTTGGTCCGAGAAATACTTTACACTCAATTAACCTTTATGGAAATAATATTAAAACTGTCAACAAATGTGTGCTGAGTCAGTTTACGACTCAGCCAGAAATTTTCCTGACTGGTAACCCTTTGCAATGTGATTGCCAGCTGATTTGGTTGTGGAACTTGGTTCAAATAGATAATCACTTGGCTTTTTCCCATGTAGGCACCTGCAATTCCCCTGTTTCTCTGACAATGAAATACTTCACAGAATTCCAAGTTTCGGATTTGGTTTGCTCTTCTGGCTTTGTGGAACCAGTCTGTCAAGATCTGTACAAGACAACAACAACTACAACAACAACAACGAGTACAACCACAACCACACCACCCACCACCACAAAAACAACACAACGTCCGACACCAGCATTCACCGTCACTATCATCGTCAAAGAAGCTACAAGAATGAGAGTGACATGGTCCGTCACGGACAAAACATATGTCACAGAATACAAAATGGAAATAATAAAAGCCGGTGAAAAGGTGATTCAACTTATCAACAAAGAGGAAACAGAAATCACTGTGCCTATGTTAGAGCCAGAAACATTTTATCAGTTTTGCCTAATACTCAAAATTGAGAATGAATATCGGGAGTTTGATCAGCAATGCGATGACGGATACACGCTTGCCGAGGATATAAAAACACCTCTGATGACAACTCCCACACCTGAGGCCCAGGTGAATATTTCCGTGGTCATCGGAAGTGCCGTTGGCGGAGTTATACTTGTGGCGTTAATCATCGTCATCATCTTCTTCATCATGAAGTCCAAGAAACCCAAGAAACGCACTCCGATTACTCAGCCCATCAGTTTTACCCAGCGTGCTGATCTTCCACATGCCGGAGGTACAGCAAAGAGACACGCTAAGAAGGTTGATAAAGAAGGTGCCTCTCCTGATGATATCTCTGTGAACGTTATTTCCAGTGGGGATATAAACAATGATAGAATGTCAGCTGGAAGCTACCAGTATATTAAGGATAGTTACCCGAGTGGAGTTAACATGAAGCCGATGACAAATGGACATTATGTTAACAACATAGAAACGAGAGCGTTACCACAAATGCCAAATGGTTCTAGGACCCGCGGTGGTTATGTGAACGATGCTTTCCATTCGGGAGCTACAAACTTCCCAGAAACATCCCTTAACTCATATAGTGAAGTTGTTAACTAGTTTCGATTCAAGTACAATTAAGTTGTTGAGGATTTATTTGTTGTTGAAAGTGTTGTTATGACAAGTGCCTTTTTAAAGGCTCTTACAGATTCTTTGGAAATGTATGTTTATCATAAGTGGTTATGAATAATTGATGTGTTTATAAAAAAAAACATTTGTTATTTGTTAAGTCAATTAACTAGAAAGACTTATTGATAGAAAAAGGCAAAGAATCAAGTTTTTTTATAACCATATCATAAAAGAAAATATTGCTTGAATGTATGTCTTCAAAGCAATCATTTATAAAAAGCGAATCCTACATTCCATGGATTAATACCTATATCATATCTACGGTTGTGAACTTGTGTCGTCTTTTTTGTGAACTGGTGACTGTAATAGCGCCAGTAATTCTGTGTGATTATCCAGTAAACTGTAATGGTGTGTACTAGCTATATGATTTCAGCCAGGCATCAGCAGGATTATAATGTAATGTTGTGAACTAGTGACTGGTAAAAAGATAGTAATGTGCATGATTATTTATTTCAATTTATGCAATTTTATATTTTCCTTGGTACTTATACATGTCTAATGTTGAAATAAGACTTAAGAATCAGCAAAATTTAGAAAGGATGATTTTTGTGAAAAGCAGCCACCTCTGTTAAGCAGCCAAATTCGCCTTGTCCCTTGGATGGCTGCTAATTACAAGTTTGACTGTATTGATATTAACATTGTTTCCGGGTGACAGATATAGAGCCAATAACCTTCATGATTATCAAATAATGCTGTGAGATAGTGAACAATATACTGTCAGTTATATGCAGAGTAATTAAATAATTGCATATGTCAGCAGAATTATCCACCAAGGTTGTGTTTATCTGGACTTTAGAAAAAAACATCATACTGGCTTCGAAAAAAACATCATAATGGCTCCTAATGGCTTCCAAAAAAAACATCATAATGGCTCCGAAAAAAACATAATACCTTCGAAAAAACATCATAATGGCTTCGAAAAAAAAACCCAATCATAATGGCTCCGATGAAAAATAAAAATGGCTTTGAAAAAAACCCATCATAATGGCTCAAAAAAAAACCCATCATAATGGCTCCGAAAAAAACAACTTATTGGCTCCAAAAAAAAAAATCATAATGGCTCCGAAAAAAAAAAATCATAAAGGCTCTGAAAAAAACATCATAATACCTTCAAAAAAACATCATAATGGCTTCGAAAAAAAAAACCCATCATAATAGCTCCAAAAAAACATCATAATGGCTTCGGAAAAAAAAAACCAACATCATATTGGCTCCGGAAAAACATCATAATGGCTCCGGAAAAACATCATAATGGCTTCGAAAAAAACACCATCATAATGTCTCTGAAAAAACATCATAATGGCTTCGAAAAAAAACAACAACATCATAATGGCTCCGAAAAAAACATCATAATGGCTCCGGGAAAAAAATCATAATGGCTCCGAAAAAACATCATAATATAATTGTCTTCTGCTGTTGTTCTGTCCTCTGGTGGAGCTCATTAGACACAAGTCGTTATTATCTTCATAATAATTATGTTCTCTCAAAATGATGATGAAAATGTTTTTACTTCACTGTGTAGAATTGAAGTCTGCTGATGCCTTTAATTTGGATCAGTAAACAAAAACCAAACCCTTCTTCTGTTCATGGTACTTCAAAGCTGACGGCATTCTACCTGTTAATTTTATTGATAATTTGAATCATTACATGAGGTAAAGTTCAAGGATTTTGAAATCCTGAAACATCTTGTTCCAAATCTTGAAAATTGACCTGGTCTTTATCATTAATCCTTACAGTGCTGGATTCGACTTCATGCCTATGCAAACAGGTTAGATCCAGGCCAACTGCCAAGTAGTTTGGCAGCTGACCTGTGATCTAACATGCTTGCTACTCCGAGTATATTTCCTCATCAAAATCAAGCAGTGTTTAATGTTTTTAAAAGCAGATGACATTAAAATGTAAAGTTACCCAGCATTCTAAGGGTTAATTATAGAGGCACAAAGGTTTGAATTAGCAAACGGATGCCCAAATTCAAATTCAAAATGACGCCCTAAATGTTGTTTACACATACCAGATACTTGCGGGATCAGGCAGTTACTGATCTATTAACCCATTACCAAACAATAGTGACATTTGAGCAATTTGTTGCAGACAACATTAGAAAACATTGTGGGAAAAGGAGAAATTGCTCTTAACAAGCAATTTCTTCTTTTCCCACAATGTTTTTTGCCCTATCAGAAGATTATTATTCAATTTCCTCACATTTTAAAAAGTTATCTGGAAACTTTCAATTTGGGACTGTGGAAAATTTGGCGTTTGGTAAAGGGTTAACAATCTTAAAGACAAATATTTTGAACTTTCTTCAAGTCTTTAACATCTGTGTTAAGTTAGTGCTACTGTTCTGTGACAAAAAGTTTCTGCTTATGCCACGATGGTTTACTAAAGAGTTAATTAGTTATGGAGTAATGAGTTAAGGAAAGGATATGCCTAAACTTTAGGACTGTTTACACTAGTTATCTACTTTGATAAAAAATGTTCAATGTTTATCAAATTATATTTCCACTTATACTTGGACAATTTCATTCTAGTCAAATTACAATGAATTGAAAACATTGTGACAAAATTAGAATGTTCTCAGCATAAACACAGCATCTTTTTATGAAAGAAATTTCGATGTTTTATTGACAGTTATTTCTGTTTTAAGCAATCTTGATAATTTGCTTTAATTACGTATGCAGAGTTAGAAAAGAAAATAATCATTTTTTTCAGTGTCTTCTGTACTCAAGATCCAATAGATAATTGTTTTGCTTTCTCTGTCATGTTATTTTTCTTTTGTTTTAGGTTTTGACAAGTTAAAAGCTCTTATGGTGCACTTAAGTGGCGGGGTTTTTTTTCATAAAAAATAACAGTTCTAATGAGTATCCAAGAAACACATGAACTGTTTACAAAATAGCACTTCAGTTATTATCTTTTGGAAAGATATACTTATTTAGATTCTTAATTCATTGTATTCACAAAATGTAGCAATGAAAGTTTTCTTTAATTAATATTTCAGAATTATATACAATGTACTATATAAATGTGTTTATGGTCTGTTCTGAATCTCCTACCGAAACCCTTTACCAAACGCCAAATTTCCGCCTGTCACAAAAGAGTTTGCAGACGACATTTCAAAATGTAATGAAATTGGAAAATAATCTTCTGAAGGGAATGAAAACATTGTGGGAAAAGGAAAGATTGCTTGTTACGACAAATTTCTCCTTTTTCTACCATGTTTTCCAGAGCCGCCTGCAACAATGTGGTTAAATGGCGTTGTTGCTTGGTAATGGGTTAAGGTTGAATACACATATTCCATTATTCCAATCTTATTCCAATCTTATTCTTTCGTTGGATTTCTTTGGTAGTTCTTGGTATACATAGGTTTGTGTTAGAACTATTCACAAGTTAGACGTTTATGTTTTAAATGTACTTTGAGTACTTTTGTAGAAACTATACCAACAAAAGAAGAAATTGCTCATCATAAGCAGTTTCTCCTTAAATTGTTCCAATGGTTTCCTAAATCTTCTACTATACTGGTACATTAAAAAGAAGAATATATGAGTAAAGTTGTCATAGCTTTATGAAAATCTGTGATACCTATTGTTTTTTTTATATAAACGGATAAAATATTGTAAGATAATGTAAATAACTGTTAATTTGTATTGATGTATCATTAATATGCCACAGAATGTAGAAAACTATTTTATACAAAGATAATTATTTTCCTTATACAATTATTTTTATATATATACAGTGTATATATCAAATGTCATATATTTATAAATCGAAAATGTGTGCTTTTTCTTCAAACAATGACAGCAATACAATGAGATTCCAAGCCATAAGAGTTTTGCATGCTTGTAGTTTTACATCCTGCAATAGCAAACAAGTCAAGTAACATTGGTGAAAAAGGTTTACCCTTAGAATGCTGGGTAAACTTTCTAAAAATATATTTTTGTGGTGTCTGCTTTCCAAAAACTTAAATATCTGCTTAATTTTGTTGAGGAAAGATACTCAGAGAAGCAAATAGGTTAGATCACAGGCCAGCTGCCAATGTACTTGGTGGCTGGCCTGTATCCAACCTGTTTGCATAGGCATGAAGTCTATTCCAGCACTATAAGGGTTAATATTTTCTTTTTGATACTGGGCAGAAATTGTGAGAAAAGGATAAATGGCCTTTTTAGAGCAAATCATCCTTTTGTCATGGTTCTTTTTGAGACTTCTGCCTGGGCACAAACAAGTTCATGAATTCAGAGTCAGTGCTTATTTGGGGGTCCAATGCAAGACTGTTATCTAAGGTCCCTCCCAAATATGAAACAGCACACCTATAGTCTTAAATGAACTCTCTAGTTACTAGTGAGAGAAATCATGTCCTTGTTTTATCTAAAGTTGCTTGTTCACAGATACAGTGTTTGTATTGTTGTATAATAAACAAATACTGTAAAAATGATTATTGAAAGGATAATTAATCTAGGGAGTGTTAATATATAAGTATACATGTTCAGTTAATGTGCTGTCGATATTAATACATGTATATTAATTCATTGTATAAAGGCTTTAAAAACCAACTGATTTTGACTCCAACGTCAATTCAGCAGTGTGTTGTACAGATCTAAAGAAATTAAGATTCAACTTTTAAATTTCCTCACATCTGTGACCAAACAGCTTTAACCCTTTACCAAACACCAAATTTCCGTCTGTTCAAAATTGGAAGAGTATGCAGACGACATTTCAAAATGTGATGAAATTGGAAAATAATCTTCTGATAGGGCAGAATTTAACAATGTGATGAAATTGAAAAGTAATCTCCTGTTAGAGCAGAAAACACTGTGGGAAAAGGAAAAATTGCTCTACACGAGCAATTTCTCCTTTTCCCACAATGATTTCCAGAGTCGTCTGCAACAAACTGGTCAAATGGCGTTATTGTTTGGTAATGGGTTAAGATACCTCGAGATTCATTTATGCATATTAATTATACAAAACAGAGTAATGCTGGTATTCTCTAAATAAGCTGATATCATAGACTTAAGTTAGCAAGTGAATGTATTGTTTTATTTACATGTATATGTAACATGTATTGTTATTTTCACATTTCTGGTACAACTTACAAGTTTTACTGTGAAGGACCAGACAAGAATGATACCTAATAAAAAATTCAGAATAACCTCTTCCTATTTTCTCATTTTTCACGACTTCGTCTTTGGAAAATTCAATTTGTAACCTCAATTGTCCACGTACGGCTTTACTACACATTTTATGCTTAAATCTTGCGCAAGTTCAAAACAACATTCCCTCTTATTTCAATAGTGGGCTAAGCAATATTGCATAGTAACACATCATTTGAATCGTCTCTCCGAAACGCTTGCAATGACATGTCACATTGCAATAGCAATGACATGTCACATTGCAATAATGTCTTTGCATTTGATACCGTCCATGATATTAATCAGTTTTGACTTACAGAACTATTTTCCTTATGTTGTTAAGTAAAAACCCTGGCACAATAAAAAACAAAACCTTTAACCCATCCTTTATATGTAAATTTGTGACTGGTCCAAATTGAAAGCAGCAGCAGACCTTAACCCTTTACCAAACACCAAATTTTGGACTGTACCAAATTGAAAGAATTGCAAACGACATTTCAAACTATGAGGAAATTTAAAAACAATCTTCTGATAGAGTAGGGTACAATGTGGGAAAAAGAGAAATTGCTCGTTAAGAGCAATTTCTCCTTTTCCCACAATGTTTTCCAGAGTTGTCTGTAACAAACTGGTCAAATGTCGTTATTGTTTGGTAATGGGTTCATTATATAGTATAACAAATAACATTTTCTTTTATGACAATGAAACCATTGTGGCACAGGGATAAATTTTCTATCAGTAACAGTCTCTTGATCCTTTTGTCACAGTCTTTTCTATATACATGTACCTCTGTTTTTGTTTTGTTTTGTTTGCTTTTATGTCGGTGGCCAACCAGATGTAAGCCACAATACAATACAGCATCGTATCTACTTAGATGGGTGTTAATGTCGTGGAAACAGTATTTGAGTTATTTTAAGTCTTTCCTTTTAAAATTTCACCAGTACTAGGCAGGGCTCATAAGTGTCCCTGGTAGGAATCAAACCCGGAACCCCTGTGTCACAAGTCCTTCACCGTAACCACTCGGCCTCTAAGGACCCCAACCAATATGTATGTGCTGGCAGAGGAATCTAGGTTTTCTCATCAAGCTAGACAAATGTGTTTTCACTTTTGGAACAACATAGTTTAACCCTTTACCAAACGCCAAATTTGTGATTGCCCTAATTTGAAAGAATTTGCAGACGACATTTCAAAATGTGATGAAGTTGGAAAATAAACTTCTGATTGGGCAAAAAAAACATTGTGGGGAAAGGAAAATTGCTCGTTAAAAAAGAGCAATTTCTCCTTTCCCCATGATATATTCCAAAGTTGTCTGCAACAAAGTGGTTAAATGACGTTATTGTTTGGTAATGGGTTAACATTATATAGAAAATTACTTGTTTGTTTATATGGGTTTTTTAGCTGTGTCAACAATTAGTCAGTTATTTCACACTTTCCTTGATTCCCCTGTACTAGGCTATAGGGCTCTGAAGTGTCTTTTCAAATGCCTCTCTCACAAAATCAAAGGAGCAAGTGGGGCTCAAACCCAAGACTCCCCTATTCGAAGATCGCCACCTTAACCACTTGGCCATGAAGGGCCCTGTAGAAAATCACTATACCATTGAGTTAACCTGTGATGTTATTATAATATAAAGAGCTTGTACAAACTACACAGGCTCAAGAAGTATGGATGTCCATTAATGTGTCTATACCACTGTGCGTACTATTCAGTAACAATGTAGCCTTGTCTCTCGACCATAGCCTACCTACCATAGTTAACTTAAATTGACGTCAATTAACTGAAATTCATAAAATTTTCCAACCCAGGATGTATACTAAAACAAACATACACACAATAGTACACAGATAGTTATTATATACTTGAAAGCAAACATGAACTTTAAAGGTACTTGTTCACAAATTTGAGGAAAGTTAAATATCAAAATTGTATTTATCTGAAACTGTTTAGCACCTGTACAGCTGTATAAGTTGTACAGGAGAATAGCCGTTAGAAGTGAAATTAGTTGTTTTTTAAGTATTTTGAGCCTGTATACATTGAATAAATCAGTATCAAGATACAAAATGATGTAACAGTTTTATTATCCATCACAAATTTGACAAATTCTGAATCAATTTTGAGTTCAGCAACTAAGGTTCATTCAATATGATACAAAAGCTGTATTGTTTCAGGAACACTTCATTTTGACAAGATCACAAAGTGTCTCATGTTCGAACAAGCACCTTTTATCCTTAGAATGCTGGGTAATTTTCTAAAAATAGATTTTTCTGTCATCTGCTTTTCCAAACCTTCAATATCTGCTTAACTTTGCTAAAGAAAGATACTCAGAGTAACAAACAGGTTATATCACAGGCCAGCCGCCAATTTACTTGGTGGCTAGTCTGGATGGAACCTGTTTGCATAAGCATCATGTCGGTTCCAGCACTTTAAGGGTTAAAGTACTGAGAAAAAACTCTAGATAAGAGGAAAATTACCCATGTTTACATTTAATTATATGATAAGTTTCTTAAAGGCACATAAAAGGAGATTAATGCTATATAAAACTATATGAATTGGTTAACTTTTGGTCAGATTCAAATAGTAATCACCAAAAAAAACCATCAGCACAACTTAAACGTGAAAGCCAACAAGAATTAACCCAGATTAACCAGTTTAATTGTGTGAATCTTCACCCCTGACCTTGACGGTTGATACTCAAATGTTTGAACCGACCAATCAGAATTCGTTATTTTGAATATGTAAACAAAGAGGTTGTTGATAAACATGATTGAATTGGAGACTACTATATTTCAAGCACAAAATAACTTATGTTAAAGGAGTCTATTTAATAGGGTCTCAATGCATTGTAAATTAATTGTCACGACCTTTATGAAAATAATAAAAGAACTCCATATATTTTTTCAGTAATTTATTTGTACTCCTCTCCTTTGATGTGCCTTTAACAAAACTCTATCATGTTGATACTCATAAGAAATATCTTTGAGGAACGGTTCTTATTAATACTAACGTAAAAGAATTTGTCATTTAAGGTGCTTGTTTACAGATGTGAAGAAATTTGGAAGTTCAAAATTGATTTTCTTTAAAACTGCACAAAAGCTGTACTGTTATATGATACACACCGAAGAAAATTCATTGAAAGCAAAATGAGATTGTTTTTAATTCTTTAAAGTGTGTATACTGTAAATTAACATGTGTTGATATCGCATTTAAGATCTACCGCATATAAACTGTACATATTTAGATAAATTGACGCTTCCTGAATCAATCATACTCTCAATAGCTTCTTTTAAATGTACTTTTAAATGTTTATCAAACAACAACACAAAACAGTATTGCCCCATCAACATTTTAATTCGACTTTCAAGTTTGTTTTTCTGTAAACAAGCACCTTTAGCTTTTTAAAATGCTGCATGAACACAACTCTTAACCCTTTACCAAACGCCAAATTTTCGACTTTCCCAAATTGAGAGAGTTTGCAGACGACATTTTAAACTGTGGTGAAACTGGAAAATGATCTATTGATAGGGTGGAAAACATTGTAGGAAAAGGAAAAATTGCTCGCCACGAGCAATTTCTTCCTTTCCCACAATGTTTTCCACTCTGAGTCACCTTTGACAAAGTTGTAAAATGTTGTTATTGTTTAGTTATGGGTTCATGAATCTCTCACATGGATCAATGACTCAGATAGACAATGATTAAGTGGTTAAGTATGTGATCGTGTGCGGAGGAAATGATAATAATAGTATTGTGGTCATGTTTGCTCTTCCTTGAATACGTGTGTCCCTCCATTTCATTATCATTACCAGTAACCCTTGACACATTCCATTCCATTCCCACAATGTTTTCCGATAGTTGTCTGCAACAAAGTGTTAAATTGCCATTATTGTTTGGTTATGGGTTAAATAGATCTGCAGTATATGGTTCAATTACCGGTTCTTTGCAACTGTGAGAAAAAGAGAAAATTGCTGGTTACTTCATATTTAACGTTTGTCATCTGCGCTCGCTTTCAACTTGAAAAAGTTACAAATTTCCTTATGGGAAAATGGGTTGGATTTAATGCTTAGTTGAACAAACTCATTTATGCATTAAGTTGTTAAGTCATAAAATACCAATTCCCCCCTAATCTTGGAAGAAATGGACTTTTACAAAGGGAGGGCGGGAGCTTTCTATGTACGTACACTCTTCATCCTGTTCAGTGGTCTACATCATCAGTAACGACAGACCCCTGTACTACGACGCATCACAACATGATATGACTTTTTGTGTACCTACACACCGCATCACAGTTGAAACATACATAAAGAAATAGTTCTTGAAGGATAACCCCATGATTTTGTTATTGTTACATGTAATAACTACAAAACAGTTTAATTATACATTTGAATCAATAGTCATCTAGCAAATAGAAAAATGTACGGGAGTTTTACTTGGATGAACGATATCTGTGCAACTGCAGTTTCAGTGCTACCTTATGATTTCACATCAAAACAACAACAACAGCAGCAACATCTCAATTTATAGATTGATTAACCACAATTCTTTAAGCAAAAGAACACAGGTTATGGAAAAGCGCACCTGTCAAACACAATGTTCAGTCTTTAAGGCTTGAAAACAAGCCTACTGTGACATTATGTGCCTTTCTGAGGGTTCCCATCCCACATTGTGACAAATGATCCAGGCAGATATATATAGAGGCTTTATGTTGTATTCAACACTGTTTAAATCAAATCATCAACATTTGTATTTGTCCAAAGGTACAAAATTCATCCAAAGAAAATAAAGTATGATGGAATACAGAGAGATTGGGTTTCAGTTTATCTTCATTGTTACAAACATTTTTTCTTGGTCTGTTATGTTTATTTGACGTGCGACGTGAGAAAACCCACCTTATGGTTTAACGCGCAATAATCGATAAATCGCTGTTAAAGTGACGTCATTTATTACGGCGTTGTTTAAGTTTCCCCGCTGTTTTCAAACGCGATAGATCTATTATTTGAACATTTAATCATTAAACAATCGGTAAAATGTGTCAGTCTAAGAAGGAACTGAAGTAAAGAGTAAAAATTATTCTTCATCCATTGACTATATTTATAACATTTAGATCTACTATGATACTCATTTTCATTAAAATCTAAGCTGCGATCAGAAAAGTAAACATATCAATAATGTTTCCGACAATTGTTTTCTCATTCTTTTATTCCTAGTTGAATCAAGTTTATTTGAAACTCATTTTCTGATCAAACCACTTTCATAGAACACCAACCACATGTCAGGACTTGTTAGAGGATGTTTTCAAGGAAAACGACAGCAGACACCCAGTAAGTGATAACGGAAGTGAATTTAGAGCATCGGTGATCGGGCTAGGTCATAAATTGCGGCCACCAGTAAGGATGAATCATTTACTCATTACTCCTACAGACCATGACCCCTATTCTGGGGATTTTTGCACCCAATAGTGTGGTCAAGGATGTTAACTAAAGTGCCAAACAAATGATAATTTTTGTCGCTCATCCTCTAGCCTTTTTAAATCATGAAAAAGAGTTGAAAGTCATGACAGTCTTACAGATCCCGGTCACGGAGCTCAACAAAGGCGGGGGGAAAAGGCAGAGAGATGGGTCAACCTTCCGTGTAAATGGAATAGATGTTTGTGGTGAAACGTTAACACTATTCCACGATATATCCATTGATAATATAAAGCAGCTTCAAAGACAATAATTCCTGTGGAAATACATCGGTCACGAAACATCGCAAAGATTTGAGCACTTCACCTTTGACTTAAATCAAAACGTGAGGCTTCCATGATATGCCCTACCAACAGGACCGGTCTATCTTTCTTCCTTAGAAAAATTTAACTGTTTGGAGTCTGCATAGATAACCAGTCAAAGCAGGTCAGTTCTCTAATAGATAAGGATCAGACCGTCGGGAAAGATGGCAACAAGACAAACGGACCAGACTCCGATATCGCCTGGGTACTGGGTACTGGAGCATTATGAATAAGATCACGATGTATGCTTATTGCACCCAAATAACTGTCGTGGTACTTCACATATCTTAGTACGGACAAAATCCGTTCCATTTTTAATGAAGATCTTTTTTGACTCACAATATTTTTCATAAATCATTTAGACATTCTTTATTTGTCTGCCAATCCTACACAGTTGTATGTTACCTTTGGTGAATATTGTCCTCCACTGGTTATGCGATACAAGAAACATAGCTAGTTTAACTAAATACGGTGACATGACTGACTTACTGTATCATAGTGATATTTAGACAATACATTCCAACTTGTGTTTAGAGGCCAGCCTATGGGACTGAGAAAATTGGCTGCTTAATACAAATTGATGTACACTATAAATCCAACAATGGGACTTTCTGAAGTGATTGCTTAAGACAGGTTGTGTGCTTAAAAGGATGGTTTGCTTAACACAGGTTGGACTGTAGATGGTTTGTCTCGTGAATCGGAAATAGTATCGGGCAATGCGTATGAATACTATCCGGTGAGACGAAGGTCAATCGGATAAAAATCCGAAGCCTATCCCGATAACCATTCCTACACAAAGACACAAATCATCTATTTTGTTTAGCCTGTTAGTGATATGGAATCAAATCAAAAGTCAAAAAATGAAAATAAAACGCGAAAAAGGGAAATAAAGTGGAAAATCAATATCTAGCGACAGATAACAGGTAGAGAATGGCGCCATATGTCATAACGTATTTATGACCTGATGATTCGTCAAGCAGCTGCATGTTATATGGTTACTGCCCAACATCACAATATTATATGGCATCCGGTTACCGGTCCGTAACGCCCATTGCTGACCTGATAATATTGACTCGTGAACAAACACAATATTCATCTCTATTGACATCTTTATCAATTCGATTATGCATTTCAATTTGTATAATATAGCTTATTATTTTTCTTTACATAAACAGCTTACACTGTATTTATTTTGGGGCAAAATAATAAGTTCGTCGTTGGCTACCTTATTTGGAGGGTGGTGTCAGGGCAGCACAGAAAGATACTATACCACATGCAAGTCTCATGTAGGTCTCGGATTTACAACTCATTTTGACTGGAAAAATATTTTCTTTCAAATATGAAAAAAAAACTTCTTCAATTATTGACTTTTGGACAATTACCGCAATATAACACATGTATACTCCGCAATGAAACAAATATGCACGCACATCAAATATTAATTGAAACGATCGGCACATGCGGCTCTGTGTTTTATGCGTATACTAATGATAGAATTGACTTCAATAGAACTGGTCATACTATGTGTTTAGTTGACTTTGTGTTAGCTCACATAACGTTAAAGTGTCGCCGCAACGACTCCGAAACTAGAGCCCAGGTGGCATATGTGGCATACAGATGGGATAAGCAGGGATCGGTAAATCTCCAAATCCCAATCGATCCTAGATACGGCCTTCCCAACGATGCTTCTTCGCTACCCTCGCGGTAAAAAAGACATATTCTCTGTGTCCTTCCTACTCTAAACCATACATTATACTTAGATGGCAATAGCAAATGAACATTGGATTTGACATCACATCAAATACATTTTGAATATATTTCAATTTGTTTCTGAATTGTTATCTTTCAAGAACTAATGTAGAAAAAGCCGACAGGATGATCTGTTCGTTGTTTATCATCTTCAAAAAACCACCTGATTCTTCAAGCCTTACATTTATGATGAAAAGGGTTCAATGTTTATAGAATACATTTAAATCAGCGAGGGGAACAAACTTTTCATGGAACAGAACACCATGCATAAATAGTCCTTGATTTCTTGCAATCTACCATGTCCATTAAAAATGAACCAAATGTTGTTAAATAATCGATTCTCGAGCTTAAAACATGTAATTTGTACTTCTCAATCAAGTGTGCCAATTAGTTTCCATAATCAAACCCCAAAATGCACGCTGAAGACATTGTTTAACACGGGAATTACAATTAACGGATTGATTTTGGGAAAACAGAGAAACGTGTATTGTTAAGTGTGTAGAATTCCATATCTGTCTGTGATATCCAGACCGATTTTTTTAATATAATCGCCAGTTGCAATCGGTCCGACACAACCGAAATCGGTCCAAAACCGGCATTTTCCTGACCCCTGGCCATTAGTGAAAAAGAAATTTTACAAGAAGAGACCTTTTTATTTCGAGGGTTCGACGCAATGCAACAGTAAGTCCAGGTCAAAAGTGAATATAGTCTATTTGTTGATCGCTAGATATGTAGTGTTTAATGTTCTTTGATGTATATGTCAACCAATTTAGTTGGATTTTTATTTCTTTGAGTTAAATCTAAACATGACAGTTTTGTTGCCTAAACTTAAGTACCAGGATGAACTAGAAAGGTGTTTCCATATAATGAAGAGCTTAGATGTGGTAACTTCAAAATTCAAACGTCGATTTAGATTACGCCGTTTGCCAAAACGCTGACGTCGCGTCATTCGTGAGATATTTCTCTACTTACCTGACGTCTTTGAACGCTTATAGGGACCGTATTACTTGACGCATTTACATGAGACTTATATCATTTTAACAAAGGAAAATCGAACTGAAATAATCGCTGTAAAAACTAAAATCGAAAATTTTGACCATAAGGTGGGTTTTCTTGCGTCGCTCCCCATTTGTTTTATGTGTGTTGTTTTGTGTGTTGTTCAGAAGCTTGTATGTGAAATTCATGGACATTCATTACTGTTTGAAAAAATATATATTCTAACGAGGAAAAATAATGTAGCATTGTTTTTGAAGGATATGAACCCTTATAAGTGCTGGAACAGACTTCATGCTTATGCAAACAATTAGATCCAGGCCAGCCGCCAAGTAACTTGGCAGCTGGCTTGTGATCTAACCTGTTTGTTACTCTGAGCACCTTTCCTCATCAAAACTAAGCATATATTTAAGGTTTAGGAAAGCAAACAACACATAAATCTTTTTCTTGAAAAAAATTCCCAGCATTCTAAGGGTTAAGCAAACGTAATAATGGAAGAGCAAGGTCCATACAGTAGGGAACAGGTGGCAAAACAGATAGCTGGGATCATTAAGTTCAAATGTGTTTGAACCACACATCTTTAAGGACCAGAATAAGACTTATCTTTTTGAATGTTGCTAAACCACTGTGTCAACAACTTTTCAGTTATATCTCATCTTACCTGTGCCTTACCAATGTTTGACTACGGCTCTGAACTGTCTTACCAATCGAGACTCCCATCAAACCAGTGTAACAGTCAAACCTGATACCCAAGGCTCCAAGTAAAACACATTCACAACCCGTCCAAGCTGGACACCCCAGATGAGGTTGTTTTAACCCTTTACCAAATGCACAATTTTTGACTGTCCCAAAATGAAAGTGTTTGCAGACGATACTTTAAAATGAGATGAAATTGAAAAATACTCTTCTGATAGGGCAGAAAACATTGTGGGAAATGGGGAAATGAGCAATTTCACCTTTTCTCGCAATGTTTTCAAGGTTGTCTCAATAAACTGGTTAAAAGTCGTAATAGTTAGGTAATGGGTTAAAGTCTTGCTTTGCATCAAGTATTCAAATTGCTATGAATCAAATCCTCTTTTGATATTAAAGTACTCATTCCAATGATAATTCAAAATATAGGGTATATGTAAGAAACAACAAAGTGATCTGTAAAAAAATGCCACCCAATAATTTTGGTCCTTTGCTTTAACCCCATGAAGATTGATACAAAGTATCTAATAATACCCATGCATTTTTCTCCTTCGGTCGTATGATAATATTGTGACTGATATCTTGAATTAATCTTTCATTTCAAACACAAACAACAACATCCTGTTGGGGGAAACCATTGCAGATATTGTCATCTAATTGTCATCTAATTGAGTAGGAAACAATTTGATGAAAAGACAAATTGCCTGAAGGCTTATCAAAGCAGTTTTCTAAATTGTCTGTTACAGATGGATTTTAATGAAGAAAAAAAACACTTTGATAGAAATTGCATGTTTATATCATTTTTCCATTTCATCTCAAGGGACCTTTTCCATTACAGGTAGATTTTAAGAAATTTATAGAAAAGTTATGATTTAAGTGTATCTCTGGTTACTAAACAGAGTAATTCACTTCATCAAAGCTAATGTTATGAAAGGCGAAACACAAACTTTATACTGTTTTCATGTCTTCATGCCTATTGAAAAGTTGATTCTTTAATTTCAAAATTGAATCATAAAAACCGCAGTATATAATTACATGTTCATTGAAACAGAACTAACCACAGGTTGCTGAAAAAGGGCAACCAGTTATAGACACAAACACATAATTTATGATTTACCAGGTCAGCCGAATTGGGCCAATCTCAAGTTTCATTTCCATAGCAGGTGACCTGTTTATAATTTCAAAAAGCAGCCATCAAACCCTCTTCACACACTCAAGTGATTAAGCAACAGGAAATTGCATAAAATACTTAAAAGGACATCAAAAACAGAATTTAATCATTTATGTTACAATAAAACTCATCAAATCAGTAAAGATATCGAGGGTTAAGTGCAAGAGTTTAGTAACTCCTTCAAAATTGCGAAGTATTTACTGAAGGATTTCACTGAAACCTTAAGATATGAAATAATCAATTTTCTTATTATTACAAATCATTTCATGCTTAACCCTTTTTATGAGTGCTGGGACCAACTTCATGCCTATGCAAACAAGTTAGATCCAGGCCAGCCGCCAAGTAAATTGGCAGCTGGCCTGTGATCTAATGTGTTTGCTTCTCTGAGTTTCTTTCCTCATCAAAACTAATTAGATGTTTAAGGTTTTGGAAAGCAGACCACATAAAAATCTATTTTTAGAAAATAACACACCATTCTAAGGGTTAAGATAGCCATATTAATCAATGTGACAATCAAAAGGACCCCTGTTGGCCCTTTCCCAAACACCATGATTTCGGCTGTCCAAAATTGAAAGAGTTTGCAGACGACATTTCATAATGTGATGAAAATGAAAAACAATCTTCTGATAGGGCAGAAAACATTGTGGGAAAATGAAAAATTGCTCATTACGCGCAATTTCTCCTTTTCCAACAAAGTTTTCAAAAGTCGTCTGCAACAAAGTGGTCAAATGTTGTTATTCTTTGGTAATGGGTTAAAGTGTTGGAAAGCCATATATATAAGATTTTCTTTTATATAAGAAGCAGGGCACCATTATAGTCACATCCAAGGTCAACAAACCAATCACAGTTTGAAAAGACATCTACACTAATTGATATTGCTTGTAAAACGAAATGTACCGGTACATCTAGTTAGACATTGATTGACTTGTAAATTAGTTGTACCTGTCCCGGTAATCTAGGGGTACCAGGTTTGATCCCAATTTGAGCCATTGACTTCATGGGTATGTTCAAGGCTTGGGAAAGACACCCTAGAGCCCTAGCCTTGCACTGGTGATTTTTATAAAAGCTGTATCATAAGTGGAAATATGTTGACAAAGCTGATCACAGCATTGAAGCAAAATCCAGAAACAAATTGTATAAGGTAAAATGTAGCAAATTACCTCTGCAAAAGATTCAAGAATTTATTCATGAACATCATGAGCCTTCATGAATGTTAAATGGCCAGTCATGAATTAAAAACTTTTTCATGAAATTCAAAAACAAGTTCATGACATGAAGTACAGATTCATGAATATATTCATGAACATTCATGAACTTGTTCTTGAAATGCATGAACATAAGTTAAGAACAGGTTTGTATTCATGAACTGCCATTGTTCACGAATACGTTTCCAAAAGGTAAGCAACTGCTTGTGCAGTAGTCCCATTTGTAATTCATACTTGTACAGGTAGATGACAGGTAAAGAGACAGGGAAGAACAGTTATAAAATTACACCAAATTACAGCTAGACAACCATTATATCAGACCATGCCTTCAGGCCTTGACCTTTGTTAGGTATTTCATCCCTTCCACCTCAAATTTAGTTTTGATTGAGGTCCCAAATTCAAAGAAATTGCAGACGCATCAAACAGTGACATAGTGAGATTTTCATTTACTCATTACCACACGCCAATTTTCCACTGTCCCAAATTGAAAGAGTTTGCAGACGATATTTCAAAGAGTGATGAAAATGAAACACAATCTTCTGATAGGGCAGAAATCATTGTAGGAAACGGAGAAATTGCTCGTTACGAGCAATTTCTCTTTATCTCACTATGTTTTCCAGAGTCATCTGCAACACACTTGTCAAATGTCGTTATTGTTTGGTAAAGGGTTAAATGAGGTGAGGGGTCTTAAGATATATATATACTGTGCTTTCATTTCGTGTAAAATTCGTAAATGGTTATAGCCTTGAAATCATCAACCATATACCTATAGTAATTATGTTTTGCTAAATATATAAATTGGTATATACACATATCTTTCTACATGAGCAAACAGCTAACTTTACAAAACAGTTATTACATATGGGGTTTAAATCCGTGTCAACAGTTTTTTAAGTTAATCTAAGCCTTTCCTGGATCAAGCAGCACTAGGACTAGGGCTTTGAAGAGGCTTGCCAAAGGACCCTCCTACGAAACAAGAGGTCTCAGAGGGGCTCGAACCCGAAACCCCAGAAATCTTTGTATGCAACATTCTACAACCAGGCCATGCAGGACCCCACTTACAGAACAGAGGCATCAACTTTCACTTAACCCATTGGCAAACAATACCGACATTTTACCAGCTTGTTTCAGATGACTCTGGAAATAATTGTGGGAAAGGGAGAAATTGCTCTAAACCAGCAATTTCTCCTTTTCCCACAATATTTTCTGCCCTATCAGAAGATAAATTTTCAATTTCGTCGCTTTTTGAAATGTTGTCCGCAAAATTAGGAGAGTATTAAATTTGGAGTTTGTTAACAGGTTAATCCTGTTTTTTTCTTTAATTTAAAAGTTAAAGTACAAACAATCTAAAGGAGTGTTTACTTGAAGTACTTTGAAGTATTTTCTACAAATCTTTTTACGTGAAACATGCAAGATGAGTAACATGTAAAATGACGTAAGGACCATGAAAATCTATTCATAGAACTAAAATCTACTAAAGCAATATTTGATCAGGGCATACTTATATCAATATGATATTTCTTCTATTGCAACTTTAGCTTGAGATTTCTCATGTTTTTTTGGTCTTTTGCTCTTGATTTGAATTTGGATAAATCATGAAATTCCTCAGGAGAAATTATTTAATCATTTCACAAACAATAATGTCATTTGACTACTTTGTTGCAGACGACTTTAGAAAACATTTTGGGAAATGGAGAAATTGCTCTTAACAAGCAATATCTCTTTTACCAACAATGTTTTCTGCTCTATCAGAAGATTATTTTTCAACTTCATCTCATTTTCAATATCGTCTGCAAACTCTTTCAATTTGGGACAGTCGAAAATTTGGCATTTGGTAAAGGGTTAAAATCATAAACACACAGACGAAAAACCTCCCCATTACAGAGTCATTCACCTTTGACAAACGTGACTGGCCAATGACACCAAATCCGGGATGAAAAACTTGAATGTATAGATATATACCGTTATACTACAATAATTATGGTATATGCTCCTTTACTACCGGTACATATATATATAGGGCTCAATGCAAGACTAAAGTAAAAAGCTTTACATTTCGATGGTTCAATGCAATACTAAAGAAAGTGGTTCATGTTTTGAAATTTCAAATTATTGAATGAATTTCATTAAATAATACTGCTGGGTATTTTCTAAAAATAGATTTATGTGTCATCTGCTCTCCAAAGCCTTAAATAACTGCTCAATTTTGATGAGGTAAGATACTCAGAGTAGCAAACAGGTTAGATCACAGGCCAGCCACCAATTTTCATGGATCCAACCTATTTGTATTAGCATGAAGTCGGTTCCAGCACTATAATTAGGGTTTAGCCAATAAACAAACAATGGAAACAATGACTTCATAAGTGGTACTTGGGAAAAACCCACTGGAAAAACATCAGCGGCCATTTCTTAGATCATTGTGTATTTCCTACAATTGTTCAAAATATTAGCATATGAATAGGAAAGACCTGTTACATATTAAAGCTTTTTCATCGTCTCTAAACCAAAGATGATTTTTAATTTATTTACCTCTAAGTTGCTTAAATTGGTCACATGACAACAGAGGTTAAACATTTCCGATTTTTTTTTTTCAATTACCAACATGATGATGATATCTTAAAATGTCATAACAAAGTTTGACCAGTTTGTTGCAGACACCTCTGAAAAATATTGTTGGAAGAGGGGTAATTGGTGTTAACACGCAACTTCTCCTTTTCCAACAATGTTTTCTGACCTATCAGAAAATTATTTCTAATTAATTCTATCACATTTACAAAATGTCGTCTGCAAACTCTTTCAATTTGGGCCAGTTGGAAATTTGGTAAAGGGTTCATGCATGAATGTTTAATTACCTTTCTAGTTCAAGTGTAAGGCTGGTACAATGTGAGGTATTATAGCATTATGCAAATTAAATTCATCATGACTGACTGTGAATCCCTGATCCACAAATAGACTATTTGATACAAGGTCATGTCAATGGTAACAAAAAACTATTTGGTGAATCTAGATTTAACACTGATTTTATAACCGAGCGGAATAAATATTAACCAACAACAAATACGCCATTTATTGCTTTTAGATATTTCTTTAATCAAGAAAATTATAATGCTAAGATGTTTTGAAAAGTCGTTTTTTAATAGATAAAGCAACAATGTATTCTACATAATCGAGTTTGAAATATGTCTTGAGTCTAATCAATTCAAGATAATTTGGAGAAAGAATTTACTCATATCCCTATAAAAAATATCCTTTAATGACCCTTCATAAATAGGACTTTCTCACAGATTAAAATTTTGATCTTTTTGAAATAAGATGCATATTATTACGAATAAAGTAACATTGCAGTTGTATGAATTCACATAAATAGAATACCATAGCTATATGGCGGAGATAAAGCACATTTATGCAATCTGAATTCATAGTGTTTATCCAATTAAAACACCTCTAAGATAATAGGGATGCCGGGATATTGTTTCTCAAGAGACTAACGTCATTGTACTTTCGTTTCTTAAATTTGAAATCTAAATAGTCATTTATTTTGATGAAGGAAACAGTTATATATATATCACAACTTACAATGTCACTATTATGTATGAGTTACAAATAAAATAGAATTAAAAAATGATGCTCAACACTTACATATAATTTAACAACTTAACATGGACGCTTATAGGAAATGTTTTATAAGCCGGGGATGATTTACTCGAAATATTGTTACCCTAAACTTATATCTGAGGTGTATTTCTCAGCTCACGGAAATACCTGAATAGTTCCGATTGACATTTATGTTATAGATTTAGTAAACCGTTTAAATGGTTTGTTTTGCAAACAATTATCTAAATTTGAATTACCTTTACCTAAGTGGCGGTCTTTTAAGATGGGATCATCATATGAGTCTCAAAAATGTTATAACTTGATGCTTATGCAAACAGCTTAGATCCTGGCCAGCCACCAAGTAAATTGGCTGGCCTGTGATCTAAACTGTTCCTTAACCTGAGTATCTTTCTTCGTCAAAATTAAGCAGATATTTATGGTTTTGGAAAACAGACAACACAAAAATCTTTTTTTAGAAAAATACCCAGCCTTCTTTGCTTGTTTATTACAACGAACAGAACAATGAGATAGTCCCTTTAAAAGAACATACACTAAACAATCAAGAGGTAAAATATAAGATCACCATTATTCTAAGCATGTCCATGTACTGATGACTAAATAGATCATAATTAAAGAATGTCTTTATCTTTTTCTTCAAACAAACATTGTTTTTCTCTAAACTCACAAGCAGCAGAAGACATTTTCTTTCTTTTGTAACCATGGTTTCTTCAAAATATAACAAAACTATTGTGGGACTTTTGAGCCCAATATGACCATCAATTGCATTTTGCTTTCAATGGAACTAATTGACAAACACCTATCCCTTTCACCCTTAACTAAACACCAAATTGTCGAATGTCCCAAATTGAAAGAGTTTGCAGACGACATTTTAGAATGATGTTGTTATTGTTTGGTAATATGGGCTTAGAGATGTAAGCACCTTGGGCCCGTTTTACTAAACAGTTTACGCTTAAGATTTGCGTAAGTCTAAAACAACAAGTCCTTTTATTTCAATATTTGGCAAAGCAATATTGCAAAGTAACACATCATTGGAATCGTCTCTCCGAGACGCTTCCAATGACGTGTCACATTGCAATATTGTACTTTCATTGAAGATATTATCCATGTTAATCAATTATGACTTACGCAAACATTTTTCGTAAGTTGTTTAGTAAAACGGGCCCCTTCACAATAGGAGCTATAGAAAGCTAATCCCACATGCAATTGTGTGTCTGTTCATGTATGACATTTTATGTGGTTATTGGTAAGGCCATTTGAATTGTTTACCTTGATTTGGTTTGACGGCTGGTCAATAAGGTTAGATGCAATATTGGTTTAATTGTTCCATAAAGCTTGTGAGAGTAACATGGATTTTAAATCATATTCGATCATGAATTACACCAACCTGTGAATTTGTAACTTGTCCTTATAAAAACCAACAGCAGACGACAAAAAAAAACCAATTTCATGAAAAAAGCAATTTCTATATCCTAAATTGATAGATAGATACAATTCTGAAAAACAGATATATTGCTCATGATGAGCAAATTTTCCTCTTATTACACTTGGCATTTGGTAAAGGGTTAACCTTGTGTCATAAATGAAATATTTTTGTCTAATAGTCATCTCCTGCTGATTCAATAGTGAGCAAATTGACATAACATCATGAGGGGGTGGGCTCAGGGAAAACCAATGGGAATATTTGTTTATCTAAGTAACTTAAGTAAGCATTGGAATTTACAAGGACCAGCCAATGTGACATTATCATAATCATATCAAGTTTAGACGTAGATATTGTAAAAAATATAATCTGTCCTGACTAAAGCTTTTATTCGCTTATTTATGGTACCAAAACTGTCTTCTTGAGAACTACATTAACCCTTTACCAAACACTAAATTTTGGACTGTTCCAAATTGAAAGAGTTTGCAGACGACATTTCAAAATGTGATGTAAGTGAAATTAAATGTGATAGAGCATAAAACTTGGGAAAAGGAGAAAATGCTTGTTAAGAGTAATTTCTCCTTTTCCCACAATGTATTCTAGGGACGTCTGCAACAAACCGGTCAAATTTCGTTATTGTTTGGTAATGGGTTAATGACCCTGAAATTGCCTAGAATGCACCAGATTGCACCATTATTTTCAAAATCCCCAAGCCCCCTCTAGCTTAATCCTGAATCCACATCAATTGAAGGCTAGCTACGCGCCTGGTACTGTTATATGATACACATGGAAAACAAAATTATATCTTTTCAAATCCTTTAAAGTGTGTATGTGGTGGATTGGCATGTATTTTAATTCATGACACATCTTTGATGTATACAGAATATAATATATAATCTGTACATACTTAGATAAATTGAAGCTTCCTGAATCAATCGTGCTTTCAATAGTTATGTTTGAATGTATATCAAACAACAATACAATAACTTTATTGCTTCATCAACATTTTATTTTGACATTCAAATATTCTCTTCTGTGAACAAGCACCTTTAAGCCTTGAGGAGCTTTGA
Source organism: Cerastoderma edule (assembly GCA_947846245.1). Taxonomy (NCBI): domain Eukaryota; kingdom Metazoa; phylum Mollusca; class Bivalvia; order Cardiida; family Cardiidae; genus Cerastoderma; species Cerastoderma edule. The sequence continues at coordinate 17,801,534 of OX401404.1, forward strand.
GGGTTTAACCTACAAGGAGAAGCCCATTGACTATTCAATCAGGATTGAACCTAATCTTTTCATTCTTCCTTTACCAAACGCAAAATTTTCGACAGACCTAAATTGAAAAAGTTTGCAGACGACAATTCAAAATGTGATGAAATTGGAAAATAATCATCTGAAGGGGCAGAAAACATTGTGGGAAAAGGAGAAATTGCACTGTCAGAGCAATTTCTTCTTTTCCCACAATGTTTTCTAAAGTCGTCTGCAACAAACTGGTAAAATGCTGTTATTGTTATTATGGTAATGGGTTAAAACTTTCCCTCTTCTGCACAATTGACTGGTCAATAAACCACCCTAAAAGTAAATATTCATGATAGCTAAACTCACACCCCTTAAATGAAATTTGATACTGGTCGAAATTGAAAGCATCAGCAGACGACAATGATTATGGTGAAATTGTGCAATTTCTGATATTTTTTCTATGATATTTTACGGAAACCACTGTGACAAAGGATAAATTGCTCATAGTGTAATTGTCACAAAAGGTAACAGATTGCTCATCATGAGCCATTTATCCTTTTGTCGCAGTGGTTTCTTATGTCTTCTGCAGCTAATATATCAAATGGAGGTGGTAAGGAGAAAACTGGCTCAATCAATGACACAAGTGTAAATTTCTCTGCCAAACAAATGCATGTGGACATTGTTTACAATAGAGAAATCGCAGTTGACGGGCTCCCTGATAATAATTTCCAAAAAAGTCGGTCGTCGAATGCGATTTCGCTGCTGAGTATTAGACGTAAGATCGTTCAAAGGTTATCATACACCAACAGAACCGGAAAGTTGATGGTCAATTTCAACACATGCAGGGTACATAATATGGCTTTAATTGGCAAAGGTAGGTGAAAAGCACAAATACCTTGCCACAGCCATCTTGTTTTGACATAGATAAAAGTTTAAATACAACTTGGATTATTACGAGTTCATTGCATGAGGATGGCTGTAAAAAAATTGTGAAAGCAATGGTCTTATAAAGATGTGAAATGTCCAGAATAAATGATCTTAAAGGCACATGAAAGGGTATGAGTACAAATAAATTACTGAAAAAGTATAGAGTTCTTTTATTATGTTCATAAAAGTCATGAAATTCAATTTATGAATGCTGTGAGACCCTATCTAATAGACTCCTTTAACACTCCTTTTGTGCTTGAAATATTGTTGTGTCCGATTCAATCATGTTTATCAACAGTCTGTTTGTTTACATATCTAAAATATCAAATTCTGATTGGTTGGTTAATAAAATATGTGTACCACATGACCAGGTCAGAGGTGAAGAATCAGGCAGTCTATATTATTAAACTGGCTAATCTTGATTAAATCTTGTTGGCTTTTATGTATTAGTTAAGCTGATGGGTTCTCTTGGTGAGAACTATTTGAATCTGACCAAAGGTTTACCAAATAATATAGTTTGATACAGCATTAGTCTCCTTTCATGAGCCTTTAAGCAGATCTCACACCATATTGAGTTTTTAAGCGTCATCTGTTGAAAAAGGAAAATTAAAAAAAAAAAGAAATTCTCTATTTCAATTCTATACATCTTTAAATTGGTGGAAGACTTTTACGAGTCCTCAACATTTGCAAAAGGATTTACTTTAAACTAACACAAAGTCCTTCACAAATGTAATGTGACCCCCAAAAAACTACCGTTCTTATCCTGAATAGAAGGAAATGTATTTCAACTCTCATAATGCGGTGTATAAAACACATTTAGCCCTTATTCAAATATTACATACATGTTGACATTTTTTTGCCTACTTATAAGTTAAAAAACAGTTTTACTGTTAATACACAAATTTGTCTTAACCCTTTTTCAAACAACAAATATTGGACTGTCCCAAATTGAAAGAGTTTGCAGACAACATCAAAATATGATAATATACAAGCAATTTCTCTTTTTCCCACAATATTTTCTAAAGTCATCGGCAACAATGTGGTCAAATGCTGTTATCGTATGGGAAAGGGTTAAGATACCCCAATTTAGGGTACTGTGGCTGATCCAAATTCAGAACAACAGCAGACGACCATGAAAACATGATAGAAATTGACTTTCTTTATAATATTTGATTTAAACCATAATTATTCAAAACCATTATTCATAACAAAAATATAAATCACCAATATTGAGCAAGTAATCTTTTTGTCAAAGAGGTTTAGAACGAATTCTGCAGCAGATGCATAAAACTTATAGAGCTGGAACCACTTTCATGCTTTTGCAAACAGGTTAGATCACAGGCCATGAACATGTTCACAAATTCGAAAACAACTTTTGTATGCAGCTAAGTGTTCATGAACGTACAGTTGTCGATCATGAATATTCTTGCAGTTGATGAACAAGTTCTTGAATCCCTCGCAGGGGTTGTAAAGAGGTTACACAATGATGTGTATCGGCAGTTATCAACAGCTGACATCAGATTGCCGAGGATTGGGTTGGATCAATAGAGGCCACTATGGGGCGGGATGTCAACAATTGAATGATGCCATCTCCCACACATTCCCTCATTTATCAGGTGTACTCGTTTTCAAGACACTTCAAGAAACAACTTTTTCTCTTATATCATGATGCAACCTTCTCAATTTTCAAAGAAAATGTGACTTTTCATGTGTTATATAATGTTAACCCATTACCAAACATTATTACAACATTTGACCAGTTTGTTGCAGAAAACTTATGAAAACATTATGGGAAAAGGAGAATTGCTTTTAACGAGCAATTTCTTCTTTTCCCACAATGTTTTCTACCCTATCAGATGATTTTTTTCAAATTTCATCACATTATGAAATGTCGTCTGCTTACTCTTTCAATTTGGGACAGTCGAAAATTTGGTGTTTGGTACATGGTGGAGAAAGGGTAAAAAAACCATTAATGATGATAGTCCAGTACATTTATCTTTTTCACATTAACAGAAGAAAATCAACTTTTTCTTAATAACACATAACTGTTATCTTGTTATGCATGTAATATCCATCAGTGCGTAACATGTTTGACTTGACAGAGGTTTAGACCTGACGTGTTCATTTGGAAAAGCAGAATAATGTTATCTCCCACAGATCTATGTACAAGCACCGTTAAAGATACTCTCTCAGAGATGTGGGCTTTGGAGGTAATAAAATGTTAAAAATTTAATATTCAAAATCCTTGACTAAACTAAAGACTGTTTTCAATTTCTTTACTTATAAGTTGCTAAAACACGATGTTTTCGTAAGTTTATGTGAAATGAACCTTCACGCCCGTCTGTTCTCCATTGGGCAAGCCGGTTTAAATATAAACTGGCGAATTCTTTTTCCCTGTTTCTTTCTACCATGTGACATCTAAAAATATCAAACTACACAGGAACAATAACAACATAGTTGCAAAGGGGAGTAATCATGCATGGAATCCTTAACATTCAATGTAGAAAGTGTAATTATTTTTTTATTTTCCTTATTAAATTGAGCAAGATTCAATATATCAATCCTGACGGAAATAATGTATGCGACAATGTACATGTGCGGGAAACGTTCCCGAAAACCCACATGACTACGGTATCTAAAAATACCGGCTCTTACTCTAGGTTAAGATATTTGTTTAAAAAATAAACCCGTTAAAAAAGTCTTAGATATCTGTGATTTTAATGTTCCAGATCTTCTTTGTATAGTTATGATAAGGTCTGGGAAGCTGTCAAAGCTGTCAAACATCTAGTTCTACGTTACTTTAGAAATGAGTGTGGGGGAGGGGGTTACCATAGAAGTCAATTTTTTTGAAAAAGTTAAAATCTGGATCTCTGAGAGAGTCTCTATAAACCATACATGGTGACATGGTGGAGAAAAGGTAAAAAACCCATTACTGATGATACTACACTACATGTATCTTTTCCACATAAACAAGAGCAAAATATCTTTTTTCTTAATAGATCTAATATATAACTGTTATCTCGTTATGTGTGTAATATCCATCAGTGCGTAACATGTTTGACTTGGGCTGAGTTTGAGACCCGACATGTTCATTTGGAAAAGCAGTCATCAGATTGTAAAAAACATTGTGTATGCAGTACTGGTGGGGAGACACTAAAAGCATGGAAAGGTGTCCTTTAACGACAAGAGTCTTTAATTATCCTTGGGTCAGTACCACGTAATATAATATAATGACAGAATTTAAAAACGCCTCATCCCAAAATACATATTTATGAACGAAAAAAAGAAATGAACACCCTTTAATTTCACATGTATAATAGCTGACCAAGGAGGTATACAGACAATTATTTGCCCCTCTGGACATTTGCCTCCTGGACATATGTCCCCTTTTTGGTAGAGGCGTGGACAGTTGCCCTCTCGCCGTAATGTAGAGGGGGGTGGGGGCGCTTTTGGGTTGGGGAGGTGGGCAAATGGCATGTGACTGAAATACTGTTAAAAGCTACATTAAACCCTTAACCAAAGGTCTATGTGGGGGAATGGATGAATGGATTTTGATATCCACTATCCTTTTCCTATCATACATGTTTATTATCATATTCGAGATAGGATACAAACAATGTATATGTGTACAATGTTTACAAGACGGATATTCATTGTATACAATACCAATAACATTATATACCTAGACCTCTTAACCCTTATATTGCTTGAACCCACTTCATGCTTATGCAAACAGGCTAGATCCAAGCCAGCCGTCAAATAAATCGGCAGCTGGCCTGTGATCTAACCTGTTTGCTACCCTGGGTATCTTTCCTCGACAAAATTAAGCAGATATTTAAGGTTTCGGAAAGCAGATGACACAAAAACCTATTTTTATAAAATTACCCAGCATTCTAAGGGTTAAAGGTGCTTGATCACGGAAGGGAAAATTTAAAAGTCAAAATAAAATGTTATTGAAAGAAAAGCATTTGTATTGTTGTTTGATAATCAACTAAAATTGTTATTGAAAGCATTATTTATTCAGGAAGTGTCAATTTATCTAAGTATGTACAGCCTGAATGTGGTAGATCACACAAGTGATGTCATTCTTTTGGATTAAAATCCATGTATGTTAGTTAATTTACTGTATACACACTTTAAACAATTAAAAACATTCCAAAATGGCTTCCAGTGACTATTCTTCAGTGTGTCAGTGTGTTTCATATAACAGTACAGCTGTTGTTGTACAATTTTTCAATAAATTAAGCACCTTTAACCCATTACCAAACAATAACGACATTTGACCACTTTGTTGCAAACAACTTAAGAAAACATTGTGGAAAAAGGAGAAATTGCTCATAGAGAGCAATTTCTCCTTTTTACACAACGTTTTCTACTCTATCAGAAGATTACTTTCCGATTTCATCACATTTTGTAATGTTGTCTGCAAACTCTTTCAATTTGGGACAGTTGGAAATTTTGCGTTTGGTAAAGGGTTAGGAAATCTAGGAAGGCGAGTTAGGTTTTCTCTTCTCAATTTCAAAAAGGAAAAGTAATTTGCATTTTAACAATTTGTAGATAGTTATAATATTGTACTTTCATTTTAGTTACATGAGTACCAAAACATTCATTTTGCAGAAATGTGTGAAACAATAACCTCACATACAGTTTACTGTCTCTAAGAGGTCCACAAAAAGAGGTTTTAGAAAACATAACAGGTTATTTGGCATAATTTTTCTTAGAAGTAATACAATGAAAAACGGCCATTTTCTAACTCTAAAATTGTGATATACAGTAATTGCTGCTTCTTATTTTGTATAAATTCCCCACTAGCATTTTCGGAAAATACATTAAAACATTACTCAACACACACTTTATTGATTCCCTTAGATATAGAGGGCAGTAGTGAAGGCCTTATTCCCAGAAATGATTTATAAGTATGTATAAGTGGCTATCAACCCATTACTTCATAATACACTCATTGATTTATTTTATTTATATGGTTTTTACATTTCGTCAACATTATTTAATTTATGTTGCAATACTCGACTCTTAATGATGGAGTAAGACCTATACTCAACTGCCCTTACTTAAAGGGCTGGTCAAGCAAGGAAGAACCACTGACATTATTCAGTCTGGAGATTACCACTCATGAAAATCAAAATGCGGGTGGTGGATTTGAAACCCACATGGAGAGGGGCTTTGTTATTTTAGGTTCTGTACTCTAACCACTCTATGTAATTATACATTGAAGGTTAAAAGCAAGACTAAAGTAAGTGCTTAATGTTTAGGAAGGATTTACTATATTCTTGCATTGAACCTTCAATATATTTAAGAATGAAAGGATTTGAGAAACTATCAAGACAAAGAAGAAAAGCACGCTCTTATGGAGCTATTTCTCCAGCTGCACTTGGAGTGGTAATATTTCTCCTTTTGTCACACTGGTTACTCAATACATACTTTCTTTTCTTTTCAACAAAAAATATGCAATTTATCATACTTGTTGATAATGCCTGATGCTGCTTTCAATTTGGCCTTTTCACAAAATCCCAAAAAGAGACTAAGGGTTAAAAAAGCTCTATAACACAACACCTCCCAGGGGTAGCAAAATTAGTTGTCCATATTGTTAAGCTGTTTACAGACAAGCTAATCTTACTGACCAGTGCTATATAGTCATTATCCAGACAAGGGCAGAAGCAGATTTTGTATTTACGGACAAGTATATCAAAACCAGAATTAGCCACCCGTGCCTTCCAACCAATTCATGACGCAGTCACCATTTTAACCTTTTCACTTAGTAATACTAATCTTGACTTTCTTCTGGGATATGACTTATCAATCAATTGTGACAAAAGAAGAAATTGCTCAAAAGAGCAATTTCTCCATTTGTCACAAATGATCTCTGCTTAACTTCATGAAAAAAATTGAATGTATCATGCTGTATTATTTGCATCAAGAGCAATTTTTCCTTCTGTCACACAACAGTTCAGCTCAATTCCATCAGGTAAGTTGAATTCCGCATGCTTAATTCTTAGGGTTGTGAAGACTTTCTTCTACTGTCACACACAATTCCTAATCAATTTCATCAAGAAATAGAATATCTAATCTTTGGTTTTCTGAGATCTGCTTCCATTTGAGTTTTGAACTGTGCAATAGAATCCAATTTGAGGGAATGGGTTAAATAAAACAACCATCACAGCTTGATTATTAACAGAGATATTAATTACAAGGACAGCTGGATATGTCAGCTATCCTCTTTAATAACACATGTAGAATCAATAGTATAACTTGTTCAACAGAAAAAACAATTAGTGGAAAGGATGTTTAGTCCATTTAAATTTACATAAAAAAGAGATCTATTATTTCTTTTTGGTATGTGTGGACTGATCCAAAATAAGTCATAGATATAAATAGCTATGACTGTGGATGATGCAAGAAAGATAACTTGTGCACACAATATAGAGCTTCTCTTGCAGTTACCTCCCTTACATGGACAGCTTGCATGGTATGAAATGTCTAAGTTATCTCCCTTTGAGAGACAACTTTCACAAATTAGCAGATAATGCCTTTTAATGTTCATTCCTATCTTACCAACTGGAATCTATCCTCTGGTATCCATATAACACTTGCTTACATTAATGTCTTAATGCATTATTTAAAGATCTGTACAAAACAGACTGGAGAGTGATTAACCCTTTACCAAACACCAAATTTTCAACTGTCCCTAATTAAAAGAGACGACATTTTAAAATGTGATGAAATTGAAAAAATAATCTTGTGATAGGGCTGAAAACATTGTTAGAAAAAGAGAAATTACTCCTTGAGAGCAATTTCTCATTTTCCCACTATGATTTTGAGTTGTCTGCAACAAATGGTAAAATGTCATTATTGTTTGGTAATGGGTTAACATATGTTGTAAGAACTTGTTTCACAAATGATGTAAAGTTTATTAAACATACCTGGCTGACTTCAGGTCCAGAATCTTGGGATGACCGTTTGTTGTATAAACTTTCCACAAATTCCATGATTCCCACTCGCAAGTTTATAACAGTGCTCACTTGTTTTAGTGCAAACTTCTGGTTACACTCTATATTCAGGGGTTTTCCAAGCATTCTGTAACAAAAGAACTAAATAAAGGACTTTTCCCAAGCATTCTGTAACAAAAGTACTAAATAAGGGACTTTTCCCAAGCATTCTGTAACAAAAGTACTAAATCAAGGACTTTTCACAAGCATTCTGTAACAAAAGTACAAAATGAAGGACTTTTCAAAAGGACTCTGTAACAAAAGTACTTAATGAAGGACTTTTCACAAGCATTCTGTAACAAAAGTACTAAATGAAGGACTTTTCCCAAGCATTCTGTAACAAAAATACTAAATGAAGGACTTTTCCCAAGCATTCTGTAACAAAAGAATTAAATAAAGGACTTTTCCCAAGCATTCTGTAACAAAAGAATTAAATAAAGGACTTTTCCCAAGCATTCTGTAACAAAAGTACTAAATAAGGGACTTTTCCCAAGCATTCTGTAACAAAAGTACTAAATCAAGGACTTTTCAAAAGGACTCTGTAACAAAAGTACTTAATGAAGGACTTTTCACAAGCATTCTGTGACAAAAGTACTAAATGAAGGACTTTTCCCAAGCATTCTGTAACAAAAATACTAAATGAAGGACTTTTCCCAAGCATTCTGTAACAAAAGAATTAAATAAAGGACTTTTCCCAAGCATTCTGTAACAAAAGAATTAAATAAAGGACTTTTCCCAAGCATTCTGTAACAAATCTACTAAATAAAGGACTTTTACCAAGCATTCTGTAACAAAAGTACTAAATAAAGGACTTTTCCCAAGCATTCTGTAACAAATGTACTAAATAAGGGACTTTTCCCAAGCATTCTGTAACAAAAGTACTAAATAAAGAACTTTTGCCAAGCATTCTGTAACAAATCTACTAAATAAGGGACTTTTCCCAAGCATTCTGTAACAAAAGTACTAAATGAAAGACTTTTCCCAAGCATTCTGTAACAAAAGTACTAAATAAAGAACTTTTGCCAAGCATTCAGTAACAAAAGTACTAAATGAAGGACTTTTCCCAAGCATTCTGTAACAAAAGAATTAAATAAAGGACTTTTCCCAAGCATTCTGTAACAAAAGAATTAAATAAAAGACTTTTCACAAGCATTCTGTAACAAAAGTACTAAATAAAGGACTTTTCAAAAGGACTCTGTAACAAAAGAATTAAATAAAAGACTTTTCACAAGCATTCTGTAACAAAAGTAGTAAATTAAGGACTTTTACCAAGCACTCTGTAACAAAAGTACTAAATAAAGGACTTTTCCCAAGCATTCTGTAACAAAAGAATTAAATAAAAGACTTTTCACAAGCATTCTGTAACAAAAGTAGTAAATTAAGGACTTTTCAAAAGGACTCTGTAACAAAAGTACTTAATGAAGGACTTTTCACAAGCATTCTGTAACAAAAGTACTAAATGAAGGACTTTTCCCAAGCATTCTGTAACAAAAATACTAATTGAAGGACTTTTCCCAAGCATTCTGTAACAAAAGTAGCAAATAAAGGACTTTTACCAAGCATTTTGTAACAAAAGTACTAAATGAAAGACTTTTCCGAAGCATTCTGTAACAAAAGTACTAAATGGAGGACTTTTCCCAAGCATTCTGTAACAAGAGTACTTAATAAAGGACTTTTCCTAAGCATTCTGTAACAAAAGTACTAAATAAAGGACTTTTACCAAGCATTCTGTAACAAAAGTAGTAAATGAAGGACTTTTCACAAGGACTCTGTAACAAAAGTACTAAATTAAGGACTTTTACCAAGCATTCTGTAACAAAAGTACTAAATAAAGGACTTTTCACAAGGACTCTGTAACAAATGTACTAAATAAAGGACTTTTCCCAAGCATTCAGTAACAAAAGAAGTAAATGAAGGACTTTTCACAAGGACTCTGTAACAATCGACTAAATCAAGGACTTTTCCCAAGCATTCTGTAACAAAAGTACTAAATGAAGGACTTTTCCGAAGCATTCTGTAACAAAAGAACTAAATGAAGGACTTTTCCCAAGCATTCTGTAACAAAAGTACTCAATAAAAGTGTGTCTTTTCTGAGAATTCTACAGCAAAAACATTTAACTATAGTTTCAGACTTTTTCAAGAATTTTGTAGAAAAGGGAATAAAGAATTTGCCTTTTTCCAAATATTCTGTATCGAAACAACTTAATAAAGGTGTTGGACTTTTCCAAGCAATCTGTGACAAAATGGCTCAAAAGACATTTGGAAAGAACCCTGTTAAAGAAAATTGTCTTTATAAAAAGCATTTGACTTTTCCAAAGCATTCTGTTCAAAAAGGAATTAATCTAAGTGTTTGATTTTCACTAAGTATTCTGTAATAAAAGGAACTAATCTAAGTGGTGTAGAGGTAGAGCGGAGGCCTCTTGTACCGAGGGTCCCATGTTCGATCCCTGTTAGGCGCTGTGAAAATTGCCAGAACTAACCAACAAATGAGTTTAGTATCCAAGAAGCAGTCATCAATCATGAAATTAATAAACTTCAAGCTTCGTACACAATCGATGTAAAACAATGTAGCGCTAATAAAGCATGAATACCAGTACCATATGATCCTCCATGGCCTAGTGATCAATGTACAGAACTTGATATCACATGGCCACTCTCCATATAGGTTCAAATCTCGGTGACGGCATTTGGATATTTATGCAAGGTGGGCTTCCGACTGATAAACATAATAACAATTGATAACGCTCATACCTGGCTTCACTAGCCCTCATGGGGGGTTGAGTTGGGGACCATCTTAAATCATAATGAATCAAGCATTGCATTATAACTGAAATAATGCGGGTGTGATATAAAAACCCATTTACCAAATCATTACAACCCAAACTACCTCAAATGATCATGTTCTAGGAGAGCAGCAAAGTTTTTCCTGATGTCCTTTAACTCCGCCACACCTGCCACTGTTACCCCACCAACCCTGCTGAAGTACTTATCAGCCCTCTCCTTCATCAAGTCCTGGATGGATCTATCAGCATTGCCATGGTTACCATGGTCTCCAGGGACGGGCGTGGGGTTGTTGTGGAAGACAGTGACAGAGAAGAACCCGACCCGCAGGTGGTAGTGGCTCAACTCTGCAGAGGGATCTTCATGGTATTTGGGGGCATGATCTGAAAAGAAAGGGTTTGAAAATGAAACAGGGTTAGACACAATCTGTTTGGCTTTGGGATCCCTGATGAATCAACAGCATTTCAGTTATTTTACGGCTTTCCTGGATTTTACCAGAATTAGGCAGGGCTTTTGAAAAACCTGCTTATTAATATTGGGGTTAGAGCTGTGTAATATGTATTTTATTTACTTTACAGCTCTCCTGGATCTACTGGATTTGACTGGTACTACGCACAGTTTTGGGGTCCCTATTTGTTTTTCTGAATACGTGGAGTAAAATGCTGTGTCAACAGTTCTGCAATAATTCTATGGCTCTCAAGAAATTCACCAGTACAAGGCAGGGCTTTGGGATGTTTGTTTGTTTGTATGTATGGAGTTAAATGCTGTATCAACACTCAACAGTACTTCAATTATTGTACAGCATTCCAGAAATTCACCAGTACCTAAGGCAAGGCTTTGAGATACCTTCTTGTTAATATTGGGTTTAACGCTGTGTCAATAGTATGCTGTATCAACACTCAACAGTACTTCAATTATTGTACAGCTTTCCAGAAATTCACCAGTACCTAAGGCAAGGCTTTGAGATACCTGCTTGTTAATATTGGGTTTAACGCTGTGTCAATAGTATGCTGTATCAACACTCAACAGTACTTCAATTATTGTACAGCATTCCAGAAATTCACCAGTACCTAAGGCAAGGCTTTGAGATACCTTCTTGTTAATATTGGGTTTAACGCTGTGTCAATAGTATGCTGTATCAACACTCAACAGTACTTCAATTATTGTACAGCTTTCCAGAAATTCACCAGTACCTAAGGCAAGGCTTTGAGATACCTGCTTGTTAATATTGGGTTTAACGCTGTGTCAACAGTATTTCAGCTATTTTACAGTTTTCCTGGATTTCACCAGTACTAGACAGAGCTTTCTGATACCTGTACCATTAATGTTAAGAGCCTCCAAACAATCTGGGACCCCTCTTGAGATCAGAATTAAACAAAACATATATTTCATCTTATTTGTTGTGTTTGTTAATATGCAATTTAAACAATTTCTAAATCAAGTTGGGTTTCCAGTAGTAGGCTAGGGCTCTAAAGTGACTAGCAAAAAGACACTCTAAAGAAACGAGGGTACCGTTTTACCAAACAGTTTACGCTTAAGATTTGCTTAAGTCTAAAACAACAATTCCTCTTATTTCAATATCGGGCGAAGCAATATTGCAAAGTAACACGTCATTGGAAGCGTCTCTCTCCGAGACGCTTCCAATGACATGTCACATTACAATATTGTACTTTCATTGAAGATACTATCCATGGGTATCAGTTATGACTTAAGCAAATATTTTCCGTAAGTTGTTTAGTAAAACGGTACCCAGAGGTATTGGTGGTCTCAGACCCTCCTACTTATATGGAAGATCAAAACAATTACAATACAATACCTTCAACAATATCTTTTGCAAATGACTTATAAACATGCTTTCTCCGTATAAATTTAACAATTACATCATATCTTATTCAAGGCTATATTAAACATAGCATTTAGAATTACTCCTGTATAAATCATGTTATATCAAAGTTACTTTTTAATAGTAATCAGTTCTATGCCAATGCAAGCTGACAATGTCATGTCAAATCAATTAACTATTCATAAAGAAATGGGGGGAGGGGGGCTTTATAACTCACCTCTTTGTGATTTTCGGCTTTGATAACCATGAGCTGTAATTCATAAAAAGAATAACAAATTTAAAGCAAAATTTGTGCCATCAACATGTAACTGTAAGCCAATTCAGTTTATGCTTTAAGATGTTTGTTCACAGATGTGAGGAAATTTGAAAGTTGAAAATTAGTTTCTTTAAAACTGTACAACATCTGTTCTGTTATATGATACCCACTGAAGAAGTCATTGGAAGCAAAATAAGATCGTTTTTAATTCTTTAAAGTGACATTGCTTTTGAGACCTACTGCGTATAACTGTACAAACTCAGATAAATTGACAATTGCTGAATTAATTATGCTCTCCATAGCTACTTTTAATTGCATATCAAATCCTAAGACATGATGATGATGATGATAATGATGATAAAGATGATATAGAAGATGATGATGATAATGATAATAAAGATGATATAGAAGATGATGATGATAATGATGAAGAAGAAGACCATGACTTACAGGAGGGAAGTGTACTGGTGGTCTGTGAAGATAAAGCGCTGATGTTGCTAGAAAATGAGGAGTCCATGTCCTGCTGCCTTGTCGATAAGGAATAAAAGTTGTTGTCTTCATCACCTGTAAAATGTAAGCAAATAACTAACATTATTTATCAGCAAAAATACACTTACACATGCCCCTATGGTGAACTTAGTAAATTGGTGGCTGGCCTGTGATCTAACCTGTTTGCTACTCTGAATATCTTTCCTCATCAAAGTTGAGCAGATATTTAATGTTTTGTAAAGGAAATGACACAAAAGTCTATTTTTAGATTGTTACCCAGTATAATTTCTAAACCTTAAATACCAATTAAAATTGGCTGGTGTGGGAAAAACATTTAGTTAAAAAGTCGCAAATTACATGTATCACTCCAATGCGCTAACCAATAGAGCTATATGCATTATACTTTAACAGTTACGCATAATTACTGGCATTTATTAAATAATGCACAAGGACAAATCATGTGGTCTAACATTACGGCCGGCTCCAAGGATATTTTAAGATACTCAGCATAGTGTGTAATTAATGCTAATCATGCAAGGGAATTTCGATCAACAATAATTATTTATAAACCTTCATATGGCAAATGACTGACTGTTTAGTGATTATTGCAATGTAGGGGACTATAATCTTGTGAAGATATGGCAAATAAATGTTCAGTTGTTATTATAATGAAGGGGAGGTTATTTTCCTAATTAATTCAGGGGTTGTAATTGATTAATGTTACATTAGACAGGTAATCATTTGATATGGAGTATGACCGTCTGTTCAGCTATCACTCCAAGGTTTGAAACTTCGAAGACAATCAGTTTATATTACTCAAGGGAGATAACTCTTAAATATAGAACTTGACAGACTTCAGTCTAAGGGAAACTATCGTTAGATGAAATGTAAGGGAGGTAATTGTTTGATATTACATAAGGGAGGTTATCTTTGATGTTATAAAAGGAAGGTAATCATTACATTTGATGTAAGTAAGGGAGGTAATCACTTGATGTTGACATGTGTCCTGAAGAAATGGTTTGATGAAATAAATGGGAGGTCAACAAATGTACATAAGGGGGGTAATAGTTTGATGTAGCATAAGGTTGGTAAATCAATGGATGTTACATAAGGGACGTAAAAGTTTGATGTAATATAAGGTTGGTAAATCATTGGATGTTACATAAGGGAGGTAAAAGTTTGATGTAATATAAGGTTGGTAAATCATTGGATGTTACATAAAGAGGGTAAAATTTTGATGTAATATAAGGTTGGTAAATCATTGGATGTTACATAAAGAGGGTAAAAGTTTGATGTAATATAAGGTTGGTAAATCATTGGATGTTACATAAAGAGGGTAAAAGTTTGATGTAATATAAGATTGGTAAATCATTGGATGTTACATAAAGAGGGTAAAAGTTTGATGTAATATAAGGTTGGTGAATCATTGGATGTTACATAAAGAGGGTAAAAGTTTGATGTTATATAAGGTTGGTAAATCATTGGATGTTACATAAAGAGGGTAAAAGTTTGATGTAATATAAGGTTGGTAAATCATTGGATGTTACATAAAGAGGGTAAAAGTTTGATGTAATATAAGGTTAGTAAATCATTGGATGTCAATAAAGAGGGTAAAAGTTTGATGTAATATAAGGTTGGTAAATCATTGGATGTTACATAAAGAGGGTAAAAGTTTGATGTAATATAAGGTTGGTAAATCATTGGATGTTACATAAGGGACGTAAAAGTTTGATGTAATATAAGGTTGGTAAATCATTGGATGTTACATAAAGAGGGTAAAAGTTTGATGTAATATAAGGTTGGTAAATCATTGGATGTTACATAAGGGACGTAAAAGTTTGATGTAATATAAGGTTGGTAAATCATTGGATGTTACAGAAGGGACGTAAAAGTTTGATGTAATATAAGGTTGGTAAATCATTGGATGTTACATAAGGGACGTAAAAGTTTGATGTAATATAAGGTTGGTAAATCATTGGATATTACATAAAGAGGGTAAAAGTTTGATGTAATATAAGGTTGGTAAATCATTGGATGTTACATAAAGAGGGTAAAAGTTTGATGTTATATAAGGTTGGTAAATCATTGGATGTTACGTAGGGGAAGTTATCTTCTGATGGTTCATAAAGGAGGTAATCGTCTGATGTAACACAAGGGAGGTCATCGTTTGATTTTACATAAGGGAGATAATTATTTTATGATACATAAGGGAGGTAATCATTCGATACGAGGTAACATGACTGACTGTTCAATGAGAAGTCCTGTATCTGAGCCTGGAGGTTGTTACTCTGGACCCGGCCTGACTGGAGCTGACGCTGCAGGTCCACTTCCACCCGCTCAAAGTCATGCGCCTCCATCGGCTTGTTGCGCAGTCCCGACCTTGAATCCCGGCGGCCATCTTGACTTGCTGAAATCAAATGTAGGGATAGAGATAACTCCCCATAAAAAAAGATAATTACATGTTTATTTTTTTAAAAATATTTTGTTGTCTGCTTTGCCTTTCATTTTGGACCATTTACAAATTCTCACATTGTTAAAGCTGTATAGCTGTTCAAGTTTTGTTAAAATGGAAAAATATATTCATAATGATCTGAGGAAATATTCTCACAGTAATCTCCCTTGTTAAGGTGCATCAATCACTGTCACCACAAGGTTTTCATCCAGATTTAAATGAAATTTAATTTTCAAGCTTTTACCGGATAAAGTGTTCAATTCAATAACAGTGTCTTTTTGTGTTGACTCCTGATAAGTTAGATTGAGAAATATTTCGTTTCCTTTACAAATAAATCACAGATGGATGGTTTCTTGGTTGTTACAGCCATCTTTAAAATTGTTACTAGCAGATGGTCATGTGACCTTTGTGCTGGTAGTGATCAATCCAATGAAGGAAAATCACTGTGAGGAGTTTGGATCTGAGGTTGAGAAAAACATCTTGATACATGAAAGAGCCTAAGGAATATCCAACAATTCACTCAATACATGCAAGTTTAAAACATCTGGAAAACTCTGACTCAAGAAACATTTCTCCATAGATATATCAACAATGTAATGAACTTGTGGCAGAAAACTCAAGAAGACTGATAGAAAAAAGGAGGAATTGCTCATGACATTTATATTTCTTATTGTTTATCACTATTAAAGTTTCAATATCCATCCAAAATCACAAAATGAATGTTGCTTCTTATATCTAAAAACTTCTTTCTGCTTTTCTTCTCAACTGGAGCAGTTAAGAACTTCATAAAGGTGCTGAAGAGAACCCTTAGAATGCTGGGTAATATTCTATAAAAATATTGTTGTGTCGTCTGCTTTCCGAAACCTTAGATATCTGTTTAAATTTGATAAGAAAAGATACTCAGAGTAACAAACAGGTTAGATCACAGGGCAGACGCCAAATTATTTGGCGGCTGGCCTGGATCTAACCTGTTTGCATAAGCATGAAGTCGGTTCCAGCACAGCAAGGGTTAAATCACTGGAAAACTGACTCTAGAAATATTTCTCCATATATCAACAATGTAATGAATGAACTTGTAGAAGAAAATTCAAGAAGTCTAAGAGACAAAAGAAGATATTTCTTAGACTGTCTCAACATTTAAGTTTCAATATCCATCCAGAATGACAAAGTGAATGTTGCTTTTAATATCTAAAAATTTATTTCTGCTTTTCTTTTCAATTCAGAGCAGTAACAAACTTCGTAAAGGTGCTAAAGAATTAAACCCTTAGAATGCTGTGTAATATTCTACAAAAAGATTGTCGTGTCGTCTGCTTTCCAAAACCTTAAATATCTGTTTAAATTTGATAAGAAAAAATACTCAGAGTAGCAAACAGGTTAGATAACAGGTAAGCTGCCAATTTACTTGGCAGCTGGCCTGAATCTAACCTGTTTTCAACAGCATGAAGTCGGTTCCGGCACTATAAGGGTTAAAATCACTGGAAAACTGACTCTTGAAACATTTCTCTGTAAATCAACATTATAATGAACTCATAATAAACTTGTGGCATGAAATTCAAGAAAACCATACGACAAAAGGAGGAATTGCTCATAACATTTATATTTCTTAGTGTGTCTCAAAAATTTAGTTTTAATATCCATTGAAAATCGTATATCTAGGAAATTACGTCTGCTTTTCTTTTCAATTTGGAGCAGTTACAAAATCCATTAAGGTGTATAATTACCTGGTGAGTTGATGGCTGACACCAGCTCTATCAGTCCATGCAGTTGTTTGGGTGATAACAAGATATGTAACCCTCCCAGCTGGCACTGGATCTCCAACTGAAAAAGAAAGAAAACTTATATGAAAATGAGTTTCTTTGATTTAGGCACTTTCAATAAAGCACCATGCTCATAAATAATGGTGGAAGGGAAGACTGAAAGCTTAACTGTATGTAAGGGCTGATTAAGTAGAGTAAAACTATTGACACTCCGTAAGACATGTGGCTGGCCAACATCTAACAGAAAAATGATAAGTCTTTCGTATGCCATTTACATATATACCGGTAGCATGTACTATTACTTCTTTTGTGATAAAATCAGGGACAATGCCAAGGGTCTTGTTACCCCTTTTTATCAAAAAAAAAAAAAAAAGAAAGTTAGCTTGATTTGAATTTTTCGTGGTATAAAACAATATTTCAGCAATATCCTGCATTCAACCTATATGTACTCCGGGTACTTCACCTGTAATGTATGATTGTCGTTCTAAGCAACTGACTGTGCTTCGAAACACCTAAGATGATCAATGGTGAAAAACAAATTGATCATATCACACTGACTTTATCTAACATTAGAGATTAGAACCTGAGTATGCATCTTTTCAATGCATTAGTTCTAGGCTTTCCCAGTCTAAGGTTTTGGTTTGTCTGTATTGCCCAGCTTGTCCGAAAGTCTTAACAGATAAAGTGAATTTTTACTGAAATTCACTTTATAACCATTATACGGACAAGTGCAGAAAAGGATTTGGTATTTACGGAAAATAAATTAAAATCAAATTTCAACAACCCTGCATTATATGGTTCTCTACTGTAACAGTGTTATGGCAATCCCTTGAAACTGTGGAAGAATTTTGGTCAATCATACTTTTATTTGACAGATTGCCTGATGTACACAGACAGCAATAAAGTAACCACTGTGTACCCTATAAATGTGCAAATAGTTTACAGGGGAACCCATTACCAAACAATTACTACATTTTACCACTTTGTTGCAGACAACTCTGAAAAACATTGTGGGAAAAGAAGAAATTGCTTATGACGAGCAATTTTTCCTTTTCCCACAATGTTTTGTGCCCTTTTAGCAGATTTCACCTAATTTCATCACAATTTGAAATGTCGTCTGCAAACTCTTTCAATTTTGGACGGCCGAAAATTTGGCGTTTGTTAAAGGGTTAAAGGTTTTAGTTCAGTGTTGCTGTTTATACACATCCCTTTTCCATTAATCACTTTCCCAATCAAAACAAGTTGAGACTGTTGACAGATTAGCTGCAGAGTATGGTGGTATTATGATGGAATTCTGATTTTAACCCTTTCCCAAACAGCAAATTTTCGACTGTTCCAAATTGAAAGAGTTTCCAGACGGCATTACAAAATGTGATTAAATCTGAAAATAATCTTCTGATAGGGCAGAAAACATTGTGGGAAAAGGAGAAATTGCTCGTTACAAGCAATTTCCCCTTTTCCCACAATGTTTTCTAAATTCGTCTGCAACAAAGTCGTCAAATGTTGTTCTTGTTTGGGATAGGGTAAACAAAAGACAGGCCCCTATCTAGCCTCCATGGATGAGGATTCAGGATTTAGCTAAGGGGACATGCTCCTCTGATAATTTTGAAACTAATGGTGTGATCTGGTGCATTCAGGCGACAAATGCACAGTATGGAAAAAAAATACAATTAAGGCGTCAAGGGTTTATACATTAATGTAGTAGATTTTTGTTATTTCAAGGAATTCTCAATTTTTTTCCTTTTGTCAGAATCATGTGGATTCAGCCGAATACTTGCGTATAGGCAGATACGCGCCTGAAAGATATGCAATTCATAATATGAGGGTTCAATGCAGGTCTATCGGAAGCATTTACTATAGTCTTGCAATGAACACTCAATATGGTATTCTTTTAGCGAGATTCTTGTTTCATTAAGTAATAAAATTGTTTTAAGTGCATATTTATCATTGAAAATTGAAATGTTCGAAACAAATCAAAATACATGTAGTTGGAAATATTTTCAACAGTACTCATCTATATTGTAGTTTGATCCTAGTATCATGAGATTGATTTTGAAAATACCTTTGTAAAATTTATCTTTGTTTAGGTATGAGTATTTTATACCATTTTGAACAACATTTCAGATACATGTACAGTCGAGCCTCGATAGTCAGAACATTGTGAATCCTTATTATTCGCTATACGAACAGAATTTGTAGGAAACGGTCGTTACCTTCATTAGTTCCACTGTTTAGTCTGGATTCTTATGCTGTACAGCAGTACTGAATTGTGTCTGAACTGTCTGAATGACTGGAATGCCTAAATTGTTCAATTTCCTGATATGATTCAGAGTATTTCTGTCAAGATTCAGACCAAAGAGTCTGATCACAAAGTCTGAATTTATTCTGAATTTGAGCCTCAGATACTGAATACATACTTTATTCTGTGACAGACAATATTCAAAATCAAGATATTGGAAGCAAAATTATATTGTATGGATTCATTAAAGTGTGTATACAAAGAATTAAAATGTGTATTATCCAAAAGTGTAAGATCACTTTTGAAACCTACTGCATAGTTATAAACTGTCCATACTTAGATAAATTGCCCCTTCCTGAATTAATAATGCTTTCAACAGCTACTTTAAATTGCATATCAAATCATTAATACAAAAACTGTATTGTTTCGAAGTCATTTTGTCTGCTTTCAACTTTATTCTTTTTGAACATTTAATGAGCCTTTAAACTTTACCTGACCGGATGCTGACCCCAAAGACACTCATCTGATGATATTATATACCTATATGGTTTTGGTTTCCCTTTTAAAAAAAGCAATAATTTTCTCATTAGATTACATATTATCACAAATACTTGATGGAACTTAATCTTTAGATGAATCATTTCTTGACTTGTAACATCTAAAACCAAAGAATTATTAGAAAATAATTAATAGCAACTTTACATCCATTATAACATCTTGGGCGGCTTCAGGGGGGACTATTGGTTAACCCATTACCAAACGATAATGACATTTAACCAGTTTGTTGTAAACAACTCTGGAAAACATTGTGGGTAAAAGAGAAATTGCTCTTAACAAGCAATTTTATCCTTTTCCCACAATGTTTTCTGTCCTACCAGAATATTAATTTTCAATGTAATCACATTTCGAAATTTCGAAACTGTTTCAATTTGAGACAGTGAAATGTTTGGCGTTTGGTAAAGGGTTGAAACAATTTGATTGAAATAATTATGCCGCTCTCCTCAAGGGAGGTCTAGACTCCCGGCTGACCAAAGGAATGCTGATTGTTTTATCCTCCTTATCAGGCCTTATAGAGTCTTTTCATTCATGATGAAAGGATCATCACAATATAGCTGTAAACAAATTAAGGTATTCCACCACCGATGGAGAGAATACAGAAAAGCCGGAATAATGAAGTCAAAGATTTAACAGAACAAACCATTTTGGGTTCAGTGCAATACTATAGTAAGTGCTTCATGTTTACGAAGCACTTACTATAGTCTTGCATTGAACCCTCGAACTGCCGTTTTAAAATCAAGTTTTATATCATAAGAATTTTTTATGGATTAAAATTTTCATTTGCCACCTTTCATTCATGTAATTTTTCACTTAAATGTAAACTTGATACTTTAGGGGAGGTAATTACAATGAATTCAATAACAAATTTATTGATATTCATTTTATAATTTCAAAATAAGACACTCGGAAAAGTGGTTTGGTGTAAATCCGTTTGAAATGATAAATACTTTCATGATTAACATTTCAATTTATTCTTAAATCAAAGCAAGTATCAGTTTTCCATCAGGGGTGGAATACCTTAATGCAAAAAAAAAAAGCCCATTAAAACAGCAAAAGAAGCCAAAAATTACATTAAGTAATAGGGTATAGAGATTTTCTTTGTGAGAATCAATATTGATGCAAACTTACTTCCTTAACGTAGACGAAAGGGAAATGGCTTGTAACAAACAACAAGTTTTTTTTCGTCAGATTAGTTCCTTAAAGTTGTTTAAAAGATTTTTAAGAAGTATTTTCCTTAAAAATGCTTTGAATGATTTAATCAAACATTACAGCACAGTGTTTCTGTCATAACAAAATCATTTTTCCAAATGACCAAAAAAGTGTTTGTAACAACCCTGATATATTTTGTTTGTATGCTGTTGAAAGCCATATAAAAAAAACATTCAGTTATGTAACGGCTCTCCCTGATCCACCAGTTCTAGGTTAGGGCTCTGAAGTGACTTGCCAAAGGTTACTCTCACCAAACCAAAGGTGTCGATGGGGCTCAAACCCGGCACCCCCTACTACTGGGCCAAGCAGGACCCTAGCCTTGAGAAAATTATTTCAACCAAGCAAGAATTTGATCATGGTGAGCAAATTCTCTCTTTACCTTACTAACTTCTTAATTAAATCTGCAGAAAAGGGATACCACTGCAAAGGATTCAATACATTCTTCATGAACTGTATGAACATTCATGAACAAAAAATGGTCATTCATGAACACACAGACTGTTTTTGAAATTCAAGCCCAGGTTCATGAACATCAAGAACAGGTTCATGAATGTATTCATGAACCTGTTCTTGCTCTTCATGAACATGGACTTGAATTTCATGAACAAGTTCAAGAACAGCAATGTGGCCATGAATGGTCAATTGTCCTTCAAGAAGTTCATTAACATGTTCTTGAATCTGTCAAAGGGGTATGTATGCTATTGTATAAGGGAAAGGATAAATATCCCACACATAAAGTCTCCTTGGAACTCTGTCTCCATTCTTAGATGTTTTTCATATCATTAATTACATACAGCCTGTAATTTGTTAGATCAAAAAATAAATATCCAAAGACCTAGTTTGAATTTCTTTTACTGAACTGGCAGGAAAGAAACTTTGAAAATATTCATCCTACTTTCTTGGAGACAACAAAGTGTTGACAAAACCAATCAAGCAAAGTTCTACTAATGATGTACAGTGGTGCTAATGCAAACGTTCAAGAAATTAATCCTTAGAATTCTGGGTATTTTTCAAAAAAAAAGATTTTTGTGTCATCTGCCTTTCAAAATATTAAATATCTGCTTAATTTTGATGAGGAAAGATACTCAGAGTAGCAAACAGGTTAGATCACAGGCCAGCCACAAATTAACTTGCTGGCTTGCCTGGATCTAACCCATTTACATAAGCATGAAGTCGGTTCCAGCACTGTAAGGGTTAACATATATGATGTTTGAACAGTATAATATCATAAAATATTATCATTATTATCATAAATAACAGGGTTTTTAATCGCCAAAAAAGTATTTCACTTTGTTGTGATGCCTGACTCAAAATGATGGACTAGGGCCCTAAACTTGATGGTCAATAAATACTGGTCAAGGTGTGGTCAATTAGTACTGGTCAAGGTGGGTAGAACTATCAGGTGAACTGGGAGAGGTAATGTTACATCAAACTGAACTCATTGGGTTTATCCAATGAAAACACCTCTAAAGTAATATGGAAGTCGTCATTTTGTTTCTCCCGAGACTTATTTAATTGTACTTTCGTTTTCAAACATGGACCTTAAATGTGAAATCAAAATAGCCATTTAATTTGATTCAGAATAAACTTATCTATGTCAATAATTCTGATTTTAGGAGATTGGTCAATCAATATACTGGGAAGCAGTCGCAAAACCAGTGAATTAGAAAGAGAAATCAACCTGTCTGGGGTAGAATTCTCTAATTATTACTATAATGCTTTCGCTAACAATAATGTGTAAAAATGCCTTCCCTTGATTACAGGTCATAGCCGCCCTTTCCCAAACTACAAATTTTCGACTGTCCCAAATTGAAAGAGTTTGCAGACTACATTAAAAAAAGTGATGAAATTGAAAAATATTCTTCAGATAGAGCAGACACCCTTGTGGGAAAAGGAGAAATTGCTTGTAACAAGCAATTTCTCCTTTTCCCAAAAACTTTTCTAAAGTCGTCTGCAACAAAGTAGTCAAATGTTGTTATTGTTTGGGAAAGGGTTAAAAATAAATTAGAGTTTCACTAATGAAGCAGGTACCTGTAAACATTGTTATAAATTGCTTTTTTTTTTCGATTTTCTATCTGGCATGCCAAATCTAAAAGCTAACTAGCCACATGTAGAAAAACGTCTTGGTTCTGATTAATTGTTTTCAGTTTTAAACATAGTGTACAATGCAATAAATTCCTTTTTTTTTATCCTTTTGATCCCATAACTTTCTGCACTCAAGATCCACACTAAAGCCCAATGAAACTAAACTCTGTGGTATTGCAATATCAAAGGCATAAATAGAATTGAACAAACAGTAACCATTTCTGTAAATCTAAATCAAAGTACTCAAATAAGTGTGAGAAAATGTAACCAAGGTGAGAAAAACATGCACCCAGACCCGGACTTGAACCCAGGACCTCCGCAAACGATGAGAACACTCTACCTACTGAGCCATCTGACCCGCTTACACATTAAACTCTGCCTTGTACATTGAGACCCCTACTACAAACTCCCGGGCGACACATTATTGAACTTAATTTCTAATTTCCTGGGAACAGCAATAGTCTGGGAAACAAATCTGGAGTATCTATCACTGTAGCTATTGTGGGTCATTCAAGTTGGGCGCCAATGTAACCAAAGTGACAAAAACATGCAGCCAGACCGGGACTCGATTCCAGAACCTCTGTGCAAATGCTCTTCCAACTGAGCTTTTCGGCTGGCTTACACATTTAACTCTACCTTTTTAAATCGAGACCCCTACTACAAAAACAACTTATGATAGTTGGTCACACAACAAGCCTTTTCTTCTTCAAGTTACTGAAAATGATTTGTTTGTCTGTTTATAAGGGGTTTATGCTGTGTCAAGAATTTCCAAATTATTTAAAGGCTTTTCTGGATCCAACAGTACTAAGCTAGGCCTCTGAAATGCCTTGCCCAAGGACACTCCAAGAATACTAGAGGTAACAGCAAGGCTCGAACCTGAGTCCACCACAGTTCTAAGTTCACCACCTTAACCACAGGGCCATACAGGACCCTTCAGGAATAATACAAACATGTCAAGCATTAAGATCAAAAGAGAATTCATAACAAGCCTGTCTTTTGAAACGAGAATAAATCGTAAGTAAATTCTTATCTATAATTGAGAATACATTTCTGGCTTATATTATTGCAACATTTCCCCCTTATTACATCATCTACTGCACATGCTAATCAAGAAATAAGGATGAATCAATAAACCTTTAATAACCCCTGCAAAATATTCAAGAACTATTTCATGAACATTAAATGGCCATGCATGAACACAAACTTGTTCATGCTTTTTTAAGAACAAGTTCATGATCATCACATACAGGTTCATGAATGTGAACCTGTACTTGATATTCATGAACCTATTCTTTAATTTCACGAAAAAAAGTTTATATGGATAGCCGTTTAAGCTTCATGAACATTCATAAAGTTCATAAATAAGTTCTTGAATCTTTGGGCAGAGGACATCATGGAGCGGATGAAAGGTAATCCCAGTCTTATGCTTGCTATTTCTAATAACCTGTCAAACTGATTTCAGAATCCCATTTCCACACAATGTCCTGCAGACGTTTATAATTGGTCCAAATTCAAAAAGCAGCACACAACAACCATGAAATTTGAATTATTATATTTTCTTTGCGACTTTCTGTAGAAACATTTTGACCAGATTTTTACAGACCACTGGTAAACATTGTAGGAAAAAAAGAAATCCCTAATAACGTGCAATTTCTCCTTTTCCCACAATGTTTTCTGCCCTATCAGAAGATTATTTTTTCAATTTCATCACATTCTGAAATGTCATCTGCAAACTCTTTCAATTTGGGGCAGTCGAAAACTTGGTGTTTGGTAAAGGGCTAAGACATCTGTGAACAAGCACGCTTATTGACCCTCCCAAATAAATTGAAATTTCTAGTCATGAGGCAAATCAAGTGTATAATACACTGCATTATTGGCTCTAATCCAATAACTGCATAATTTGTAATAGGTCAATATTGAATTCGTTTTGTTCGACTTCACACTATGTATCTATACTGTAGCCACAACATTTTGGAACAATGCAAACAAAGCATGAAAAACACCTTTTTAAGTTTGCTCCAAATTCTTTCGGACAAAATTTCCATCTTTTTAACTTTGCCCCTAATTCTTTCTGACAAAATATTAAATCTAACCCTGTAGATATATCAAATCTTTCCTATGATCAAGGTTTTCCAAGCATGCGTTTTGAAGCAAAGGACGATGATACTTATAAAACACAAGGAAAAAATTATGATTTCTCTAACATATTGGATAGTAACAATTGAAAATCAAATCTGAAGTACGCAATTCTTATCTAATTTGTTTGTTTATATGGTGTTTCACCCTGTGTCAACAGTTTTTTTTATTATTTTACGACTTGCCTAGATTTCACCAGTACAAGGCAGGCCGGGCTCTGCAATATCTTACCAATGCACTGTGACTCTCACAGAAAATTCAAGTACCCCTGGTTTGACTTGAACCTAAAACCTCTGGGTAACAAGTCCAGGGTACCGTTTTACTAAACACTATACGCTTAAAATTTGCCTAAGTTCAAAACAACATTCCCTCTTATTTCAATATTGATCGAGCTATGCAATATTGAAAAATAACATATCATTGGAATCATCACTCCGAGATAATCTTTTATTTAAGATATTACACATGTCTATCAATTTTTTTCATAAGATGTTTAATAAAACGGTACCCTTGACCGTAACCACAGGACAACACTGTGAGAACCTATAATTTTACATGAGGTTAAATTTCAAGTTAAGGTTCCCGAACTGTAGTAAGAGTGTTCCATATCACAACACTGAATATATGGTAGCAACTTTATGAAACTTTGTCACATTGAAGATCATCACAAATGAAAAAGTTTTACCACAAAGTTTTTTTTTCATTATAACCTCAATTAGGGGAGATAATCAATACAAAAATTAACATTGAAGCCGATGGGAAATTTAATCTTTCTGTCATAATGATAAACCTGTCAGATTTTTGAATAAAAACCTCATGGTAGTAAGATGCATTACATGATTCTGAATAAGATTTTAAAAAGAAAACCAAACTTTAGAATAGAAAACAGGTGTAAATCAATTTTATCATTTTTCAGGGAAGACAACTCATGAAAAAATTGAAAACAATTGTAACATACACAATAATGAAAATAATTGTAACGTATACAATAAGATAATGTGACAATATGGTCATTGTATGCTAACTGTTTCACATTTTATAGCTATTATAGTCATTTTATTGATAGAAACATTGGAAAATGTTTGATATTACAGTAACAGAACCTTAATGTGCTGTCTGAAAATCTCACAAGTTCTGGGCAATGGAAAATAAAGTTGCTGTTTGTAAAAAGGGTTATATATCTGCAAGAGAGGCAGCTAGCATCAAGTGTTTAAAACCCGGTGCGCTATTATGAGACGCTCAGTTATAGCATTAATAAGAAGGGCAGTGGATTTGTTGGTAGATTGGACATATTGAAATCAATCTGTGAGTATATGAACGAGTTTTAAAGTTTGACATTATCAATTCCCTCATAAGGGGTTATTATAACTGGTCTAAAATGAAAAGGGCAGTAGACGAAAGTTTAAATCTATAAAAAAAAATATTTTCTTTTTAGAAGTTGGGATGAAATAATTATGATGTAAGAAGAAATTGCTCATAATCATAATTTTTTCTGAAAGCCAATCCTGCAAATGAGATTTACTTTTCCTTTGTTGTTGGTAGATATGACGGTATCAATACTGACTCTGTTAATAAATCTTACTGCATAAAGAAAGCAATCTCCCAACCATTGGTTTTAAAGAGACTGTCTAATCCCTTAACAAACAACAAATTTTCGACAGTCCCAAATTGAAAGAGATTGCAGACGACATTTCAAAATGTTATGAAATTGAAAAATAATCTTCAAATAGGGCAGGAAACATTGTGGGAAAAGGGGAAATTGTTAAGAACAATTTCTCCTTTTCCCACAATGTATTCCAGAGTCGTCTGCGACAAACTGGTCAAATGTTGTTATTGTTTGGTAGTAGAATTACCAATCATTTGGGGACTGCATACTTTAATGCAGTAAAATAAACAAAATTTCATTTTTTTGCACTTATGATCATCCAAATGTTTAATTATTTAACAGTTATTATTATCATTACTCAAAAGAATATTCTTATCAACTATTTGAATTCATATGGTTAGGCAATTTAACAAACTGTTGCATAAATACTTGTTTCATTGCAGTATTACTCTACATTGAGTAGGCTGTTGGGAAAATTTAAATTTTCATTTTGAGAAGATTAGATTTTTAAAAACATTACGATAGATGATAGATGATAAGATATCGACTGCAACACATAGTGATTATTTGATTATCATCATTACTTATTCCTATGGGTTTTTGGCTTTTCTTTTTATTATTAAAATATTACAAGCAATTCAACAATGGTTTCCAAAAGTTTTCTTCTGTTAAGAACTTTAACCCTTTACCAAACGACAAATTTTGGTCGGTCCCAAATTGAAAGAGTTTGCAGACGACATTTCAAAATGTGTTGAAATTGGAGAATAATCTTGTGATCCTTTCTTAACGTTTTCTGACGAACGTTGCTTTCAACTTGAATCTTTTAACTTGAAAAAGGATAAGTAAATTCTCTGTCGAGATTTGTTTGGAAATGTGGACCCTGACAGAGAAAGTGTCTTTAAACAATACCCAAACTGATTGAACCCTTTTCCAAATTTGAGCAATTCGAAGCGGAAACGCGGAAACTACTATGAAATCAATAATACACAGTAATACCCTTTCTGAAGAAATAAAACAAATCTCCTGTAATATTTGATAGCTTTAAATCAAAGCCATGGTGATGAAATGAAAATAAGTGTTCAACAAGGGGAATTTCACTTTTTGTCACAATGCTAGTAGACCCCATCTCCAACAAAGGTGTTGAGATGTTTGTAATAGGAATGCAACTTGTGCCAAGATAAACATGGGTTGCCTGTCACATTTACCCATTCCTCTATATCTGGGATTCAATGCAAGACTACAGTTATGTATTGTGCGTAAACCATGGGAACTCATACGTTAGTACTCTTGTAGTGCTAATATATAAGTTCCCATGGTTTACGCATGATACACGATAAAATATGAACCATTTACAACCTGCGATGAGTGATTTACGATGTTCGATGGGATGCCATCTTCCCTGTCTGATTTGATGCGATATGATGCAAGACTACTGTAGTGCTAATTTATGAGTTCCCATGGTTTACGCACGATACATGATAAAATATGAACCATTTACAACCTGCGATGAGTGATTTACGATGTTCGATGGGATGCCATCTTCCCTGTCTGATTTGATGCGATATGATGCAAGACTACTGTAGTGCTAATGTATGAGTTCCCATGGTTTACGCACGATACATGATAAAATATGAACCATTTACAACCTGCGATGAGTGATTTACGATGTTCGATGGGATGCCATCTTCCCTGTCTGATTTGATGCGATATGATGCAAGACTACTGTAGTGCTAATGTATGAGTTCCCATGGTTTACGCACGATACATGATAAAATATGAACCATTTACAACCTGCGATGAGTGATTTACGATGTTCGATGGGATGCCATCTTCCCTGTCTGATTTGATGCGATATGATGCAAGACTACTGTAGTGCTAATTTATGAGTTCCCATGGTTTACGCACGATACATGATAAAATATGAACCATTTACAACCTGCGATGAGTGATTTACGATGTTCGATGGGATGCCATCTTCCCTGTCTGATTTGATGCGATATGATGCAAGACTACTGTAGTGCTAATGTATGAGTTCCCATGGTTTACGCACGATACATGATAAAATATGAACCATTTACAACCTACGATGAGCGATTTAAGATGTTCGATGGGATGCCATCTTCCTTGTCTGATTTGATGCGATATGATATGTTCTTTATCTCATTTACAATATCTGATATGCGATACATGTTATGCGATTTACAATGCACGTTAGGAATTTGGCCAAATTTCATACAACATTTCCGAGTGATAAATGAAAGGTAAACTTGACAGTAGGTTTGTTTGAGTTTTCCCTCATTAAGACTCCCTTTTGATCATACGATGGTGAACAAGTTTCTAAAAATAAGTCAAACTAGTGCATCGGTAAAGGGAAGTAAACTTTCACTACTGTCATACATTACAAATTAATTCTTTTTTAATTATTGCAATCTACTATGCATCATAACACATTTGAGCGTTTTCTGTAAATGGTATTCGGTTTCCGTGGACCAAACACGTCACATATCGCAATCAAGCATGTCAAATTGTTAACACATAATTAAATTACAATTTATGAACGTCACAGACATTGTTTGACACAGAGATAACAATCAGTGGATGAACTTGGGGATTTCGGAGATGCTGTTATATAAGTTAGCCCTTTACGGTATACAGTCTATGATATCTGATCTACGATATACATTTTACGTTATACATTCAATATACAATACGCGATACCTTCAGGTACATTCATGTGGTCTGATACCATCCGATGCAATATCATAATTATGTTATGCAATATGATACGTTACGGTCTCATTTATGATCTGATATTATACGCTACGATACGATACAAACGATATACACTGTATTCTGGAACTCATGCTATACCACTTCTATATCGTAAGTCCTTCACAAACCTGAAGCACTTAATTACTCTTCTTATATAGTGAACCCTCCGTATGAAATTTTTGAGATTGTCCAAATTTAAAGTACCATCAAAAGAAATATTTCAAAGTTTGGTTCTATTGATTTATTTAGGAACAAGTTGAGTGTTGAACCACCAAGATAATCAACACCTTTAGTTGTTTAGTGACAAAGATTGATTTAATAATCCGTTTAACAATTTGTTTACGTAACAGAGCACAATGTCAGAGAAAGCCCGTTTAACCCTTTACCAAATGCCAACTTTTTCGACTGTCCCAAATTGAAAGAGTTTGCAGACGACAATGCAAAATGTGATGAAATCCGGGAAAAATATCTTCTGCAGGGGCAGAAAACACAGTGGGAAAAGGAAAATCTGATTGTCACAAGCAATTTCTCATTTTCCCACAATGTTTTCCAAAGTCATCTGCAACAAACTGGTCAAATGTTGTTATTGTTTGGTAATGGGTTCAGACTGTATAAGAAAATATTGTGGGAAGTAAAAATGCTCATATGAGTCTATCCTATTTAACCTTCAATTGTTTCTTTTCTTGTGTTTGAATAAAATACTCCATGCTTCATCATTTTACCACAGCACTCTTTTCCCTTTTGTATTCAAATGATATTTGACAAATGTCCCATAGAAAAGAGTCATGAAATATTATTGTTTTGCGATATCATTTTGGCATGTTATCAACAATCTAATTTTGATGCTGCACCTTAACCCTTTACGAAACAATAATGACATGTAACCACTCTGTTGCAGATGACTCTGGAAAAACATTGTGGGAAAAGGAAAAATTGCTTGTAACGAGCAATTTATCCTTTTCCCAAAATGTTTTCTACCTATCAGAAGATGATTTTACAATTTCATCACATTTTGAAATGTCATAATTCTGCCAACTCTTTCAGTTTTGGACAGTCGAAAATTTGGCCTTTGGTAATGGGTTAAACATAGATTTCCTCATGAAAAAGAAATTCAAATTTTTTAGCATGGGTATAGGACTATTTTCTATCTACTTTCAGACAAAACGTTTTTTCTCTTATAACAATGGCTTGCATCAATTATTGCTTTAGATGGCATTCATAATCAATCTGACAAAATAAGTTTTTGCTCTTTATGAGAACATATTCATTTTCATCAGAATGGCTTGAATGTCTTAGGGAAAATTAGAATAAGGTAGAATCAACATTTTTAATCTTTTTTGTATACTTTTGTTCATGTTTGTATACTTTTGTTTACTTTGGTAGATCTTTGTAAACTTTTGTACTTTTTGTATCCTTTTGTATGCTTTTTTTAATTCTTTTTAATTTCTTTTATTTTTGTTGAAAATTTCAAAACATTTTGAAGCAAACATGTTATTTCAGTGATGGTTAAAGGCAAAGTTCCGACAGCTTGTTTCAATCACAAACTTCAAGAATGAAACCTTTCAAATTAATATGACGGAATTCATCTGGCACGGGTTCCATAGAAAACATTGTTGCCCCTTCCCCTCAGATGCTTGTCTTAACCCTTTACCAAAAGCCCTATTTTCGACTGTCCCAAATTGAAAGAATTTGCAGATGTCATTTCAAAATGTGACGAAATTAAACAAAAAAAGTTCTGATAGGGGTGAAAACATTGTGGTAAAATGAAAAATTGCTCGTTTAGAACAATTTCTCATTTTCCCATAATGTTTTCCCTAGTCTTATACATCAAACTGGTCAAATGTCGTTATTATTTGGTAATGGGTTTATCCACTAATGCAGCAAAATATTTCAGAAAATATAGCAACAAAAGGGGAATTTGATTTAATCAGGAAAACTCTGCTGCTGAAAGTTCTGCTTTTCTTACAATGGCTTTACCCGATTCTTTTATTGATTACTTCCCAAATCTTTTCTCCTGGCTACGTATACTGCTCTGAATTTGGACGTGTAGCCTTCATGGAAAGATTTAAGTTAAATCAATTCCTCCATTCCTTACAATAGCTTTACACTTTATTTGATATTGACAGAAAAACAATCATTTCTACCTATTATCATTTAGAAGAAAAGCATTCTATATTTTGCTATTCTCAATTTTATGATGATGCTTTGAATTTGGATCAGTCTCGTATTCCCATATGGAGGGATGGTACCACCGAAAGAATCAAGAAGTTGTTCATGAACTTGACAAATATTCATGAACATCAAATGGCCGTCCATGAACACATAACTTTTATATAAAATTTAAAAAGTGAGGTTCATGAACATCAATCACAGATTCATGAATTTATTCATGAACCTGTTCTTGATGTTCATGCACATGATCTTGAATTTCTTGAACAAGTTTAATTAAGAACAGCTTTGTGTTCATGAATGGCTATTTAATATTCATGAATGTTCATGAATCTTTCGCAGGGCAGATAACCGATATATTGGCCATAGTAATTTGGAGCAAACAACATTGAATTCATCATTAAACTTACAAAACAACATTGAATTCATCATTAAACTTACAAAACAACATTGAATTCATCATTAAACTTACAAAACAATATTGAATTCATCATTAAACTTACAAAACAACATTGAATTCATCATTAAACTTACAAAACAACATACTCATGAGAAGTAATTACCAATGAACTATCCCCTCCTCCTAGATAAAATCTTTATAAACAATCCAAATTGAAGCAACAGCAGACAACAATAAGTCAATGTGAAAATTGAAGAATTACATTTTTCTCTAAATGATATTGGGTTAGACATAATTCTGACAAAAGGATAAATTGCACATTTTGAGCATACTGTCCTTTGGTGACAATGGTTCCACAAAAACAATTTTTGATGAAAAAAAACAAACAATGGCTGTAGCATTGTTTTCATTACAAGGTCCTATTTCAATAGACTGTAATTAGAGGGTTCAATGCAAGACTATAGTAAGTGCTTCACAACCACTTAACACTTACTATAGTCTTGCACTGAACCCTCGGTATGGTAACAACTGAAGAGAAATTTGTTGAAACATGTTTAGAGAAAACCCATATCTATCTTCGACACCCTACATTCTAATAAAGTTGATTGGGTAGTAAAGGGTTTAAGGCTAGATTGATTTTGACATACAAACTAATTGGATTTTTAGCAGGCAGGTGACACCTATTCCATCCAAAATTGGTGAATACATGTCAAAGGTTCATTGCAAAACCATAGCATGTCCTTCACACATGTAAAGCACTTAATTACTATAATCTTGCACTGAACCCTAGATTTTTGTATTAACCCTTGCAGTGCTAGAACGACTTCATGCTAATGCAAACATGTTAGTTCTAGGCCAGCCTGTGATCTAATCTGTTTGCTACTCTGATTATCTTTCCTCATCAAAATTAAGCAGATATTCAAGGCTTTGGAAAAGCAGATGACACAAAAATCTATTTTTTTTTTAAATTACCCAGGGTTCTAAGGGTTAATCCAAATTTGGTTTGTGACAGAAGAAGAACCAATACCTCAATCCTCCATGAAGGCTGATCAAGCCAGGTAGAACCATTGGCATTCTGTGAGTTAGTCTGGAGACTATACCTTTAATGGAATTCTAATACATAAGTAATATATGGCTCGTAATAATTTCACCTACTGCAACAATTATGCAAAGCTTTTTAAAGTTAATAAAAAGAATTATATGCGATTAAATGCTATGTCAACAGTATTTCATCTATTTTACATTTTTCTTGGATTTCACCACAACTATACAGGACTCTGCAGTGTCTTGCCCATGGACACACCAACAACAGAAAATCCAAGTGCCACTGTTAAGAATTGATTAAAACTTATATATTTTACATTGATTGTGACAGAAGCTTGAAGCTTATCAAATTCACTCTCGATGACTTCTTCATGGATACTAAACCAGTACTTGTGCAGATTTGTGGGTCAGTCCAGGTAATTTTGACCTCTCCTAACGGGTATTCCAACCCGGGACCCTTGCTACAGTAGGCTGACACTCTACCACTGTCCCTCATTGATAAGGATTGAACCCAGGACCCCTGTGTCACAATTCAAATACCTTAACCACTTGGCCACACAGGACCCTATAACGTTGTTAAAGTTAATATTTTTTTTTAAATGAAATCATAGGTTCAATACAGCACAGTCACTTAACTGTTTCCATAGCCAAGTTGGTTATGTCATTTTGCATTTTACATAGTAGAAAATAAATGATAAGAGGTTAATTTCAAGTTTGACCCAATGCATAGATGGACAAAGTTAGAGACTTCACAATGCATCTCTCATAATTGCACAAAGCTAAAATAGTCCTTTCCGTCAGTTTTGCATCATTCTAACCAACCTTTGGAATTTGAATTTCATAAACCAACATAACAAATCGAAAGATGCTAAAATGAACAACTTAGCTCTCCATTTGTTAAGAAAATTAAATTTCTGCCCATTTATCACACCTGAATCCTTTCCCTTCTTGTAAAAAAAAAAAGGCTACACTGTATTGCCTTCAGTTTGGACCTCTCACAAAGTCCAATTTGGTGTTATGGATTAAATTATTTCTTGAAGATTTGTAGGGTAAGTGAAACCCTTTACTACATTATAATACCTGTCTTACATTCATCTGTTACTTGAACTGTAAACACCACTGTGACAAAAGGATGATTTGCTCATAATGAGCAATTCATATTTAAAGTCACATCAGTGTCTAGTGACCAATAAGAAAGTGGTGTTTTTTATTTTACCCTTTCCCAAACAACAAATTTTCGACTGTCCCAAATTGAAAGAGTTTGCAGACGACATTTCAAAATGTAATGAAATTGGAAAATAATCTGATAGAGCAGAAAACATTGTGGGAAAAGGAAAAATTGCTCGTGACTGCTCGTCACAAGCAATTTTTCCTTTTCCCTCAATGTTTTCTAAAGTCGTCTGCAACAAACTGGTAAAATGTGGTTGTAGTTTGGGAAGGGATTAAACCTTATTCAGCAGATATTTTCAAAACTAGCAGTTATGAAGTCAAAAGAGGATATGCATGAACAACTATACCACATGCACCTGAACTTTATTCAAGACTTCAATCTTCAGACAAAATGGCTTGGAGGCAAACAAAGTGTGTAAAGGCAGATACACAAGCTTAATTTGCTTGCATGAAATATCTTTTTTCTTGAATCAGATTGCTGGTAGCTTGCCTTGTGTTCTTTTGTTGAACATGAACAAAAAGATCCTTTGAAACCTTTGCCTGTTTTCACAACATCAAAATCAATGGGAAAAACAAAAGAAATTGATCAAGTGACAGGACACACAATTCCCATAATTCTGAAATATATACAAAGTCGATTTACCAAGGTGTCCTTGGGTTTAAAGGGGCTTGTTCACTGATGTGAGGAAATTTGGAAGTTAGAAATTAATTTCTTTAAATCTTCTCATTCGCTTTACTGTAATATGATAAGCACTAAAGCATAGTCATTGGAAGCAAAACTAGATCATTTTTAAATCTTTAAAGTACAGGGAATCAATATGTATTTTAATCCAATAGGGTGACATTCCCTTTGAGATCTACCACAAACAGGCTGTACATAATTAGAAAAATTAGCCCTTCCTGAATTAATCATACTTACAGTAGGTACCTTTAATTGAATATCAAACAACAATACAAAAACTGTACTGTTTCAAAATTTCAAATTTTCTCCTCTATGAACAAACACATTTAACATATATACAGCAAAATCAATGTTAAAAAAAGAAGAAATTGCTCTATTGAACAATCTCTTCTTTTTCCTACATTTGTTTCTATTTGATTTCAAGACATCCTTCAATTCTAATCTAGGTTCAGTCATCATTTGCAAGCACAATGTTTCCTGCCCAATCAGAAGATTATTTTTCACATACATTGCATTTTGAAATCTCGTCTGCCATCTCTTTCAATTTGGGACAATCAAAATTTGGCTTTGGGTAAAGGGTTATAGGGGCAAACATTCAATGTGATGTCCTTACTTTTTTCAGATAACATGGCCGATCACATGATATCACTGTCAGACATTAACACCACCTCCCCTGAGAACATCACTAGTAACAACACCTTTATAGAAGACTCATCCATAAACATCACAGAGTCAACAACCAACACCAACGAGACAGACGAGTACCTACTCCATCTATTGACGGCCCAGAAGATCAACGATTATGTGAACTGCGGATTCATATTCCTGTTGGTCCCGTTTATCCTAGGAGGAAATATATTGACCATTCTGTCTGTGATGAAGTTCCGACCATTGCAGACTGTGATGAATACATACATTGTGAGCCTAGCGTTTGCCGATCTAATGGTGGGGTTCCCAACAATACCATTATACATCGCTTTCTTTCTCTGGGAGAAAATTCATTTTGTGAAGTATGCGTGTCTTGTGAAGTATTGTTTCGTGCTTATCGGACTGCCAGCATCCATACTGAACTTGTTGATTGTCACAATTGACAGATTCGTCGCAATTCGATGTCCACTTCGTTACAATTCCATGATGACAAAGAGAAAAGCAAAGTGCCTGATTAGCCTTGTCTGGCTTTATAGCATCGGATCAGCCTGCCTGCCTTTGCTTGGACTGAACACCTGGGAGTCCGGAATGCCATGCGACTTTTGGCTCATTCTGCCAAAACCATTCACCATGGTAACAGTTACCGGGATCATGGTCACAAGCCTCCCTTCGATGGTGATCATGTACCTGATGATCTTCCGTGAGATCAGATCCAGCACAAAGAGAATGGCCAAGTATAAATCGAAAGGCAACGTAAATCCTATGGCCTTGAGGAGGGATTCTCGAAGAGCCAAACTCATGTTCTGTGTGTTTCTCACGTTCATCATTTTCTGGTTCCCGTTCTGCATGATCAGCGTCCTGAAGTACACAGAGATCCACCCGATAATCATCGAGATGGTCAAGGTCTGTGCCGTGTCCCTGACCATGTCCAACTCCATGGTCAACCCAATCATCTATTGCTGGATTAGGCCTGATTTCAGATCTGCTTTCAAATCCTTGATTGGCGTACGGAAATCCGACGAATTAAGCTTATCAGATATGAATTGTTCCCAAAGGGATGTTCGAAGAGGCGAGTCTGCGAAAGGATCAAACTGTATATCCACTTTGAGTTAACCATTTTTTATGTATCGCTTGTTTTATCAAACTTACAAAGAAGAAAGTTGATAGATCTTTTGGGATATTTGTAAGTGCTCTTAAGCATCAGCAGACAACAACTTCAAAGTTTTAAAGTTGAATAGTTTTGCAATTCTTTATGAAATCTTACACAAAAGTTTAGGACTTGCTATAGGCTTGCAATGAATAAGTTTTAACCCTTAGAATGCTGGGTGATTTGTAAAAATAGATTTTTGTGTTGTCTGCTTTCTAAAGCCGTAAATATCTGCTTAATTTTGATGAAGAAAGATACTCAGAGTAGCAAACAGGTTAGATCACAGGCCAGCGGGCAATTCACTTGGCGGCTGGCCTGGATCTAACCTGTTAGCAAAAGCATATTTATGTGAAATGGAAATGTTGTCAGGCAAGAATTATTTCTGTCAGCTGAAGGCAAAGCAGACAATAATCCAAAGCCCAGCCAGCAGGGATCTGTTCAAAACCTTCCCCCTCCCCCCAGAAAAAACCTTAACTTCTTTCAAATATCTAACCAAACATTATAAGAAGCCTGACAATTTTCCCATTCAAGACACCCATCATCTATTCCTTTTATCCAATTACCTATAATACGTGTTCGAGTAAGAACTGTAATTGAAAAACAAAATTAAGAAAATAAAACAATAGATCTACACTACACTGGCAGGAATGAACATTGATCACATGTCCAGTGACAGATATAAAAAATGTGACATGCTGTTATCGGTTAGAAAGTTGCACTGGTGACAAAATAAAAAATTCTTAACTTGGCATGCCATAAAACTAAATAACTTTTCATAAGCAATCTCTTCTTTTAACAAAAAGATTTCAAAAGCAGTCTACATATATCAAGTATGAAAATAGGATTTTCTGTGGTATGGGTAAAAAGTAAAATCTTGCTGAAGCATAATAAGGAAATAACTATTTATGAGCAATCTCTCCTTTTGATATAGAGATTTCTTCAATCTTCTGCTTTAAATGAATAAACCATGTATATATTGTATATAGGAAAAGTCCAATATTTATTATGTGTACAATGTACAGGTTTTTGTTTTTGACACTTTGTCACAGGAATGTCAAATAAAAGTAATCGAAATCATGGATTGTTCAGCAGTCTTTTTTGTTTTAAATACCATTCGACATCATATCAAGGGATCAGTGCAAGGCTATAGTATGTCTCTCACAAAAATGTACCATTCGACATCATATCAAGGGATCAGTGCAAGGCTATAGTATGTCTCTCACAAAAATGTACCATTCAACATCATAATAAGGGATCAGTGCAAGGCTATAGTATGTCTCTCACAAAAATGTACCATTCGACATCATATCAAGGGATCAGTGCAAGGCTATAGTATGTCTCTCACAAAAATGTACCATTCGACATCATAATAAGGGATCAGTGCAAGGCTATAGTAAGTCTCTCACAAAAATGTACCATTCGACATCATATCAAGGGATCAGTGCAAGGCTATAGTATGTCTCTCACAAAAATGTACCATTCGACATCATATCAAGGGATAAGTGCAAGGCTATAGTATGTCTCTCACAAAAATGTACCATTCGACATCATAATAAGGGATCAGTGCAAGGCTATAGTATGTCTCTCACAAAAATGTACCATTTGACATCATATCAAGGGATCAGTGCAAGGCTATAGTATGTCTCTCACAAAAATGTACCATTTGACATCATCATAAGGGATCAGTGCAAGGCTATAGTATGTCTCTCACAAAAATGTACCATTTGACATCATATCAAGGGATCAGTGCAAGGCTATAGTATGTCTCTCACAAAAATGTACCATTCGACATCATATCAAGGGATCAGTGCAAGGCTATAGTATGTCTCTCACAAAAATGTACCATTCGACATCATAATAAGGGATCAGTGCAAGGCTATAGTATGTCTCTCACAAAAATGTACCATTCGACATCATATCAAGGGATCAGTGCAAGGCTATAGTATGTCTCTCACAAAAATGAAGCATTTTAAAAAGTCTTGCATCAAGTGCCCTCAATATACACTAGAGGGGATCCTCAGTTGACCTTTTAACCCTTTACCAAACAATAACAACACTGTTGCAGAATTTCTGGAAAACATTGTGGGGAAGGAAGAAATTGCTCGTAACGAGCAATTTCTCCTTTTCCCACAATGTTTTCTACTCTATCAGAAGATTATTTTCCAATTTCATCACATTTTGAAATGTCGTCTGAAAATTCTTTCAATTTGAGACAGTTGAAAATTTGGCATTTGGTAAAGTGTTAACTCACTGCTATGAGATTTAGCCGTGATCCCAATTGAAAGCAACAGCAGACACAAATCTAAAGAATGAAAAACAAAATGTCTTCTTTAACCCTTAAAAAAACGCCAAATTTCCGACTTTCCCAAATTGAAAGAGATTGCAGACGAAATTGGAAAATAATCTTCTGATAGGGCATAAAACATTGTGGGAAAAGAAGAAATTGCTTGTTAAGAGCAATATCTCCTTTTCCAACAATGTTTTCCAGAGTCGTGTGCAACAAACTGGTCAAATGTTGATATTGTTTGGTAATGGGTTAAAGCACAGTAATAGAGGATCCATTTGAAGTTTTTTAAAAAAAAATCGAAATCTGTTCTCGAAAGATAGCTTCTCCTTCTGCCATTCTGCCACTATTATGTCATAGTTATGTGATCTGTAAACGGAGACAGAAATATTTTTTTTCTAACATCTGGATATTTTACAATTTCCATGATGCAACAGTGCATGAGAATGAGGTTACAACAAAGCCAATTGCCTTAAAGATACTCTCTCAGAGATGGAGTTTTTAACTTTTTGAAATAAATCATCTTCTATCGTAAAAAGAACAATAAATATTTCTAAACTAGGTTATTGACAGCTTCCCAACCCTGCTCGTAACCATACAAAGAAGATCTAGAACATTAAAATCACAGATACCTAAGGGCATTTAAAAGGTTTTATTTTGTAAACAACTTAGTCTTCACGTGGGTTTTCAGAAAAGTTTACTGCGCAAAAGCATGGTTGCAAACATTATTTCCGTCAGGTGAAAATGGGTAGAGTGAGGAGGAAAACAAACATTTATATATTGAATCTTGCTCAATTTAATAAGGAATATAAAAAAATAGTCACAGTTACTACATTGATTTTTGAGGATTTTGCGCAGGATTAGTTCCCTTTGCTACTATAGGCCTTTTCAGAAACGTGGTTTGTCTCCCTTTGAAAAATCGGGCCACATTCGGAATACCTCCACTTCCGGGTATTACTTTCGAAAGAAGAATGTGGGCATAGGCAAAGAAAACGATCGCTATCGATCGGATTTTGAAATTTATAAGCTTTATGTACCAAAATTAAAGATTTACATACGAAAACATCAACAGAATGATTTGTTGTTGGCTGTTGCCAAGCCTCGTTATAAAAGGAAATTAGATTAAATTGAATTTAATGAGACCCGAATAGCGCACCGCAGTTCAGTTAAAACATGACATTCCGTGTGAAAAAAAGGCAAATAAGTATATGTTGTGTCTGAATTAAATGCTTTGACAGATCAAAAATGTGTTAATCGGCTGGTTGATGGAAGGAAAGAATGAATGGAACACATATTTCTAGAATGTTATTACAAATTTGCATTAAATTCGATTTACGGATTTTAATTAAGATAGAACAAACATCAGCACTTTTGTCAATAATGTGCAGAGGTTATGTTTCTCCAATAAGTATATATTCTTTTTTCTTAAAATTGAAATTTGTCGTATAAATAAAGTACCTAAAATAGAGAATTAGTTGTTATATGAGGTTCTCTGTCAGCCTACCTTTGATGATATATCATATCCAAATATTAAGGGCTATTAAAACAGTCCCAGTCCATTTTTTCCACTTGTTGAAACTACATTCAAATAACGCTCACTAAATAACGAGGGACACATGATTGTGGAGATCCTTCATATGTTTAAAGGACCTCAGATTGCCGATAGTTAATTACACTATCTCTCGATCGGCTAAACAATAAAGGGTGTGACTAGAACATATGGTGCAAACGTTGCAGATTGGTGTTAATTTGCATCAAGACTCTTAATCCTTGTGATAGCCAAAGTTTGTTAATTGACCCTTTGCATGTAATTAAGTAGGAAAACTGGCAACAATCCATTGAATTGAAAAGAGATTACAAATGTGTAGATTATCATTTTAATGATATATAATTACAAAACAAACTCAAACTTTTCTGTTAAACAACAATTATAAGAGACATTTAATCAAAAGATTTCTACGCAAATAATTAAAGTTCAAAGTAAGGGAATCAATAATTTCTAGCAAATCTTTGAACTATTTATCAATATAATTTCAAGGCAAAAGGTCGTCAACAAAGTAAGTGAAATGTTCCAAATAAACCCTTATTGCCGAATCTGACTCTTAAGTCTGTTTAAAAGTTTACTTCAAAGACCAGGGGTGGTCCAAAGGTTTTGTTGGGTTTTTTCCGTTGCTTAAAAGAAGCCTCATTTTACATAATGTAATTCTGTATTACATCACATGAACCATAAAGTCATAATTAATTGGAATAAAGCAGAACAAACTAAACATACATGTCGGCAGATCAAGACATACGGGTTCAACAAATATGAAACATAGGCAAGTGAATTTTCTACATAAGGACTTCCCATTTAGTCTGAATTTAGTCTACATCCCATAAAGGTTTCAATTCCCACGTTGTCTACAGATTTAATTGCCAAAAGATCTAAAGTTTAAAGAAATATTTTCATTTCATTTTTAATTGATTAAATTATCTTCAAAAGATTCAGATAGTTCTGGATCTGCATAATTTGTTAGAAGCATATGGATCTACAATTTATACATATTTTTCTTTCCAACCAACCCTCCATAGAAAAAGTGATTATAGGTTGGATTGATTTTCTACTCAATTAGTGTCAAAAACAACCCAATTTTCACGTGTAGGTGAGATGGAACTTCTGTCTGAAATGGTGTGAAAATTGGTAAAATAGACTTTATACAAAATGGGAATAAACCTTGTACATAACAAAACGACCTGACACTCAGTAACATAGGGAATTAACTCATAAAGGGTTGATGCGTATTTGGTCGAATATAGAGGGTATAAAAAAGATCGTATATGTTATTTCCTACGTTATGCAGTTGACCAATAAAAGAAGCAATAAAACCCTCGACGTGAAAGATATGTATCTTTTGAAGCTTGCCGAAATACACAGGCGCGCATCACATCATGTTTCGTTGACACATAGTTGTGTGTTTTATGGCTTCGAGGCATGCCATTGGTTGCTATATAATGACGGAATCATATTTTGATTGGCGTTGCAAAGTCAGATAAGGGTAAATCGTTCTGCTTGAAGGGTCTTGGAAACAGTAATTCTAAGTAGAGTGAATGGTATGGACATGTTTTAAATCAGAGGAATCGAATGTTGACTCGGTAGGTGTAATTATTGTTGAAGTCCGATCATTAAACATGAATTAAATCAATTCCATAATCTCTTATAAGTTAACTTTTATTTGTCACTCTTATTGGACATAATTTGATGGAATGTCCCATAAATAAGTGGAACATTTATTAAGTAGGTTTGATCAGCTTGCATCATATCATCTGTTCATTGTGTTTGTATTTACATGGTACAATATCATTTGAAAATGTTAGATTGCAAAATGGATTTTAAATAATGTTATTAAAAGTTAAGGCAATAATCAAACAGATCTACATCGTATTCTATACTTAACTTAATGTTTTAGCAGAGGATCGACTCTTCTCACTAAAAATGAATCGCAACGTTGTTACCGCGTTGGTATACAGTGTTTTATCTTGGGAAACGGGGTAAGTTGTCCGCTAGAGAGTAAACACAAAGTAAGGATATACTTTGATATTTCCCCTCCTCAACAATCTTTCCAATGTAGTTTTACCAAAACGCGACTTTCGACGGCATTGTTAAAATACCAGCAGCAGTTTATCTATGTTTCTCCATGTCAGCTTTTATCATTTAATACCCGGAAGTCTTAAACCGGAAGC
The DNA here is from genome assembly GCA_947846245.1 of Cerastoderma edule. NCBI lineage: Eukaryota > Metazoa > Mollusca > Bivalvia > Cardiida > Cardiidae > Cerastoderma > Cerastoderma edule. Next base: position 17,844,915 of record OX401404.1, read on the forward strand.
TACCGAAAATTTCGTATCTCCGATTAAGAGTATTCAAGAAAAGATAACAACAGTTTCTGAAAAGGCCTATAGTGTTGTTGTGTCCTTGAATACTTTTAGATGCCATGTGATACCAAGGCGCGCCAGAAAAAATTCCCCAGTTTATTTATAAACCGGGTTTCCCAAAAGAGAACAGATAGGCGCAAAGACTCACTTCACATGAAATTAGGAAAACACAGGATTTTAGCAATTTATAAGTAAAGAACTTGAAAAGGGTCTGGTTTCGTGATAATGATTGTGAATATAAAATGTTTAGCATTTATTTACTCCCAAAGCACACATCTCTGAGAGAGTATCTTTCAATCAAGATTATATTTGTATGCAACCATGACTATGAACTCTTGTCAAATAATAATGTTTATCCTGTCACAAGTGTCATTTTGGGACTGATAACTAGGTGCCGTATAACATTTGTGATATCCGGCACTAACCATATAACACTTGCATGTGACGAATCATGACATCATAAGAACGCCATGACGTCATGTTTACATCATTCTCTACTTATGTTTTTCCTAAAAAAGCAAGGAGCGCTTGGATTAATGAATGGAAATCACCTGGTTAGAAAAATCATGTAAAACACAAAAAAATACTGTCATTTATCCAATATTAACAACGTCAGCATACAAAATGGAGAATTTCTTGGGGTATATTGGTTTCCAACGTTTCCTAGCTGACCTTGTTTTATCGCTAATTGTAAACACACCTTTTATCATTCACTCTTTTGAAAGCATCATGTGGACAAGGTACAGTCTCAGTTCCTCTGTAAAAGGGAATTTAAAGTTTCTTCGAGTTAATTTTCAACTATTCTAAAACTTTCACAATTTAAGTGTATATGAGCGCAAGTATGGCTTTAAAGATGTGTAAACCTGGACTTTCTTGGTCTACTTCTAAAAAAGAAGTCAGTTTGCTTAGAACTAATTTTGATGAGGATGAATACATGAGTAAATGGGTGATCTGACAAGTTAATATCATTAACTAGCAGGCGTTGAAATATAGAATATAAGGATCTAATGTACTAGTGATGCTATCGAATCTTTGTCAAAAAATAGTTAACACAATACATATATATAAAGGTGGTGAAATCCGATTGCTTGTCCATCTTACCAATTCTTTTTCTTTTCTTGTATGTATAATGGTTATTCAGTAAATTTTATCCTGTCACTTTGGGCCATTTGGGGACCGATAACTAGGTGCCGTATAACATTTATGATATCCGGCACTAACCATGTAACACATGCATGTGACGAATCATGACGTCATAAGAGCGCAATGACGTCATGCTTACACCATTCTCTACTTATTTTTTCCTTTTTTCTCGTGTTTTATTTACATCTTTTTTTTTGAAAGAATACATGAAGGTAACAGGATAAATAGAATAGCTGGTTGGTGTCTTTGAATTGGAAAAGTTATCGGGCTCGGCTTCGGCTTATTATACGTTTCGCCTTCGGCTCACAGGATAATATTCCTACGCCTTGCCCGATAACATTTCCGATTCACGACACCAACCAACTATTCTCTATTTCTTGTATGTATAATGGTTATTTAGTAAATTTTAGCTTGTCTGTAAGGGCTTTAGTCTAAGCTGGGCAATATGGGAAATTGATTTTACACCCCCTGTATATTAAAGTACACACATACCTTAGGTCCATGAAGGGTATCGTTCTGTTTGGTTTTCAGCTTCACCTCCTGTCTACCTGTGAGTACTGCAATCTGTACAGGACTGGAATCAACAGTTGGGGAACCAGTCATGGATGGTGGACTCTGATTGGTCGATATTAGTGAAGACTGGTCCATAGATTCAAACATGGTGGAATGTAGACTGCTCCTTGTTGATTGGAACATCTGAAATAAAAATAATTAACATCATCTCCAAAATGCTTCCAATAATGTGTCACTTTACAATATTGTGCTTTTTTTAAGATGATATTCATATAAATTGATTTCAACCTACACAAATATTTTCCTTATTGTATTCGATAAAACTGTACCCTGTTGAGGAAAAACCAGGTGCATGTGTAGTTGATCTCCTTGCTATGTCTAAAATGTGTATGAAAACAGTGAGCAAAAACCCAAAGCCAATTAAATCGAGAGAAGATACTGTGCAAAAGACCTACCTGGGGTGGAGAGCCATCAGAAGTGCTTCTAGAACTGCTACGAGATCGCATCTGCCTTCCACGTGAGATCTCGTCAAACAAGAGCTGCACACCTTCTATATGGAAGTTTTTCTGACTAATAGCTGCTGGTTCCCAATTAGAACCCCCATCTACTGGGGAACCATCAGAAGGCACTGTTGTGGCCATGTCATCAAAGTACTCCATTCTGAAAGAGTATCAAGATATCAAAATCATTTTCAAGCTGAAAAAATTAATTCATGGCACAGATGTGGCGATGTCATAAAAGTACTTGATTCTGAAAGTGTATCGAGATCTCCAATTTGTTTTCAATCTCAAAAATCAATCCATGGCAAAGTTGTGGCTTAAAGGCACATAAAAGGAGATTAATGCTATATAAAACTATATGAATTGGTAAACTTTTGGTAAGACTCAAATAGTTATCACCAAAATAACCCATCAGCACAACTTAAACATGAAAGCCAACAAGAATTAATCCACATTAACCAGTTTAATTGTGCGATTCTTCACCCCTGACCTTGACAGTTGATACACAAATATTTGAACCGACCAATCAGAATTCGTTATTTTGAATATGTAAACAAACAGGTTGTTGATAAACATGATTGAATTGGAGACTACTATATTTCAAGCACAAAATAATTTATGTTAAGGAGTCTATTTAATAGGGTCTCAATGCATTCGTAAATTAATTGCCATGACATTTATGAAAAAAATAAAAGAACTCCATATATTTTTTTAGTAATTTATTTCTACTTATCTCCTTTTATGTGCCTTTAATCATTTAAGTACTTTCTGAAAGAGTATCAATATATCAAAAGGGTTTTTAATCTGAAAAATAAATTCATGACCAGACTTCACGAAACTTCATAAGCCCTAATCCCTTGACTGGCTGAAGTACCTGAGCTCTGACAGAGACCCTCTTTGGTCTGACAGATTTTTACAAAGAAAAAGAAGAATGTGTTCAGTTCGGTCTGGGGCTCTTAGAGTATCAGGAAGTCTGCATGATAAAGTTGTTGCTTTATCATAGAAGTTCTTGATTCTGAAAGAATATCGAGATCTCAAAACGATTTTGAATCTGAAAAATCAATCCATTGCAAAGTTGTGGCCACGTCATCTAAGTACTAGATTCTGAAAAAAATATCTTAATCTTAAAAGGATTTTCAATCTGAAATATTAGTTCATGGCACATGTGTGGCTATAGCATCAAAGTATTGGATCAAAATCTTAAAAGAATATTGTATATGAAAAATCAATTCATGGCACAGATACTATCTAAGTGCTTGATTCTGAAAAAAGTATTGAAATTGCTTCATTGGTGTTTATACTTGCATCTTTTTTTTTAAGATCTTTGTGACAAAAAGAAGAGTATGCCCAAACCTTTGGATCACTTTCAGGCATTAGGTGAATCAAATGTATCACACTGACTTAAATCAAACTTCAAGAAGTATATTCATCAACAAACTAGAAACTTTTGACAAAATGAGGAAAAGATTTTTACCAACCGTTTAATCCTTATCTCTAGTGCCACACCTTTTGGGGATTCTGATGGGTGATGCTCCAAGCGAATCACTGTATCATACAGTGTAACTTTGATCTTCGATAAAACTAAAAAGACATAAAACGATTCAAAAAGGTTATATACTCAACACTATCCATACTTCACAAAAAGAAAAGTTGTTTGAAGCAGAAATTGGTCAAGACAAATTTACATAAAGAAAAAATTATTTTGACAGTGGTTGCAACTTTATGTGACAATTCTTTGAACGTAGTGAAATATTTACAGATCTATGCAAAATAGCATCAGTGATTAATACATATACAACACTGAAAATTAAACCTTCATTGTGAGATTTGATAAAAAGCTTTGTAATAAATCAAGATGTTGCTTGTTGTGTGGCACTTCTTCTTTTGTTAGAAGAGATGACCGTTCCAGTATTGACTATTACCCTGTGTATGTGCTTAAGTAAAGAAATCAAAGCGCTGACAGCGCTGAAGCACTAAGGTGCGTTTAAAGCCAGATGATTGAGGATACATTTGAAAATTTCTTTGTGCAACGTCTCGAGAAAAACAGCTGCTCCTTTTACCACCATTACTATAATCATTTTTTCTGTAAACGGAGACTGAACGATAGTCTATTTTTCGAACATCTGGGCATTTTACGATTTCCCACAAGGCAACAGTAATACTAATATAGAGCAAAACAAAACGAGTAAATCCGGACTACATTCCTAGTTCCAAGAAGGTATTACTCTGCACAGTGAAGGCGGATGTTTAATGAGTATTTGGGGTCAGACCGCTGTTTGTGTATCAATAAAGTACCGTCCCTCAAAAATTGGTATGTAAATTCAATGAACTAAGGTGCTTTCCCAAACAACAAATTTTTGACTGTCCCAAATTGAAAGAGTTTGCAGACGACATTTCAAAATGTGATGAAATTGGAAAATAATCTTCTGATAGGGCAGAAAACATTGTGGGAAAAGAAAAAACTGCTTGTTACGAGCAATTTTTCCTTTTCCCACAATGTTTTCTTAAGTCGTCTGCATCAAAGTGGTCAAATGTCGTTATTGTTTGGGAAAAGGTTAAAAGAATTAAGGCTTCTACAGCATAAGATTTCAAAAACCTTTTTTACAAAAGAAAGAATTGATTGATTTATAAACAGAAATTTCCCCATCAAACCACTGAAATATATGGATAATTCTTTCACTCTATGTGAATAAAAACACAGGTCTCACCATCTTTGAAATAAAGAAACTGAATGTGGTCATTTAATTTGTGATATGAAATTGTTTAAATCACCTCTTAAAAAGTTATTGCTCACAGAACACACTCTGTGAGATAGTCCCTTTAACCTAAGGTTACTTTAATGGTTACTGATAGATTTCCAGAATCTTTGAAATAAAGAAACTGAATGTGGTCATTTAAATAGTGATATGAAATTGTTTAAATCCCATCTTAAACAGTTATTACTCACAGAACACACTCTGTGAGATAGTCCCTTTAACCTAAGGTTACTTTAATGGTTACTGATAGATTTCCAGAATCTTTGAAATAAAGAAACTGAATGTGGTCATTTAATTTGTAATATGAAATTGTTTAAATCCCATCTTAAACAGTTATTACTCACAGAACACACTCTGTGAGATAGTCCCTTTAACCTAAGGTTACTTTAATGGTTACTGATAGATTTCCAGAATCTTTGAAATAAAGAAACTGAATGTGGTCATTTAAATAGTGATATGAAACTGTTTAAATCACCTTTTAAACAGTTATAACTCACAGAAGACACTCTGTGAGATAGTCCCTTTAACCTAAGGTTACTTTAATGGTTACTGATAGATTTCCAGAATCTTTGAAATAAAGAAACTGAATGAGGTCATTTAATTTGTGATATGAAATTGTTTAAATCACCTTTTTAACAGTTATTACTCAGAACACAATGTGTGAGATAGTCCCTTTAACCTAAGGTTACTTTAATGGTTACAAATAGATTTCCAGCATCTTTGAAATAAAGAAACTGAATGTGGTCATTTAAATAGTGATTCAACTAATTTGTTAAGATCACCTTTTTAACATTTATAGCTCACAGAACACAATACACGAGATAGAGCCTTTAACACATTATCAAATGCCAACTTTTCAACTGTCCCAAATTGAAATAATTTGCAGACAACATTTCAAATTGTGATGAAATTGAAAAATAATCTTTTGATAGGGCAGAAAACATTTTGGGAAAAGGAGAAATTGCTCGTTAAGAGCAATTTCCTCCTTTTCCCACAATGTTTTCCAGAGTCGTCTGCAACAAACTGGTCAAATTTCGTTATTGTTTGGTAATGGGTTAACATAAAGTTACTTACTATAATGGTTGCAGACAAATACCTGAATCAATCATGTTGGCGAATTTCTGCACCCCCTCTATGGGTTCGGCACTGTATGAACTGCCTTTGCTCTCCGACTTCAAACATTCCTCTGCCAGTTGTAGACTGGTCGTCATGCTTGACTGCATACTGCTGAACATTTCTCCAGCCATCATTCCTGAAATTAGAGGCAAGAGGTCAATTCAAAAAGGTGAAAATGAATCAATTTCACTTCTCCATAAATTTTTATTTTTTTTAATATGGGTTTTACATTACATCAACATTATTTCACTTATGTAGCGATGCCCGACTGTTAATGATGGAGGAAGACCACATACTCAACTGCCCATAAGGGCTGGTCAAAGCGGGTAGAACCATCGGCATTCCGTAAGTCAGTCGAGAGACTGCCTCTCATGAAAATCCATATCGCTCATCAGGATTTGAACCCATGCGGAGGGGCCATGTGATTTCAAGTTCTATACTCTAACCACTAGGCCACGGAGGCCCCCACTTCTCCTGTACTGGTCCCATCAAAAAAAGCCTCTGGCTTCACTGCAATGATATACGCCAACAAGATCTGACAGCAAAAAACAGGATGTATAGCCTCTTAACCCTTTCCCAAACGCCAAAATTTTGACTGTCCCAAAGTGAAAGAATTTGCAGACGACATTTCAAAATGTGATGAAATCGAAAAAAGATCTTTTGATAGGGAAGGAGACATTGTGGGAAAATGAAAAATTGCTTGTTAAGAGCAATTTCTCCTTTTCCCACAAAGTTTTCCAGAGTTGTCTGCAACAAAGTGATTAAATGTCGTTATTGTTTGGTAATGGGTTAAACTTATAAGGGTCACCTCCATTGACATTTTTGCACCCATATTTCAACCACAGGAACTCTCCTTTTAAAATTTTCTTGGGTAGTATGTGAGAAATGTTAACATAACAAAGTACACTTCTACAGACACTTCCCCTATGTGTTGATGTGGATTTTCTGAGGTGATACCTTATTGGTAGCTGTAAGATCCTGTTGGCCTATAATTTTGACTTAGCTTTTTGGTTTTAATATTGAAGCAAAAATTGTTTAGTTAAATTTCTAAGCCGTTCTCAATATGGATAGGCAAAGAAACCTGTTGCCCTTAAGGGCTGGACAAGTCTGGCATTATGTTGGTCAATCAAGGGACTCAAGCTTATCTGGAGAAGGGCTGTGTGCTCCCCGGTGATGGGTCAAACTTTCACTTCAAAGATCCTTCGTTTGAGGCTTTCTGAAGCCTAAACCTATCTGTCAAAGTGTTTGCTCACCATGAAAAAGTCGGTCACCTTCCTCGACTATTTAGCGTCGCTGTATATGAGGTTTTTTTTAAATAATCTTCCAAATAGTGAGAGATTTTCAGAAGTTCTGGAAACGAATAAACCACATGCACAATTGATGATTGGACAGCTCTTGCGAAAAACAAGAACACTGAAGAAGTTTGAATTCCCTTCTGTGATTGAGTGAACAAAGGCAGCTTCGGAATCGGAGGAGTATTTCTTTTAGGGGAAAAAATCCGGAATACCCCGTTTAAGGTGTCTGGTATATATGAAGGTAATAAAGCCCTGACTTCTCATCAGTGATAATGGAAGACCCAAAGCTCAATAAAGGCAGGGTCAAGTAATAAAAAAAATGGTTATTCACATTATCCATTTACCAAATGTAAATTTTTGACTGTTCCAAAATGAAAGAGTTTGCAGACGGCATTTTAAAATGTGATGAAATTGAAAAAAAAGTCTTCTGATAGGGCAAAAAACATTGTGGGAGAAGGAGAAATTGCTCTTGACGAGCAATTTCTCCTTTTACCACAATATTTTCAAAAGTTATCTGTAGCAAACTGGTGAAATGTTGTTACTGTTTGGTAATGGGTTAACTATGAACTGCTTACCCATATCGTCTCTTTGTTTAGGCTGCAAGGTCAATTCCAATCCAGTTATTTCTAGAACGGTATTGTCTTGTATCAGTGCGGTCCAAGGAATGTTCACAGAGATCGAGTCAATGAATCCATCTACCAGTTCCACAGGTATGTTTAGAGTTGCCAAATCTGCATTGATTGCCTGAGAAATATAAAAGATGCCCTTGATATCAGCTCAAAATTATAAATGTGATCTATTGATACTGAGGGTTAAACGCAAGACTAAAGAAAGTGCTTTACAAATGCAAAGGACTTACTTTCGTCTTATGCTGAACCCTTGATATGCTCAGAGTTGCCAGGGTTTACACAATTATTTTCTATATTGTTCACCTTGTCCAAAAGCCTTATCAGACAAGTGAATTTTTCCGGAAATAAACTATATAACCATTATACTAATGTGCGCCCCTGGTTCCGCTTCATGACCTATGGTAATGTATGTCCAAAACCTTTCCTGGCTCTGCATTATTTATAAAGATAGCTGATTAGATTACCTTAAATTATTCCTTCACCTTTTGTCGTAGAGCTTTCTTAAAGGGGTTGAGCTCTGTTCTGCCAAAGATGCTATTTAGCAGCTCTTATCATTTTTGGTAGCATGATCAATAATTGGTGCTATTAGAGCTATTGTAGGATGTGTGAAAAACGTCAATAGCTTCTTAATAAGTATGATCTGGTGCTGAAATATTATAACATTCAAGTATGATAATGTCCTGATATGTCCGAAATATTCATCTGACATTACCAGTTAACAAGATTTAAGAGCGATATGCCATGTTTTTATGCTCCTTGTGAATATATTTCAGTTGCCAGATAAATGATGAGCTTGGTTTTTGTTTAAAAGCTCATTTAGAAATCAGTTAGTTTGGTGAATGTTCGAGCAATTCTTAATTATTACCCGATGTTTGCGTTACGGCATTTAAACATTGATGAAGCAATTTGACTTTGCAGTTAAATTATGTATGTTACACTAACACTTTAATGTGTATTAATACATTTTTTCAATATCTGATAATAAAACACAGTCTAAAATCAGATAATAAAACACAGTATTAAATCATTTCTATCATATAAAATCATACATAATAACAAATAAATAATTCACCTTTATAATTTTATGTATGGTATGCTAGGTCACGGTACAATGGTACGCTTAGGCTCAAAATTTTATGCTAAGACCTGGTACGCTTAGGCAATGGTACACGAAGACCATCACCAAGTGTCATCATCGCTGACCTAAGCAACATTGCTATTTATTGATTCAATTGGTTAGCGAGCCAAGCAGAAAATACTCACCTACTGTTTATTAAAGCCTCCATACAAAGTAAATATGCTGAACACAAAAGTGCTTCTTGTATGGATTGATAAGAAAGGAATTCATTAACAACTTCGATTCATGATCATTTGATATTTAACTGCAATAAAGGGAAACATGGTTGTTCAAACATAGCAACTAAAATCTAATAGGAAAAGTCCTCCATTTTAATGTAAATTGTTGGAAAGTTTGATGTGACGGAAAACATTGCCCAATGCGAAATATTTCAGTATTTCCTGATCCCATCAAATTAGTTGGACTACTCTTTTGGGCTCCTAATCGATCCACCACAAATAGTGTCAAACCGAAAATACTACAGGTCTGTCGAAGAAACCTTACATGTATGCATTTCCTAGAAAAATGGAAGAGGTTGAAACGATTGTTACCTGTACATCCAAGTTGAGGTCGGAAATCTTTCCAGTCCCTTTGTACAGATCTAAACTCAGCTGGTCCAGGGAAAGTTTCTCTTTCAAAAACTGACCCAAGTAGTGCTGGAGTAAGTATCGACATGCCTTTTTCTTCAGAAAGTCTTGCCAGTTCCCAAAAGCCCAAGACATTTTTTATCTAAGATATGTGGCAAATGAAAATTAAAGAGCAGACAAAATGTCTGTGCTACAGTTTAATGATTTAACCAGCAGCTTTCTTTTCCTTTTACCTGACAGCAAAATGTAAATACGCCATTTATATCATGCGGAAAACTCTAGCTTTAACGAATTTTGTCAACAAATAAAAAGGGACGTAACTCTAAGATTTTTAATAATCAAAGTATTATGTGGCTCAAGGTCGAGCTGACCAAATATGAAAAACGACCAGAGTTGGTTCATGCAGAGACGTAGATCATTACCTATGTCTCTTATTCATGTTTTAACCATCCTTTTAAAAGCTAAATAGATTTTTTTTAGCTCACTTCGACAATTCATTCAAAGGCAATGGCAAGTCTTGTCAAAGTTTTCATCAGTAAAAGATATCTTATTTTCCAAAAGATAAAGATCTCAATCAGTAAAATAGATCTAGACTAGTCACTTTTTAAATTATCAACTCTGAAACCCCGACCATGGTTGAAATTGAAAGAGCAGGCAGAATAGAAATAAGTAAGAAACAACAAGGCTTTGCATGACTAAATGGGAAGTAAACATGGTGATAAAGAGAGAAATTGCTCAATACGATCAGAGACATAGATAACAGAGATTGGCAACTCCGGAATTATCGCCAAACTCTCGCGTGCCGCGAGGTTCTGCGAGATAAGGAAAGTGCGTACCTGTTTATCCGTTGCCACGGTAGATGTCAAGCGAAATTGATACTTCTTTATTACAGTAAAATAGCTATGTTTTGGTTATCTGATTGGTTATCTGAAACAACTTCTGGACATTTTGTTTTATTTTCATTTTATTAAATTGATTTTATATTAAAAACAAAACAAAAAGTTCCAGTAGGCCTTCTTTTTCAATGACAGGCTTGATTACCATGCAATTCAGAACTGTACTTATAACGACAATGTCTTTCAAGCAAAGGTTTGAATAATATTTTGTAATAAATCAAGTGACTCTATTTAGTTGCAGTTAATAACCAACGCATGAACTTTCCACTAAGACATGATAGTTTTCGTCAATATTAAAAGATTGTTTTCTCACTTCATTTCATTTATTATGTGTCGTAAAACTGTTTACAGTGCTCATTTTGTCAAAACAAAACAAATTTTTCATCATGACATTATTTAAGCCAAATGTTTCAATTTAAGAAAATTAAAAGTATTTTATGATGTTAAAATGCATGTGATGAGAATATTTGTAAAAGTGGTTTTAGTAAACGAAAGGACACGTAAGAAAAAACTGACTTGCAAAGTTTTTCAAAACACCTTTTACCGCAGATTCCTCTAATATTGATTGCAAATCAATAAGTACATAATTATTCTTAAACACGTAAGGGTCTGGTCTTATCATGCTGCTGAACGAAATGATTGTAGAAAAAAGAAATGTGAGCTTTTTGAATGTGTCTTGCATCTTCGTTTTTATTATCATTTCTCAACGAGAAATTAAGTCAACACACACTACTTTTAAAACCAGACAGACGCTTTAAACAGAACAAATCCTCCCTATTTTGTTTTCGGGATCTTTAGGTCATTAAATTTGAATGAGGTGTCAGAGAGTGGACACAGGGTTAGCGCCACACACTTCTTGTGTAATTGCCCTAGCATCAAAAGGTTTTATGACATCAAACTACATATTTTATGGGGTTGCAATTTACAATCATAGCCTGTATTGTCCACTACCGTGATTGACTCTATCACCCTTCGTTCTTCAAATGACACATTTCACTTGACATATTTGCAAGCGATCGGAATTAAGAAGAAGTATGGCGAAAAAAGGAAATATCGTGGTGTTTCTGATTAAGAAGATCTATCCATTCTCTTTTGTCCATTAATTGAATGGATTTTCTTCTTCTTATATAGGAATAACACTTTGAAAATACGGGAAACTATAAAACTTAGTCAGCATTTAATACGGGATCAATTCAAACTCATTCAGACGTTTTCAGTAATAACACGTTTGATAAAATCCAAGTCACACAATTTAAGTTTTAATTGATGCAAAAATGAAAGATTTTGATTGAAAATAAAACGGCTGAAATCATGATTATGCTTGTGTGGTAAAGCAAACCTGGTATAACTTTAAAAACACGACAATCACCATAAAAAAGCGGGTAACCATAAAACAAAAATAACACTTCAGGAAAATGTCAAGTATCATATGATCCAGTGCAGTGCATAATACTTGAGATTTACTTGCTACAACTTTGTTATATTTTGGTTGGAAATCAACATGGCTGAACTCATTAAGGTAGTAAATGGGACATATTTAGCACGCAATAACTTCTGATTGACAAAGAATATCAGACTGAAAATTTGGAAATCAACAAAATCATATTATCCCATTTAAGTGAACATAAATCAGAAACGTTTGAATAAACCTCCATTAAAACATTTTACTTTGTACAAGTATGAAATATTTTGGTTGAAAACAAAATGGCCGAAATCACGATCATGCGTGTGTGGTTGAGTAAACCTGGTATAACTTCGTTATGGAAGCGAAGATTACTTTAAAAATGCGGGCAACCATAAAACAAAAATAACACTTCAGGAAAATGTCAAGTATGATATGATCAAGTGCATAGTTTTTTAGTTTTACTGTGCACAACTTTGTTAATTTTTGGTTGGAAATGAAGATGGCTGAACTCATGAAGGTAGTAAATGGGATATATTTAGTACGCTATAACTTCTAAATGACAAAGAATATCAGACTGAAAATTTGGAAATCGACAAAATCATATTAACCCATTAAAATGGACATAAATTAGAAATGTTTGAATAAACCTCCATTAAAACATTTTACTTTGTACAAGTATGAAATTTTTTGGTTGAAAATAAAATGGCCGAAATCATGATCATGCTTGTGTAGTTAAGTAAACCTGGCATAACTTCGTTATGGAAGCGAATATTACTATAAAAATGCGGGCAACCATAAAACAAAAATAACACTTCAGGAAAATGTTAAGTATGATATGATCCAGTGCATAGTTTTTTAGTTTTACTGTGCACAACTTTGTTAATTTTTGCTTGTAAATCAAGATGGTTAAACTTATTAGGGTCGTAAAAGGGACGTGTTCAGTACGGAATAACTTCTAAATGACAAGGAATATCAAACTGAAAATTTGGAAATGTAGAAAAACAAACCCTTTCTTTAAAATGGACTTGAATTGAAAATGTTTGAAAAACCCTCCTTTAGAACAGTTTGAATCTAAAACTACTCAATTATCACGTTTATCGCACAAAACCACGAAATTGCGAACAATTCAATCTAGTTTGTCGCAGTTTGTCATGTTTATTTCTTTGATAATCGCTTGCTGATCGGTCTTGTTGAATGGAGAAACTTTCTTAACAATAACAATATAGTAAATTCGGTAAGAAAATAATTTAATTATGACTTAAAACACGCTTAAACGTGCGTTGCCTATTTCGCGTTTAGTTGAAAATAGCGTCGATAGACAGATCTCGAAAGGTCTCGCTAAATAACGCGTCATGCGAGATATCGCAGAAATCGGCTATAGGTAAAGAAGGAGTTGCCAATCTCTGTTATCTATGTCTCTGATACGATCATTTACTCCTCTTGGCACAATGGTTTCTTTAGTCGTCTGATGCAGGTATGTTAACCAGTGCACCAATCTTTTAACCCTTCCCCTAACATTAACGACATTTAACCACTTTGTTGCAGACGCCTTTAGAAAACATTGTGGGAAAAGGAAAAATTGCTCGTTACGAGCAGTTTATCCTGTTCCCACAATGATTTCTGCTCTATTAGAAGATTAATTTCCAATTTCATAACATTTGAAATGTCGTCTGCAAACTCTTTCAATATGGGACGGTCGAAAAATTGGCGCTTGGTAAACGGTCACAATTAATGTGTAGCGCGTCCAAATTCAAAGCAACACCAGACGACAAAAAAGATACGCAACTAGTTCCATTTTCTTTTGATATAGGGAAGAAGCCAACACGACCAAGGATACATTGTTCAACAGGAGTTATTTATAACCTACCTATATCACCAGGGTCCTACGTATTTTTCGGCCAAGATCAATAAGCAATGACAACCTCTTGATCCAGAACAACCAAAAAGATATGGCTACAATACTTTTTGGAAAGCGCTGAAAATGGAGGTGGGAGTGGGTGCAAAACAAGCTTGGGCCTCCGGTGAGTCCAGGGCAAAGCCTAGCCTGGGGCCAAGTCCGTGCGTATACCCTGCACTAGGATATGCATCGGCCAGGACCCCAGGCTAGGCAAAGCCCTGGCCAGAGGTTCATGAAGCTCCTGTGTTTTAGCCCTTTCTTATGTGTTAAGATATGCTTCAATGTCTATTCTAAGATTAGTAACCTTAAATGGTCGCGGGCGTACCTTTAACGTTCTAGCTTGAAGAAAAATTCTCGATCGTAGACTTGACGCGTTACCGACTGAGCTGACGGCGATTACTTGAACTTTACAATGAGTAGGCCTATACATATATGATAACAATCTGAACACATCAGGTTTATCTAATGAAAACACCTCTGAAATAATAGGGATGACGCCATATTGTTTCCCGCGAGAATGACGTCACTTTACTTTCGTTTTTAAAATTAGATCTAAAATGTGATATCTAAAAAGTCGTTAAATTTGATTGAGGAAAAAACTATGCATGCTGCAACAACAATTTCGCCATTTGGTATGAGTTACTGATAAAGAAATGATTAAAAAGGATGTCCAACACTTCCATACACATTGAACTACTTAACGTGCACGCTTAGAAAATGTGTTGATTGCCGGATGCCGATTTACTCGAAAAATTGTAAACCTACACTCATATCCGAGGTGTATTTCACAGCTCACGGAAATTCCCGAGTAGTTCAGATTGATATGATAACTAATATTTAGGTGATGTCGCTATTGATTATGGCACATTTATACTAAATAAGGGAATTAATGTTACATCATAGGCCTATAGCAAATTTAAACATTTTGAAGTCTTACTTTCTATGGAATAACAAGTTCAAGTTTAAAAGTTTATGAGCGTAACTTACACAAGTTGTTGCTTACATACAAACATATCATTATGACAAACACCATGAATTAAAAAAACAATACAGTAAAGTATCTTTGAACATAGTATTATTATTATTTTTTTACATTAATATTATTCCTTAAGGAGAAAAGTGTGAGAATGCTATTAATAAATGTGTTTATGTATGGGTATACATATATAAAAAGACAATTAACCATTCATATTAGTAATAAATTAACATTGTTAAAGCTGGGTAATTTCAGTTTCCCGAACTTGACTCGCTAAATATATAAACTTACTTAAGTTACATACAGTTTTCTTCTTTTGATTGTTTAACAATAGTTTGAATTTGTCATAAGTAGGCCATGTATGATAAAACTTTGGTATCAGTTGCGTTCTCAAATTACGATAAAAAGGACAAACAAGTGTAAAATGGTACTCGGTTTCTATAGCGCTCTGCTGACACATTTTGCAGATCCTATTCTCTTTAGGAGTATCATTATACCTTTCTGACTCTATATCCAAATGATGAGAAGAACATCTTAACCTAGAAAGTGCTTTTCTATATTTTTCTTTACTGATACCATTAAGATATTCTTCCAACACAAAAGTAGTTTTAAAAGATGCGTAGCATCGAAGCTTTCGAGAATCTTCTAGATCTGGGAACCAATTTTGAGTGAACACATATTTAATACGAAGTTCTATGCCTTTGACATCTATATTAGGTACAGTGTTATTATACATATAACTTAAACCAATTGAGTCAAGCAATTTAACAATTTCTTTATACAAGTAATTAACATAGACGCCATTATCTTTCATATAAAGTACATAATGGTTGGTAAAACTAGAGAGTCAAATAATTGAAGTCTCTCTGAAATATTAAGAGACAGCTGATTAAGTGTAGTATTTAGTGCGAATAGTGCCTTAGAGGCCTGGTCAGACAGTTTCTTCTGCGTAATGAAGAATTCGCCGTTGAAAGATAGTGTGACACCTAGATAAGTAAAATTAGTTACATTATTAAGTTTTAATTTATCATATGATAGTTCTGGATCCGGGCTTGGGCGCCCCTTTTGACAAACCATTACTACTGTCTTATCTGTATTTACTGCTAGACCCCATCGATCGCAATAAGTTTTAAGATTATCTAAAAAAAGTTGTAATCCTCCTTTTGAATATGAAAAAAGTGCAGCAGCATCAGCAAAAAGTAATAAAAACAGTCTGAGATCATCTAAAGTAAAATAGTCATTTGTATTAGACATGATACTCTCATACATATCATTAATAAACAAAATATATAGAAGAGATGACATCGGCTCCCCTTGCTTGAGACCGCTCAAGCTCAAAAGGCTTTCACTAATATCCCCTTGATGTATAACAGGAGCTTTTACATCTTTGTACATGGCTCTTGACATATTAACAATTTTCGTAGATGTTTCCAGTTGCATCAATTTGAACCACAATCCATTTCGATAAACACTTTCCAAAGCTTTTCTAAAATTAATAAATGCACAATAAAGCTTTTTCTTTTCTGTATTAAGTACTTTTTGAATGATTGAATTAAGTATGAAAACGCAATCGATTGTGCTTTTACCACTTCTAAAACCATATTGAAAGTCTGTCAATAATTGATTGCTCTCGACCCAATTTCTAAGACGGGTTTCTAACATGATAGATAAAATCTTAGAAAATATACTAGTAAGCGTTATCCCTCTATAATTATTTACATCAGACTTATCTCCCTTCTTTGGAACAGGGATAATTACTCCTGAAAACCAATTTAAGGGATACACACTGTTGCTATACATACAATTAAAGAATTTACAAAGTATAAGTGAGAGCGAGTGTTTACATTCTTAAAACATTTCTGGCAGCAATAAATCGCTACCTCCACTTGTGCCTCTCTTCAGTGACTCTATTGCAAAAACGACTTCCCTTGTTTCGAAATTTCGATCAAGAATATCAATATATGAAATATTGCTCTCATAGCTTCTTAAATCATTCTCTGTATGAAGGTCAGAAAATATATTTTCACCTGAAAAAGTTTGCTTAAAATAATTCAAGAATTCTAAGTTAGATATGCTGCTTTTCTCATGTTCCTTTTTCTAGTTTTATTAATTTCATTCCAATACTCTTTAGGATTTGACTAAGCTAAACGCGTCATCTTATTCCTAAAACTAAAGGAGTATGAGGCAAATGCTCGTCTCTTGGTCGAGTTATAAAAACGTTTTTTGGTTAAAAGAATGCTCGCATTGAAACAAGATTTCCTTACACGATATCTTCTTTTAGCGTTGCGATAATCTTACCTTGCAGCAAAACACTGCCTATTAAACCATATACTTTTAAATTTCTTACTCTTATTTGCATAAATCGTTCTACCAAATAGAAAAAATCCTGTGTCAAAAAGACACGTAGATATGCTTTCAATGCACAAATTGATTTCAATATCGCCTGAAATGATCAGATTAGTAATTCTATCAATTGATAAAACATGCGAATCAACAGCTTCCTTAAACTCGTGAGAACGCTCATTCTCCCACACAATTTTATTAAAGGAACTAAGACAGTCAGTTGTTGGTAAAGAGTTTGTTTTGATAAGTAACGAAATGGGCGCATGTGAAGTAACAGAATGAAAATCATGAACCTCAAAATCATTCACTTAAGGAAACATTTCAATTGAGCAAATTGCATAGTCAATTAAACTGTTTCCATTATGAGACATAAACGTATAAGCTCCTTTTCCAGCATCACTACCAATTCGTCCATTAATAATACGTAGATCGTAACTAGAACATAGATATAAGAGTTTATTTCCTGACTGGTTTATTGTTTTATTAGAAGAAAAACGTGTAGGAAAAGTAACCATATTCATAGGCGTAGGAGCGTTTTCAACATGGGGGCAACTTCAGATGAGGACCGGTCTAAGAATAAATGTTCCTAAACTTTCTTATGACTAATTATGCGTCTACAAATTCAATATCATTAAAAGAATTAAAAGAAAGCGTATGAAAATGTGTATCTTAGTTAAGACAAAATAACCAAAGGAAAAAGAAAATTGGATAGATTAAGTCTCGA
This sequence comes from Cerastoderma edule, assembly GCA_947846245.1. NCBI lineage: Eukaryota > Metazoa > Mollusca > Bivalvia > Cardiida > Cardiidae > Cerastoderma > Cerastoderma edule. The sequence goes on from OX401404.1 coordinate 17,862,857, forward strand.
TCTTACGCGGAAAGCCTATTGAATTGATATGACTATAAGTGACAGCCACCATGCTGTCACAGCCACGAGTTCGTCTACAATTCTGAACAAAAAATAAGTTTATATTTAAATACAATATAGGGTCTGACTGCTTAGAGTACGTTTTGCATCACTGTTTTCGTTAGCCGAAACTTCTTTCCATGAGCTGAGATTTCATTGGATAAACCTGATGTATTCAGATTGCCATTTGCGATGATGACGTCAAAATGTTTTGGTTACTGTTCGTAACAAAAGGCGAATTGGTATTAAATAAAGCACAAAATACACTTTTATATTAATTCTGCTGTTAAATTTCATTTCTTTCATTTTTTCTTTCCAAAATCTTCATCTTCCATTGTGAATATTGGGGGGGCCAAAGTATACTCTGGCCCCCAGTCTGGATATTGGGGGGCCGGGCCCCCTGGCCCCCCGGCTCCTACGCCTATGATATTGCATAAGTCATTGTTAAAATCTCTACCATTATAAATATTGTCAGAGTCAAAATTATTATCCATATCATAGTAATCATTTTGATTCCCACATCGTGCATTTAAATCACCAACAATAGTAATGTATCCCAAACGGGAATTAGTTTGTACCCCTTTTTCGATAAGCTCGAAAAAACACTCATCGTTTATCTTGTATTACGGGGAACTCTGTGGTGGTATATACACAAAACAAACATATATATCTTTATCAATGTGGAAAAAGGATTTACATAATTTTATCCATAAAATACCGTCCGGATTTACTTCCTGTACAGAAATGGCTTTTTTAAATTTTGATTTATAAAAAAGAGATATTCCACCGTGACCACGTTTAGCCTTTGAGCTTATTTTCATTTTGCGAGGGACAGTAATAATTTCTTAACCCGGTACTTTATAAACATCATTATTTTTCTACCAAGTTTCACAAAAGAACAACAAATCATATTTATATCCAAAATTAACAAAATCTTCATCATCTAAGCAAGTTCAAAGTCCTTCAACATTCCAAGATAATAATGAAAGTTCACATTTTTCTCCTAATTCCTATTTCATAACACACAAACACGGTTTCGCAGCCATCTTGTTTTGCGAGTAAACAAATCGTCACATGACAAACGCCCACTGTAATCGCATTGCGTACATGGGGTTGGTATACGAAATATTTCTTCTATAACACTCCCCAAAATAAGGAAATGATATAGACAGTTATAAAATTTGATATTTCTTCTATATTAAAACAGGTCCTTTTCCTTATCGTTCATCCAAAATAACGTTGTACATGTTGTGTTAAATATTGTACCGTGATACGTCGTAGTTTCAACTACTGACATTTACAAGACGACGGGTCGTGCATAAATTATGGCCACATTTAGTCCAAAAGAGCTTCTGAGTTCTTAAAATATATTCACCGAATCTGAGTTTACCACACAGTCCCTTAGTTTGATGAAAGACCTACCAAAAATTAAAAAGTCTTTGAGTCAATCAAATTTTGTTCTTACAAAGAAAGAATTTCCACTGACTCTCATGTCGCTTTACATTTGTTTATTTAAAAAGAATCCTGCAGGTAGATTTATAATTTATGAAATTATGAAACAAAACTCTACTAGTATAGAAAACTGCGAACCACCTTGGGCAACAATTTAATTTTCTGAATTATTCAATTGAAAGCCGAAAGAACCCCTTCATCCAAGCACCAGCCTGGTTTGTTTACAAACATCACAACATTGATTGTCGATTTTTTTTTAAAGCATTTGCTCAGAATTCTGTAGCTTTCTGCTATCATATATATTCAATGGAAGTGCTTCTGACTAACCAATTAACTGCACATGCTTCTAGATTATTTAAAACCTTATGGCATGGCACAGGCAAACAAAAGATTCAATGTAAATGATGAGGAGTAGCTCATTTTCTCCAGCTGATTGACTTATAATAAGGCAGTTAAGGTCTTTCAGAATCATCAAAAGAGAGTTCCAATAAGGTGTATTCCACATATTAGTTTGGTCTGTCCTTTTCAATTCGAAATAGCCTATGTAATAAGGACTTATGTGACCAAGGAGCAATAAAAGAAAAATAAGAAAAAGGGTCACAGCTTTCTTTAACTCTTCCCTTCTTATTCGATTTCGGACAGGTCCAAATAGTAATTGCATACAATAATATAAAAGAAATATGAAAATCTGACTATTTCTTGTTTGTGGTAGACCCTATTTGATAGAATCTTTATGAGCATTTTCTCATTTTTTTTCAAAATGATTTCTAAGGTCATCTTCTTATGTATAATGTATCATCAACATTAACAAAACTATTTTTTCAATCTGCCGCTAAAACTGTTTTATTCCTTCCTATGTACTTATTTCATATTAAACACGAGACTACTATCTTTTATAAACCAATTGTCCCATATGGGGATTTGTGACTTATTTAACTTCAAATGCAAGAGCAATTAATCTTTAAGAAACAACATTTCCCTTCTGATATAAGTTATAAACGATTGTAACAAATGGGGTTATTCAGCATTTCGCCGAAGTGGTTTTCAAAGTCATTAATTTTGTGAGAGGAGCGGTAACGTGTGGTATAATGGGGTAACGAGTTAGTGTTCACATTGATAAAAATAAATTAAGCGCTAGCAATGCTTCAATTGAAACCCTCTAGAGACAGGACATCAAAATTCATTGAAATCTCGGCAACGAAAGGTGTCCGAATGCTGGATTTAGCAGAAACAGATCATTTTGGTACTGTGTAGTACGTCGGAATCGGTTTGTTTACTCGCAAGCCCCGTTTCAACATGACCTTCACCTTAAAAATGTTAGTAAATAGTAAAATAGTAATTTTTGGCAAACCGTGTTGGGATGACCAATCTGAACACATCGGGTTTATCCAATTAAAACACCTCTGAAATAATAGGGATGACGCCATATTGTTTCCCGCGAGAATGACGTCACTTTACTTTCGTTTCTAAAAATAGATCTTGAATGTAAAATCCAAAAAGTCGTTAAATTTGATTGAGGAAACAAGAATACAGGTCACAACAACATGTTTTCCTTTCGGTATGAGTTACTGATCAAAAGTGATTAAAAAGGATGTCCAAGACTTCCATACACATTGAACTACGTAACGTGCACGCTTAGAAAATGTGTTAATTGGCGAATGCCGATTTACCCGAAAAATTGTAACCCTACACTTATATCCGAGGTGTATTAGGTCTCGCACCTGTTACGGAGTACTTCCGGGTCGTAAGACCCAAAAGTAGTCACATTTAGAAATTTTGAGTTTCGACTTCTGGTGCATAGTTTTGCTGGTAAGAGATGAGCTGGTAGAACACTGATGTGTTTCCTGTATAGATTATAGTTCCTGCAATGCTCCCAAAGTTTGTTTTGATTGCTTATTGCAGGACTATTTGTTTGGGATGTATGAACACAAATGCCGGTACCTCGGCTAGATTTGACAGCCAGTGCACTGATTTTCGGATGGTACTAATACACTTTGCTCCTTAGAAAAAAAGTGAGACGATTGAGGTGTCCATTTACTTACAGTTTCTGAGAGTTAAGTGGACAAACTTGATGTTCCTGTATATAGCTAAGCGTAAAAAACACTATTCTCTATTCAGCAGAGTCTTGAAAATACCTGATTTAACATTAGAGTCAATGGGAATTCAATATCTCAAAAGTAACAGGTGTATGACCTAATCCATGGCAGTCGCATGTCCGTGGAGTCTTTATTTTGACGTAAATAACTGAGAAATCTTCATCAAACTATGAATGAAATCAGCAGATAGCATTTTAAATATGGATTTACCTTTCCTCGGGACAAGGTATGTGTCCAAATGGTTTTAATTGAGAATGTAGGATTTTCCTTGTTAAATCGGCTTGTGTATGAGTTTCCGGACAACATCCATTTCTGTTATACCCATTACAATGCATTTCTGAGCCATTTTATTTGTGTTTGAACAAAAAACCTGATGTCATCAATGAGCTAAAACAGTAATTTCTTCCTAGAAAGTGATTTTCTGTCAAAGATGCTTTATTTTTTAAGTACAGAATAAATAGTATTGTGCAATGGAGAGTAATAATAATTGTCAACTGAGAGGATCATGTGATGCCACTGACTTTCATCCAGCAAATACTGATCTAAGATGCACATCTATGTCATTTCCCTCCCTTTATTAGCTCATATTGTGTGATCTCAGACTAGACTTTCTGCTTTTGAGTGATTTTCCTGTTGTAGCTGAGGCGGAATGTGTCGCTCAAGATTATCTGTGTTTGGATACTTGTCGCTCTAGATCTTTCGACAAGAGCTAAGGTTTTTAAGCGATACTTTTTCTTAACCGAAACAGCATTTTACAGTTTTAAATGTATGTGTTACACTAAAACAATAATTGTAAACTGACCAAGAGAGATATTCTAAGGTATTTCAAGTGTAACGGGTTAAGCCGGCTGGTTTGGTGCAAGAAACCAATCACACGAGTCATGTCAAACTTTTCGAAATCAATTCGATGGACAAATCGGTCTTTCACAAAACCACCAATAGTATTTACCGCTATCATGTTCCCCATATCATAATCATCATCATCTCATTATCATTGATTATTATTACTATTATTATTATTATTATTATTATTATCATTATCATTATTATTATTATTATTATTATTATTATTATTATTATTATTATTATTATTATTATTATTATTATTATTATTATTATTATTATTATTATTATTATTATTATTATTATTATTATTATTATTATTATTATTATCATTATAATCATCATTATTATTGTTGTTGTTGTTATCTTATCATATCCATTGCATGTTGAATGGTGACGGTGAGTTCTATTCATAGGTTACGGTAGTATCAAGCAAGCTGTTTTTACTATCAAATGGAAACATAGGTGGAAAAGGGAAATCAATGATTAATAATGAGCAATCATTTCTTTTTCTATGCCATTTTCTAAATATCATGTCTGTCGATGAAGCCTGAATATCGAATGGTCTTCTCGATGGCTGTGTTTCAGAAAATTCATTGTAGATATTGTTTAACTGTCTTTGAATAGGTATAAACTCTTTATATCAACCATTTAAATAAAGAATTGCATGTAACAATCTGTTTTTCCAAAGATGTTCCTTGATAAAGCTATAACATATTTCAAGATCCTAATGTATGCATGAAAATCAGTCATTTGCTTTGTAAAATGAAAATGTTAACAGTCCAGGGTTCAGATTTGGACCAATTTGACTAAAAAAAGGCTTTGGAATGGCTGCTTTTCCTATTATGTTCTTAGAAATATTTTCTTTTTATACTAAAAAGTTTTTTTAGTCAACTTTCCAATTGTTTAGTTATTTTTAACTATTGAAATCACATTTTGTGTACAAAGCTATGTCGCACACATTTTCCCGTACCTTTTGGAAAAGCCAAGATATAGATTGCCCCCAAATCATTAAAATTTCTGTCCTTGTAATTGGGAATTTAATAATGAGTCTTAAACAACATAATTATAGCATTTCCTACTAGATTTGATTAAATAATGAAGAAGTAAACCTTCATTTCAACGAAAATAGCCTTTGTTTTACCAAAGATATTGCTTAGAAGGCTACTTTTCTTGGAATGTTCCCAGTTCAAACCTTGTAAAACTCTTATCAAAGTATGAAACAATCTTTAAGGAACAAAAACCTTTTTGTTTCAGTCAAATTGATCCATTAGTTTTTGAATAATTAGTATTCATCTCTCTTTGGTGACACTTGGCTCTTTTACATAGTCTTGTATGCAAACGTAGTCAATTAGGGTGGGTGCATGGATTCCTCATTTGTTCCATTTTTATCGCTTTCCTGTCAGGTTTTCGCATTATGTTTTGTCGCAAGTCCCCAATCCTTGGAAAAATAAGACCGAAAACCATGTTGCAATAAAATGCATTTGTATTAGGTCTCGCACCTGTTACGGAGTACTTCCGGGTCGTAGTACCCAAAAGTAGTCACATTTAGAAATTTTGAGTTTCGACTTCTGGTGCATAGTTTTGCTGGTAAGAGATGAGCTGGTAGAACACTGATGTGTTTCCTGTATAGATTATAGTCCTGCAATGCTCCCAAAGTTTGTTTTGATTGCTTATTGCAGGACTATTTGTTTGGGATGTATGAACACAAATGCCGGTACCTCGGCTAGATTTGACAGCTAGTGCACTGATTTTCGGACGGTACCAATACACTTTGCTCCTTAGAAAAAAATGAGACGATTGAGGTGTCCATTTTATTACAGTTTCTGAGAGTTAAATGGACAAACTTGATGTTCCTGTATATAGCTAAGCGTAAAAAACACTATTCTTCATTCAGCAGAGTCTTGAAAATACCTGATTTAACATTGGAGTCAATGGGAATTCAATATCTCAAAAGTAACAGGTGTATGACCTTCTGAAATATTAGGGATGACGCCATATTGGTTCCCGCGGAAATGACGCCACTTCACTCTCGTTGTTAAAAATAGATCTAAATGTGAAATCGTAAAAGTCGTTTAATTTGATTAATGAAACAACTATATATGTCACAACTTATGATTTTGCTATTTCGTATGAGTTACCGATGAAAAATGATTAAAAAAGATATCCAACACTTCCATATACATTGAACTACTTAACGTGCACGCTTAGAAAAGGTGTTAATTGGCGGATGCCGATTTACCCGAAGAATTGTAACCCTACACTTATATCCGAGGTGTATTTCACAGCTCACGGAAATACCCGAGGAGTTCCGATTGCAATTCACTGTATTCACCCAATACACACAAACACGGTCCCCCATATGGGACAATGGGTTAATCAAAGATAGAAATATCATTTTTGATATGAAATTAGTACATAATTGAAGGAATAAAACAGTTTCAGTGGCAGATTTAAAAAAAAAAAAGTTTTGTTAATGTTGATGATACATTGTACATAAGAAGATGACCTTAGAAATTATTTTTAAGAATTTAGAAAACGCTCATAAAGATTCTATCAAATACCACAAACAAGTCGGATTTTCATATTTTTTTTTTAATCATTGTCTGTAATTACTAGTTAGATCTACCCGAAATCGAATTAGAAGGAAAGAGTTAATGAAAGTTGTGACCTTTTTCCGAATTTTTCTTTATTGCTCCTTGGTCACATAAGTATTTAGTGCTTATTACATAGGCTATTTCCAGTTCACTATTCACCAGTTCACCATATTTGTTTTACATCGATTGTGAAGGAAGCTTAAAGCTTGTTCAAAGCCACACTCGGTGACTGCTTCCTGGATACTTAACCAGTAATCGCGCAGGTTTTGTGGGTTAGTCCCGGAATTTTCACCTCGCCTAATAGGGAATCGAACCCGGGACCCTTGGTACAATAGCCCGACGCTCTACCACTGCACAAATGTCGCCCACACTTCGAATTAAAAAGGACAGAACAAACTAATATGGGGAATACACCTGATTTCAACTGTCTTTCGATGATTCTGAAAGACCTCAATTGCCTTATTATAAGTCAATCAGCTGGATAAAATGAGCAACCTACTCATCATCTATATTGAATCATTTATTTGCCTGTGTCATGCCATAAGGCTTTAAATAATCCAGAAGCATGTGTAGGTAATTGGTTTGTCAGAAGCACTTCCATTGAATATATATATGATAGCAGAAAGCTTCTGAGTTTGGAGTAAACATTTAAAAAATCGGCAACATTGTGATGTATGTAAACAAACCACGCTGGTGCTTGGATGAAGGCAATTTTTCGGGTTTCATTTGAAAAATCCAGAAAAATCAATTGTTGCCTAAGGGATTGGTCGTTTTCTATACTAGTAGAGTTTTAGTACAATTTCGTACATTATAAATCTACCTGCAGGATTCTTGTTGAACAAACAAATGTAAAGTTACATGAGAGTCAGTGGAAATTCTTTCTTTGTAAGAACAAAATTTGATGAAACTAAGGGACTGTGTGGTAAACTCAAATTCGGTGAACATGTTTTAAGAAGTAAGAAGCTCTTTTGGACTAAATGTGGCCCTAAATGCACGACCCGTCGTCTTATAAATATCAGTAGTGAAAACTACGACGTGTCACGGTTCAATAATTACTACAACATGTTCAACGTTATTTTGGATGAAAGATAAGGAAAAAGATCTGTTTTATGATAGAAAAATTATCAAATTTTGTAACTGTCTATATCATTTCTTTATTTTTTGGGTGTTATAGAGGAAATCTTTCGTTGAAGAACCCCTTTACGCAATGCAGTTACAGTGGGCGTTTGTCACGTGGCTATTTGTTTACTCGCAAAACAAAATGGCTGCGAAACCGTGTTTGTGTGTATTATTTCAGAGGTGTTTTCATTGGATAAACCCGATGTGTTCAGATTGAGTGAATTGTTTATGTTGAGTTTATCTCGCACTAATACCGCCATCCTTCCCGCTTGAATTCGCCACTGATCGCAATGGTTTCCACTTATGAAGCATTTGTTTGCAGAAATACATCCAATGTAAATGATCAGCGTAATGGGTTAAAAATAGGATGTATGAAATACTGGGTTAGTCAAGGTCATATGATTCGCACCCGGGTTGTATTTCAGCGAACTGGGCTATATTTAACCATAACCATACACGTAGTATACATCCGTTTTTAAAACTCACGATAAAATATGTTTACCCCATTACCAAAAAAATAACGACCTTTAACCATTTTGTTGCAGATGACTCTGGAAATCATTGTGGGACGAACAATTTTTCCTTTTCCCACAATGTTTTCTGCCCTGTCAGAAGATTGTGTTCCAGTTTCATCACATTTTTGAATGTCGTCTGCAAACTCTTTCATTTTGGGACAGTCGAAAATTTGGTGTTTGGTTAAGGGTTAATATAGGCCTACCAATGTGGCCAGAGGGATGGCTCGTTATGACCAATCTACCATTTCGTCAGAACGATTCCTACCTCATATCATTCAAAATTATCTTTAGTTCACTGTTTTTTAATTTACCCTTAGAATGTTGTCTAAGTTTTCTGAAAATATATTTTTATGTCGTCTGCTTTCCATAACCTTAAATATCTGCTAAATGTTGATGATAAGAAAAGATACCCAGAGAAGCAAATAGGTTAGATCACAGGGTAGTACCAATTTACTTGGTGACTGGCCTGGATCTAACCTGTTTGCATAAGCATGAAGTTGGTTCCAGCACTATAAGGGTTAACATGGTTCTTTTCTCTTTCTTCCAATTTGGACCATATACACACTCCCTCATAAGGGTACATGCGTAATGGAAAGTCATATTCACTGGGGCGACACGTTTAACCAACATCATATAAAACCACCCGTGATTTGAGTCGTGAAACCAAAGTAAAAGGAAGTATTGACGAAACATCGCTTGCGAAATAATTGTTAGGATTCGGTTCGAAGTCTTCTGATTAAAGCAACAACTTGAGCATTGCAAAATTCATCGCTCAAATTCGATTTCAGTGTCGCATTAAACTTTAATTCGAAACCTATAGATATATGAAGATTTCACCAAATAATTGTGCGAAAACTGGACTCTGAATAAGTGTTGTAATTCTGATTTCTGAGACATCCTCATGATATACTCAACCAAGTTGGTATTAGGGCTCGGATTGGCCATGTTCGAGTTGGCATTAAGACTGTGCATTGTGGTGACACTATCGCCCTTGGTTCTGGGTGCGTGCCCCGCGGGCCAATATGGGGATAACTGTACGTTACCCTGCTCATCTAACTGCAAGAACAGCCTGTGTCACCCGGGAGACGGGACATGTGACGCATGCGTAGAGCGGTTCTCGGGACCGTTTTGTAACGAATCTTGCAGCGTCTTTTGTCGTGATGGCTGTGATCAGTTGACGGGCGATTGCGACCGATGTAAGGCGGGCTTCTGGACGGACGACTGCACGGTGCCTTGCCAAGGACACTGTGACGAGCATGGTTGTGATCAGAGACTTGGCACATGTCACAATAACTGTATCCGTGGTTTCTATGGACAGCACTGTAACCAGACATGTCCAATTGGATGTCCATCTTGCAGGAAGGAGTCTGGCTCGTGTGTTTCGTGTACCTACGGATATCATGGCACGTTCTGTAATATGACGTGTCCACTTAACTGCAAGACTACGTGTAATAAAGCAACGGGAAACTGCTTCGAGTGTCTGACTGGTCATTGGGGCCTGAACTGCACAGAGCAATGTGACCATAGGTGCATCTGTGACCAGTTTACTGGAAACTGTACGAGCTGTAGCAATGGCTATTGCGGCTCAGTTTGCGAAAAAACGTGTATAAAACCGAACAATTGCCACGGTGACTACTGTGACAAGGAAACCTGTGAATGTCGCAAATGTCGCTATGACGAATACAAGGGAAACCTTTGCTTAGACCGATGCGGTGGACAGTGTTATAGGTGTACAAAAGATGGGATATGTTACTCTTGCAAGGAGGGAAGCAAGAAATATGGACCGGCATGTGAGAAAGATTGTCTTAACTGTAATGAGGACTGCCATCATTCCACCGGGTATTGTACACAGTGCGTTAACGGCACATATGGGGATAACTGCGAACTCAGCTGCGACTGCCAGAGCTGTGACAGAAGAAGTGGGTACTGCCACCGCTGTCTCGATGGGTATTTTGGGGACGCATGTAACCGTAGCTGTCCGGAAAACTGCCACCACAAGCTGTGTGACCGCCAGTTTGGGGTTTGCGATTCGTGTGTGGGGTTTTACGGCCAACGATGCGAATCCCGGTGTCCTGATAATTGTATCGACGAGTGTGATCGTAGTACGGGTCATTGTGGCGACTGTTCTAATGGTTTCTGGGGAGGTTACTGCAACAACACATGCCCTTCGAATTGTTACGAAAGCACCTGTGATCGACTGACCGGCGAATGTATTAAGTGTAAGGGTTACTATGGAGACAGGTGTGACAAGCCATGCGGCGCCTATTGCCTCGAGTGTGACAAGGTAACGGGTGTCTGCTCTAGTTGTCATGCGGGCTTTTGGGGCGTTGACTGTAACCAAACCTGTCATGGCCAATGTGAAGCTAGGGCGTGTGATATTCACTCAGGCGTGTGCGACTCATGTATGACCAATTTCTGGGGACTGTTTTGTGAAAACGCCTGTCACTCCAACAACTGTGTCAATACTTTCGGGGAGCCCAAGTGTGACCGCGAAAATGGGTTCTGCTACAGTTGCCCAAAAGGTTATTGGAGCAAGGACTGCACATTAAACTGCGCACACAGCTGTCACAGCGGCTGCCAGATGGACACCAAGTACTGTTTGTCCTGTATGGGTCATGCGTATGGCCGTGACTGTGAGATCCCGTGTGGCACACACTGTAAATTGAGGAACAACGACCCAGACGAGGAGATATGTGACAGAGAGGGTATCTGTGTACACGGATGCCAGATTGGCTGGTACGGGCTCAGGTGTAACGACACCTGCTCCTGGTGTAAAGGGTCCACGTGCCATTTTAAAACCGGTGTTTGCGACTTTGGTTGCCTTGAAGGATATGAACAAAATCAATACAAAATATGTGTAGCGCTAAAGGAATCCTACACGACACCCACGCCCTCGAGTACAATTATAGCGGATACCTCTACAATAGCAGCGGTAACTGGAACCAAAGGCATGCAGACATCAGGCCCAGCAGGCGCTTCGACCACACGGACTGTGGCAGACTCCGGACAAGGTGCCCGACGAATTGACGACCATACCCATCCATTCAATACCATCACATTTGTTATATGTATTGGTATTCTAGTAGCTTTATTTGGGTTAGCGATTGCCGTTGGAATACATCTGTATCGGAAGCGTGCTCATGTCCGAAAGTCCTCAACAAGGGAACAGATCTCCCCGGCTGTGGATATGGCTTCCGGAAACATAAACCTGGGGCTCGAGCTGGACGAGCCGCGGATTCTGATGTCGGACGACAGTAGACCGTCGCGGATTAGTGAGTTCAGTTACGAAAGTGGAAGCAGTGGGTTCGTTGCGCTTGGAATGGCTCCGCCCGAGCCCAGCAATGGCTACGACTACCTGAGACCGACCGGTAGTTACATGGATTTTGGGGATCGCTCTTCAAACAGCTGAAAATGAGGGAAACGTTGCTGAAACCTTTTGCGTCTTAACCCTTTCCCATACAATAACGACATTTGACCACTTTGCAGCAGACGACTTTAGAAAACATTGAGGGAAAAGGAGAAATTGCTTGTAACGAGCAATTTTTCCTTTTCCCACAATGTTTTCTACCCTATCAGAAGATTATTTTCCGATTTCATCACATTTTGAAATGTCGTCTGCAAACTCTTCCAATCTGGGACAGTCAAAAATCTGTTGTTTGGGAAAGGGTTAATTGCTATCTCTTTCACAGACCAAAGGGAAATAATACGGGGATGTCTTTGCGAACTAGAGTCTCAGAGACAACCGCTTATGTATAGTTTTCATTAAAAAAAAGTTCACGTTTAATCACTATTCAATGACTGTATTATTGTTTATTGGACTGTTTTCTTTTTTGTGGTTAGATGATTTACTATGTGAAATGCCATTGCTTCCTTTTCATAGTGTTGAATACATCTTATTTTATGTTGAAGTTTATTGCTTTGATTTCATGTTGTTGTATAGCTGTTTTACTATGTAAATGGCCAATACTTTTATGCTCATGTACAAAAGTTGTATAGATAATACCATATTATATTCAAGACAATTGGTCTGTGTCTGTGTCGTTGTTTGCATGTAGTAATATGTTGACACCCATCGCTTCATTTTCATGTTGTTGTATATATAATATACTTTGTGAATGTTTAATAATTTGTGATCGTATTGTATAGATACGATATACTTTATTCAAGTCCAATGATGTGTGTTTATTCTGTCTTTCGCGGTCGGCTAGGTAAACCCAAATATGTACTCTATGTAGATGATGCAATGTACAATTTTACGCACTGATGCCGATGAATCAGTAATGGGTTTCGGAGGGGGGATTTTATTTTAAGGGTACAAATGAGAAAATCTTAAAGTCAAAATTTAATTTCTTTTTATTGGTGTTTAAGATAAAATGGTGTTTAAGATAAAATGATATCATATAAGATAAAAAGTTATTGGAAGCATAATTGATTAAAGAAGTGTTAATTTATCTCTAAGTATGTACAGCTGTTGAGCAATTTTAGATTAACTAATGATTGACTTCCAAAATTCCACAATTGCGTGAACATGCACCTTTAATACAAAAATTCCATAAACGTGACACAGGCATTATTGTGGAATGAGGAAAGTTAGAATTCGACCTTGGTGATGGTTATGGTCCAGTTGACTTCTCGATACCCAGGTTAAGAGCGTATCTAGGTGTACATTTATGACAGTTAGGCTTAAAATAAATGAGTTTATTTTGGTGTCTTTTGTGGTAGTAGTTCATGTTCCTTTAACTTTTATAGTACTGGAACCGACTTCATGCTTATGCAAACAGGTTGAATACAGGCCAGCCGCCAAATAAATTGGCGGCTGGCCTGTGATCTAACCTATTTGCTACTCTGTGTATCTTTCCTCAACACAATTAATCAGTTACTTAAGGTTTTGGAGATCAGACAAAACATAGATTTATGTTTAGAAAATGACGCAGCATTTTAAGGATGTATAATAATACTTTTCCTATCAGTTGAGACCATTCCTTGAGGAATTGACCTTACGACACAGAGCAGTTAACAACGCCCACCAAAAACAGGGGAGGTTACTCTAATTTTCTCCGACATTCCGAGTAAAATACCGTCAATGCACAAACTAGGATCTTTGTCTGGCATTGCTGATGATTTCGGATATTCTTATTTGAAATCGGAGATATTCCGACAAAAATAGCACATGCCTTTGTTGCTGGATGCTACGTACATAGCGTGACATTTTGTAAAAAAAATGGTGAATAAGTGGGCGTTAGCAGAGACATAGATAACAGCTCTGTAATATATGTCAATGGCGTTTGAGGGGTGAACTCAAGCAGTCTTGGGTCTGATTGGCATCAAACACGATCCGTCCATAGTCCCAACGACTCGGGTCTGGTTGACATTGGTCCGTTCGGCTCTGGTTCGACCGGACCTTCAAAATGATCGTATTACATGCTACTTCAAAACAATTATTATGCAGTATTTGTTGGTTACGAACAAAATGATCTCATTTTTTTTCTTGAACGTTTTAAATTGAGCTTCTACTAAAACAGGATATCCTTGATAATTCAAAACGCAGACCTACTAATTTTGTCATATAGGAATTGGTAGCAATGGTGTTGTTCATGTTGCGATTCTGGTGTAAGAAAATGCTGATTACAACAGTCCCTTTTTTGTTGTCAATATTGACGAAGAAATATCAAAGTACAATAGTGCTATGTGTTGACGGAATCTCACAGTTTGTTGGAGAAAATGGCGGATAGCTACCGAAGTGGTCGCTGATTGGTCAGTTCCAGCTTTCAATCAAAGTCTGCCGTAAGGTCAATTAGTTGAGGATAGCGAAAGAAGTCGGTCGTACCTGGATGAGGTGTACGTTTGGCCAGTTGGGAGTCGAATACTTATCGTATTATAAAGTCATATTTATGGACACCTGTTAATGTGGATTATGTTTTGTTTTCCATGTGGTGATCAGATATCGTTTTCTGCGAAAGCTTTTTCGGATGTACCTTGAAGAGAAACCCTGATTCATGTCTATCATATGTAAGAGAGGGGTGGCAAAACTAATTGTCCGTATAATACTATTGCCCAGATTGTCCAAAAGATTTGTTTATATAGATACATAAAACTAGAGAATTGAGTCACTGCTTAACCCGGTTCATACCAATTGGTAAAATGTACCCTATTTACATTGCGGATATAGTAAACTGTTCAAACGCTTCATTTTAAACAATGATCCATTATTTCGATCTGGCGAAAATATCAAAATGGTATAATCCTTTACCAAACGCCAAATTGAAAGAGTTTGCAGATAACATTTCAAAATGTGATGAAATTTAAAAATAAATCTTCTGATAGGACGGAAAACATTGTGTGAAAATATTTATATTCTCATCTCTGCAAACAGCAACCTTTAAGAATGAAAACCAAGTTGCGCGTAAACTTTATGCATGGCTTGGAACAAGGGACCCCTCTAACATAACCTTTTTATAACATGAATCCAATTTGGTTAAATGTTGTTGTTTTTTATCAGTTAATTATGACTCAATTGACAGTCTATCAGTTCAATGCAAGAAAATGGCGTCTTATTCAAAAACATTCTACAGTAATATAATCATCCGCTATCGGGAAGGAAACCCTGGTACCATTAGTCATTGACGTTTTCAAATACACTTAACTTACCTTAACTTAACTTATTACTAAAAATGGTAAATAACAAAAACACACAAAATATGCAGACCAGGTTAACTATCAACGACAAAAGGGAGGCAATGCATTCTGTCCAATGAAGAGTCGGATCAATCGCCCAACAGTGATCTCCCCTGGCTAAGCTGCAGCGACAATCGTATCTACTCGGCAATCCCCCAATCGTATCTACTCGGCAATCCCCGTAACAAGTCGGTAGATATACCTCGTAGGCAGTACATGAATACACCAGAAATCCTGGGGTAATTCGCCTTATTTCCGGCGGATAACGCAAAATGCACACAGACACTAAATATGTATTTAAATACACACAAATTGGTTATATATCACAATTGAATGTTTGTTTTTACCCTTTACATTAAAGATGACCATATCAACACATCTTTGATTCATATTTTGTCAATCGTATCTACTCGGCAATCCCCAGCTTGTGCCGGGTATATCCGAGTAGATACGATTGCAAACGGACATGCCTTTCGTTGCTGACCTACTTTCAAAAATGGCTCCCCATTGCCTCCGAGGTTATTTTAAGAAATGGCCGAGGTGTTCCGAATGGGCAATCCCCGTAACAAGTTAACTCGGATGATCCAAGCTGTAACTGCGTGACATGAGACACTTTGTGATCTTGTCAAAATGAAGTGTTCCTGAAACAATACAGCTTTTGTATAATATTGAATGAACCTTAGTTGCTGAACTCAAAATTTATTCAGAATTTGTCAAATTTGTGATGGATAATAAAACTGTTACATCATGTTGTTCCTTGATACCGATTTATTCAATGTATGCAGGCTCAAAATACTTAAAAAACAACTAATTTCACTTCTAACGGCTATTCTCCTGTACATCTTATACAGCTGTACAGGTGCTAAACAGTTTCAGAGAAATACAATTTTGATATTTATCTTTCCTCAAATTTGTGAAGAAGTACCTTTAAAGTTCATGTTTGCTTTCAAGTATATAATAACTATCTGTGTACTATTGTGTGTATGTTTGTTTTAGTATACATCCTGTGTTGGAAAATTTTATGAATTTCCGTTAATTGACGTCAATTTAAGTTAACTATGGTAGGTAGGCTATGGTCGAGAGACAAGGCTACATTGTAATTGAATGGTAGGCACAGTGGTATAGACACATTAATGGACATCCATACTTCTTGACGAGCTTGTGTAGTTTGTGCAAGCTGTTTATATTATAATAACATCACAGGTTAATTCAATGGTATAGTGATTTTCTACAGGGCCCTTCATGGCCAAGTGGTTAAGGTGGCGATCTTTGAACTAGGGAGTTTTGTGTTCGAGCCCAACTTGCTCCTTTGATTTTGTGAGAGAGGCATTTGAAAAGACACTTCAGAGCCCTATAGCCTAGTACAGGGGAATCAAGGAAAGTGTGAAATAACTGACAAATTGTTGACACAACTAAAAAACCCATATAAACAAACAAGTAATTTTCTATATAATGTTAACTCATTACCAAACAATAACGTCATTTTACCACTTTGTTGCAGACAACTTTGGAATATATCGTGGGGAAAGGAGAAATTGCTCTTTTTTAACGAGCAATTTTCCTTTCCCCACAATGTTTTTTTGCTCAATCAGAAGTTTATTTTCCAACTTCATCACATTTTGAAATGTCGTCTGCAAATTCTTTCAAATTAGGGCAATCACAAATTTGGCGTTTGGTAAAGGGTTAAACTATGTTGTTCCAAAAGTGAAAACACATTTGTCTAGCTTGATGAGAAAACATAGATTCCTCTGCCAGCACATACATATTGGTTGGGGTCCTTGGAGGCCGAGTGGTTATGGTGAAGGACTTGTGACACAGGGGTTCCGGGTTTGATTCCTACCAGGGACACTTATCAGCCCTGCCTAGTACTGGTGAAATTTTAAAAGGAAAGACTTAAAATAACTCAAATACTGTTTCCACGACATTAACACCCATCTAAGTAGATACGATGTTGTATTGTATTGTGGCTTACATCTGGTTGGCCACCGACATAAAAGCAAACAAAACAAACTAAAAACAGAGGTACATGTATATAGAAACCACCGTGACAAAAGGAGAGACTGTTACTGACAGAAAATTTATCCCTGTGCCACAATGGTTTCATTGTCATAAAAGAAAATGTTATTTGTTATACTATATAATGAACCCATTACCAAACAATAACGACATTTGACCAGCTTGTTACAGACAACTCTGGAAAACATTGTGGGAAAAGGAGAAATTGCTCTTAACGAGCAATTTCTCTTTTTCCCACATTGTACCCTACTCTATCAGAAGATTGTTTTTCAATTTCATCATAGTTTGAAATGTCGTTTGCAATTCTTTCAATTTGGTACAGTCCAAAATTTGGTGTTTGGTAAAGGGTTAAGGTCTGCTGCTGCTTTCAATTTGGACCAGTCACAAATTTACATATAAAGGATGGGTTAAAGGTTTTGTTTTTTATTGCACCAGGGTTTTTATTTAACAACATAAGGAAAATAGTTCTGTAAGTCAAAACTGATTAATATGGATAGTAACAAATGCAAGGACATTATTACAATGTGACATGTCATTGCAAGCGTTTCGGAGAGACGATTCAAATGATGTGTTACTATGCAATATTGCTTAGCCCAGTATTGAAATAAGAGGGAATGTTGTTTTGAACTTGCGCAAGATTTAAGCATAAAATGTGAAGTAAAGCCGTACTTAGACAATTGAGGTGTACATATTGAATTTTCCAAAGACGAAGTTGTGAAAAATGAGAAAATAGGAAGAGGTTATTCTGAATTTTTTATTAGGTATCATTCTTGTCTGGTCCTCCACAGTAAAACTTGTAAGTTGTACCAGAAATGTGAAAATAACAATACATGTTACATATACATGTAAATAAAACAATACATTCACTTGCTAACTAAAGTCTATAATATCAGCTTATTTAGAGAATACCAGCATTGCTCTGTTTTGTATAATTAATATGCATAAATGAACCTCGAGGTATCTTAACCCATTACCAAACAATAACGCCATTTGACCAGTTTGTTGCAGACGACTCTGGATATCATTGTGGGAAAAGGGGAAATTGCTCTTAACAAGCAATTTCTCCTTTTCACAATGTTAAATTCTGCCCTATCAGAAGATTATTTTCCAATTTCATCACATTTTGAAATGTCGTCTGCATACTCTTCCAATTTTGGACAGACGGAAATTTGGTGTTTGGTAAAGGGTTAAAGCTGTTTGGTCACAGATGTGAGGAAATTTAAAAGTTGAATCTTAATTTCTTTAGATCTGTACAACACACTGCTGAATTGTGGTTGGAGTCAAAATCAGTTGGTTTTTAAAGCCTTTATACAATGAATTAATATACATGTATTTATAGATCCCAAACTGTTACAACAGTTTTAAGATCTACAGCACATTAACTGAACATGTATACTTATATATTAACACTCCCTAGATTAATTATCCTTTCAATAATCGTTTTACAGTATTTGTTTATTATACAACAATACAAACACTGTATTATTTCAACGTTTTATTTCGTTTTTTAAATTTTCTTATCTGTGAACAAGCAACTTTAGATAAAACAAGGACATGATTTCTCTCACTAGTAACTAGAGAGTTCATTTAAGACTATAGGTGTGCTGTTTCATATTTGGGAGGGACCTTAGATAATAGTTTTGCATTTGACCCCCAAAAAAGCTCTGACTCTGAATTCATGAACTTGTTTGTGCCCAGGCAGAAGTCTCAAAAACAAACATGACAAAAGGATGATTTGCTCTAAAAAGCCATTTATCCTTTTCTCACAATTTCTGCCCAGTATCAAAAAGAAAATATTAACCCTTATAGCGCTGGAATATACTTCATGCTTATGCAAACAGGTTGGATACAGGCCAGCCACCAAGTACATTGGCAGCTGGCCTGTGATCTAACCTATTTGATTCTCTGAGTATCTTTCCTCAACAAAATTAAGCATATATTTAAGTTTTTGGAAAGCAGACACCACAAAAATATATTTTTAGAAAGTTTACCCAGCATTCTAAGGGTTAACCTTTTTCACCAATGTTACTTGACTTGTTTGCTATTGCAGGAGGTAAAAACTAAAAGCATGCAAAACTCTTATGGCTTGGAATCTCATTGTATTGCTGTCATTGTTTGAAGAAAAAGCACACATTTTCGATTTATAAATATATGACATTTGATATATACACTGTATATATATATAAGAAAAATTGTATAAGGAAAATAATTATCTTTGTATAAAATAATTTTCTACATTCTGTGGCATATTAATGATACATCAATACAAATTAACAGTTATTTACATTATCTTACAATATTTTATCCGTTTATATAAAAAAAAACAATAGGTATCACAGATTTACATAAAGCTATGACAACTTTCCTCATATATTCTTCTTTTTAATGTACCAGTATAGTAGAAGATTTAGGAAACCATTGGAACAATTTAAGGAGAAACTGCTTATGACGAGCAATTTCTTCTTTTGTTGGTATAGTTTCTACAAAAGTACTCAAAGAAAATGTATTTTCTATTTCTATTTAAATTATCTCAATTGTTGCCTGTTGTTGCCCCCATTTTGGACCAGTCACAAAATCTCATTAAGGTAGAATACCCATAATCAGTCATTTTGAAACTCTTTAATTAGTCATATTACTTTGGTTATTCTCTGAGTTTACATCAGTCTGTGCCGACAAAATTCGGTGTTCAAACCGATGTATACCAAGAACAGCCAAAGAAATCGTACGAAAAAAATTAGATTATGAATAATGGATTACGGGTATTCAACTTTAACCCATTACCAAGCAATAACGCCATTTAACCACTTTGTTGCAGAAGACTCTGGAAAACATCGTAGGAAAAGAAGAAATTGCTCGTAACAAGCAATCTTTCCTTTTCCCACAATGTTTTCATTCCCTTCAGAAGATTATTTTCCAATTTCATCACATTTTGAAATGTCGTCTGCAAACTTTTTCGTGACAGTCGGAAATTTGGCGTTTGGTAAAGGGTTTCGGTAGGAGATTCAGAACAGACCTTAAACACATTTATATAGTATATAATTCTAACATATTAATTAAAGAAAACTTTCATTGCTACATTTTGTGAATACATTGAATGAAGAATCTAAATAAGTATATCTTTCCAAAAGATAAGAACTGAAGTGCTGTTTTGTAAACAGTTCATGTGTTTCTTGGATACTCATTAGAACTGTTATTTTTTATGAAAAAAATGCCACTTAAGTGCACCATAAGAGCTTTTAACTTGTCAAAACCTAAAACAAAAGAAAAATAACATGACAGAGAAAGCAAAACAATTATCTATTGGATCTTGAGTACAGAAGACACTGAAAAAATGATTATTTTCTTTTCTAACTCTGCATACGTAATTAAAGCAAATTATCAAGATTGCTTAAAACAGAAATAACTGTCAATAAAACATCGAAATTTCTTTCATAAAAAGATGCTGTGTTTATGCTGAGAACATTCTAATTTTGTCACAATGTTTTCAATTCATTGTAATTTGACTAGAATGAAATTGTCCAAATATAAGCGGAAATATAATTTGATAAAGATTGAACATTTTTTATCAAAGTAGATAACTAGTGTAAACAGTCCTATAGTTTAGGCATATCCTTTCCTTAACTCATTACTCCATAACTAATTAACTCTTTAGTAAACCATCGTGGCATAAGCAGAAACTTTTTGTCACAGAACAGTAGCACTAACTTAACACAGATGTTAAAGACTTGAAGAAAGTTCAAAATATTTGTCTTTAAGATTGTTAACCCTTTACCAAACGCCAAATTTTCCACAGTCCCAAATTGAGGGAATACTAGGGGAAATATGGGGGACACTTGATAATACAGGTCTTGGGAGTATTGTGTGTCATAATTCAAGGGTTCAATGCAATACTATAGTATGTGCCTTATGGTTATGAAGAACTTACTAGTCTTGCATTGAACCTTCGATTTGTCAGGTTGTCTTATTTTTTTTTTCATTTTTTTTATTTATAGGGTTTTGCTTGGCCCATCGGTTAGTTTAAACTCATTAATTTTACATCGATTGTGAAACAAGTTCTTACAACTTAGATTTATCACTCTCGATTCTGCTTCCTGGAAACATAATCAGTACTCGTGCAGAATGTGGATTAATGAAAGTTTGCAAGGCAGATCCCGCGACTTGCAGGACTCGAACCTACGACCCTCGTGTTCAGAAGCCGATGCTCTATCACTGGACTACTGTCCTCCATTGGTCAAGGTTGTGGATTTAGAACCGGTCCCAGATTCAATCCTCACCAATGCCAATGGTGTTTTTCTTTGGAGTGTCCCTGGACACGACACTACACTGCACTGCCCTGTACTGGTGAAATCCAGGAAAGCTGTAAAATAACTGAAATACTGTTGACACAGCTTTAAACCTCATATAAACAATCATCTACTGTAGATGCCTAGAAGTGGAGTATTATAGTGATTTGATTATTAGTGGCGATTTGAGATTTTGATTGCTCTAAATTTGAATATATTGCTGACAACAACCAGAATCAATTAAAGAAATATTTAGATGTTTCTTCATCAATTGTGAGCTTGGTATAGCATTATAACTGACATTTTGTTGATGTGATGTAAAGTCACATAAGACTTTCAGCTTGAATGTACTCTTGGAGAAGAACACAGAGCTTGCTCAATTCTTTTTTTTATGACAAACTTGTGTTAACCCTTTACCAAACGTCGAATTTTTTACTGTCCCAAATTGGAAGAGTTTACAGATGACATTTCAAAATGTAATGAAATTGAAAAATAATCTTCTGATAGAGCAAAAAACATTGTGGAAAAAGGAGAAATTGATTGTTAAGATCAATTTCTCTTTTCCCCACAATGTTTTCCAGAGTCGTCTGCAACAAACTGGTCAAAAGTCGGTATTGTTTGGTAATGGGTTAACAGGTGTATTGTTGGCCTGTATTTGCATTTTATCTTTTGCAACCTCTGAATGGTTCTTTCCAGGACCATTCTATATCCTTTACTTTAGTAAAAGACTTACAATATTGTTGCGCATAGCCAATAACAGTGATGCAGAGGTAAAGTGCAGACCTCTTGTACAGAGGTTCCGGTGTGTAATCCCCGATAGGCGAGGTGAAAATTGCTGGAACCTAAGTCTCAAATTGGCGTGAGTACTGGTCAAGCGTCCAGTACACAGTAATTGTGTGTGAATTAAATAAACTTCGAGCTTTCATCACAATCAATTTGAAATCGATACATGTAAGTTTAAACTAACTTAACGTAGCTCAAGTGGTTTGAACTTGCACATAGTTTGGCGTCTATAGTTCTTCTGGGGTTAGTTCTATGTAATATACTACAGGTATATACAATGTACAGTATATAGTTCTGACCCCATGATAACTATATAGACCCCTATAAACTGACAAACATGTTGAGAAATGTACAGAAGCTTAACCCATTACCAAACAATAACGACATTTAACCACTTTGTTGCAAAGGACTCTGGAAAACATTGTGGGAAAAGGAGAAATTGCTCGTAACAAGCAATTTTTCCTTTTCACACACTGTTTTCTGCCCTAGTAGATGATTATTTTTGAATTATGTCTCATTCTGAAATGTCATCTACAAACCCTTTCAATTTGGAACAGTCGAAAATTTGGCGTTTTGGAAAGGGTTAATTTTCACCTTGGATTAGCCCCTTTATCCGATTTCCTCTTCTATAGAATTTTTTCACCGGGTCCAAATTGAAAGCAACAGCAGTGCTGGAACCGACTTCATGCTTATTCAAACAGGTTAGATCACAGGCCAGCCTTGAAGTTAATTGGCCTGTGATCTAACCTGTTTGCTACTCTGAGTATGCTTCCTCAAAAAAATTAAGCAGATATTTAAGGTTTTGGAAAGCAGACAACACAAAAATCCATTTTTAGAAAATAACCCAGCATTCTAAGGGTTAAAAGGTATGAAAAAAATTACATTACCTATAATTTTGGGAAGAAACAATTGTGACTAAGGAAATTTCACATTCCAATAGTTTGGGATGTTTTTATGTAGTTGTATTGAAGTGAAATAGATCATACTTTTTCACTTGCTAATTACAACAAAGATTTGGAAATTTCTACTGACCATTAATCCGCAATGACATGTTGGGTTTCGCTTCAAGCAAGTCTGAATGATCTTGTTCTATTAAAATGAAATGAAAGATTTTGCCACCTGTTCCCGAAAGGGTCCCTGACCTTTCCTTAATCCTTTACCAAAACACCAAATTTTCGACTGTCCCAAATTAAAGAGATTGCAGACGACATTTTAAAATGTGATAAAATTGAATACAATCTTTTTGAAAGCAATTACTTCTTTTCCCACAATGAATTTCAGAGTCGTCTGCAACAAACTGGTCAAATCACACTATATTGTTTGATAATGGGTTAGTCCTTTTTGTGTAGGTTCAAATTTCCATGAAGAGTAGCCCCCAAGTAACACATAATAATGACAAACATAAGATTTGAAATAAAAACTATGAATATTTATTTGGCGAAACTGGTCATGGCTTCAAGGGGTTGTTAAAATGAATTTAGAGTCTACTAATGCAGCAAAAAACATTATCTCACATAAAATTTTTGACAGTCATAATTCTTCATGGCATATTTGTTAAATTAGATTCAGATAACTTTTAAAACCTGACCACTCGCTAACTCGGATGATCCAAGCTGTAACTGCGTGACATGAGTGAAATATATACGTCTGGATCATTCGGACTAGTAACAAGTTGGTAGTTATTTTAAGAAATAACCGAGGTGTTCCGAATGCTGCAGCGATCAATCTCGAAAAGGGGAGGTCACTGTGAGGAGTTTGAGTCGTAGCGAGTCGATCTTCCAAGATGGGTAATCTCCCTTCAGAATGTAGCCTACAGTAGATTGGAAATGAATTGCTTGTTTCGTTGGTTTTTCAAAACATGGCAACAATTTTTCAGTCATACTGCGATGCCTAACACTTAATGGATGTATATTAACCCCTTATTTAAAGGCCAATGCAAGAAGATTAATGCTATAACAAACTATACCATTTAGTAAACCTTTGGTTAGATTTTAATAGTTTTCACCGAAGAAACCCATCATCACAACTAAAACATGAATGCCAACGAAAAATAACTCAGATCAGACAGTTGATTATCCAGATTGCCTGATTCTTCACATCTGACCTGGTCATGTGATACATAGATTATTCAACCGAATCAGAATTCGTGATTGGAAATGAATAAATTAACATATTGTTGATAAACATGATTGAATTGGAGACAACTATATTTCAGGAAGAAAGTAACGTATGTTAAAGGAATTTATTTAACAGGGTTTCAAAGCATTCATAAAATAATTTACATGAGTTATTTGAATAAAATAAAAGAAATCCATATATTCTTTCACTTACTTATTTATTCTTCCATGTCCCCTTCACTGACGATAAGGGCTGGTCAAACTGAGTAGAACAATCAGTCCTCAGTCAGCCTGGAGACTCAATCGGAACTACTCGGGTATTTTCGTGAGCTGTGAAATACACCTCGGATATAAGTGTAGGGTTACAATTTTTCGGGTAAATCGGCATCCGGTAATTAACACATTTTCTAAGTGTGCACGTTAAAGGCACATAAAAGGAGATGAGTGCAAATAAATTACTGAAAAGTATATGGAGTTCTTTTATCATGTTAATAAAACTCATGAGAATTGATTTACGAATGCATTGATACCCTTTTATATAGACTCCTTTAACATAAGTTATTTTGTGCTTGGAATATATTTGTCTCCAATTCAGTCATGTTTATCAACAACCTGTTTGTTTACATATCCAAATAACGAATTCTGATTTGTCGGTTCAAAAATTTGTGTATCAACTGTCAAGAATCAGGGGCGAAAAAATCACACAATCTGAAATATTAAAATGGCTAATCTGGGTTATTTCTGGTTGACTTTCATGTTTTAGTTGTGCTGATGGGGTTTTCTGGTGATAACCATTTGAATCTGATCAAATGTTTACCAAATAATATAGTTTGATATAGCATTAGTCTCCTTTTATGTGCCTTTAAATAGTTCAATGTGTATGGAAGTGTTGGACATCCTTTTTAATCATCTTTTATCAGTAACTCATACCAAATGGCGAAATTGTTGTTGTGACATGTATAGTTGTTTCCTCAATCAAATTTAACGACTTTTTAGATTTCACATTAAGATCTATTTTTAAAACGAAAGTAAAGTCACGTCATTCTCGCGGGAAACAATATGGCGTCATCCCTATTATTTAAGAGGTGTTTTCATTGGATAAACCCGATGTGTTCAGATTGCCTGGAGACTATTACTATGCATGATCGCTGCACACCGTCAAATATGACAGCTCAATAAGCCACATGTCCCATCTATGACAATTTTACCTTTGTTAACCCTTTACCAAATAATAACAACAATTAACCAGTTTGTTGCAGACGAATTTTGAAAACACAGTGGGAAAAGTAGAAATTGCTCTAAAGGAGCAATTTCTCCTCTTCCCACAATGTTTTCAACCCTATCAAATGATTATTTTACAATTTCGGCACAATTTGAAATGTCGTCTGCAAACTCTTTGAATTTGGGACAGTCGAAAATGTGGCGTTTGGTAAAGGGTTGATTTTTATCACTACGTTGTTGCCAATGTTATGGTGTGTTTTTTACCAAATACATCTATCTATCTATCTCGTTAAAATCCAAATACCGGTACGGGGATTGTGCTCGGAATTCGAACCTACGTGGAAAGGGCCATGGTTTTGTATGCTCTTTAGCCTAACCACCAGGCCCAAAAATGTAGATTCTACACAATATTATACTTTTTACATGTATGCATCAAGAGAAGCTCTTTTATACAATTTTACTTTTTTAACTTAAGGCTGAATGTTTAATGCAGTAGAGGATTCAAATCTGCGAGGAACGACCGATAAATCTGCAAAAAATATTAAATTACAACGTGTAATATGGTACGATGATAATATTCATGGTTGGGTGATCCTATATATTTTATCACAGCGTGATTCATACTTGAAATCTGATTTTGACTAATATTTGAAATTATATCGTGAATAATGAATACGTTTGTATAATATAAATCATGATTTAATATAATGTGGGCGTGGGAAAAAAACCCGTCTTAAATATTTGTTCGAAAAGGAGAAAATGCTCAAATACCGTTTTCTCTTTTCGATTCGGATTTTTACTTTTATTCTTTATCCCTTGTCTGTCTGCTAATGCTTTCAATTTTCGTCCAATACATATCTTGTTGTTATTGTTGTTGTTGTTGTTGTTGTTGCACATAAGTTTAACCCCGTTTTCAACTGTTTATTAGTCATATCGGGGATGTCTGCGAATGTATCCACGCTCCGGTATTTCCTCCTCAGAACCACAAATAGAAGATGGATGGTTGGTGTCGTGAATTGGACAAGTTATTGGACAAGGCGTAGGAATATTATACGGTGAGCCGAAGGCAAATCGAATAATGAGCCGACGTCGAACCCAAACACTTTTTCCTATTCAAAGACACCAGCCATCTATTCTGTTTATCCTTTTACATACATTGTAAATGAATTCAAACAATCAAACAAAAAAAGATAGAAATAAAATAAGTGAAACAATGCAGAAAATCAATACGGACAGGTTTGCTCAGCGATCACGTGATCTAGTGACGGATATCAAAAATATTATATTGCAACGAAATTTCTACGATATCATGTTATCGGTCTGTAACTTGCCTTGGTGATAATATAAATGACATTCCTCCATTAAACCTGTTGATAGCCTATCTAAATAGCAATCCACTTTTTTATTTCTTCTTTCCTTTCCCTCTCTTTATAGTTCTTATACATCGCCACGATCGCTGTATACATAGACGACCGAAGTAATCCGACGATAGAATGAGTTTCAAAATGGCGGATTATGGGTATTCTACCTTAAGTAACCACATGTTAAGAACACTCTGATAACGCAATTACAAAGAAGAACGACCGTTTCTAAGTTGAAAGACAATACGCCAGACCCATTTGTCAAAGTTTATAATGACCATTAACCAATGTTAAGAACTGTGCGTTATGTGCCAAATTGGCAATGTCATTTCTTTCAACTAAAGATAAATAAATAAATGTTGTGATGACGTCATAAACGTCGGAAAGAGTACTGGCTAAGACCTATCTCAAACACCGGACCTGTGAATAGTAAGTATAAAGGACCACTGACTGAGTTAATGAGGGTCCGTCACTGTATAGAAGCTTCGTCCGTTAGAAAATAACGAATATTGATGCATTATTGTTGAAACCACCTTAAACCAAAGCAATAGATATAAAGGGTAGTAAAACATCAATTTCACCACATAGGCTACTCTGTGCTCATTTGGGCTTGAACAAATTTAGGCAGCCGACGATTTTTAAAACACTATTGTGAAAATATAGAAATATTCCATTTCTTCCTTTTTAACCCATTACAAAACAATAACGACATTTGGCTAGTTTGTAACAGAATTCTCTGGAAAACATTGTGAGAAAAGGAGAAAGTGCTCTTAACGAGCATTTTCTCCTTTTCCCATAATGTGTTCTGCTCTATCAGAAGATTATTTTTCAATTACACCACATTTTGAAATGTCGTCTGCAAATTCTTTCAATTTGGGACAATCGAAAATTTGGCGTTTGGGAAGGTTAAATAGCTGATTGTATCTCAAATCAATACTCTCAAAGGACTATTGGACTAACCTGATTCGGAAAGCACTATCAAATTTCAATTAATTCATATGTATTTGTTATACGAAACATAAGACGTAAGAAAACGGTGACGTAAATGACGTTGACGTATATAAACCTCTTGACTAACGGACGTTACCCGTGGTGTACCGGAACGTGGTCTGTCTTCAAGACTTCCAGTGGTGTTGACACAATTCACCAATCTCCGGATAGTGAATCTGGACACGTTAAAGTGCCGTGCAAGAGCTTCTTGTGAAAGTTCGCTTTCCAGCATTTCCAAGATCCGTGCCCTTTGTTCATAATTAAGGCATGGTATTTTTAATGACGTCTCTTCCGTCGTTATTTTGTGAATTCTGATTTGTAAATCAACTATAGATGCCTCCTGTGTAAGTTTAAGGTGAAAGTACACAAAGTTTATTGCTTTGATGCAGTCTTATCGATCGACAAACTATACGTGAACGATGAGCTGATTACGGTACATTCCATCGACCAACAAACACAGAGTGGCTAGGACAGTGGCAGTCGGTACTTATCTTTCCTGCAATGGAATATTAACGGTAAAGTGAATGAATTGCAAGATAATGACTTCTTGAATTTTGTTTCGGACTATGATTTGTTATTACAAACAGAGACATGGAATGCTAAATCACGCGATGTATCTATCAACGGGTTTCAACAGTTCGTATGCCCACGCCCAAGGTTTAATAAAAAGGCGAAGCGTGATAGTGGTGGACTTATTTTGTACTATAAAAATTGGCTTGTGAACAAGATTGACTTGATTAAGATTGATACAAGGGTTAAAATATGGTTTAGATTAAAGGGAGAGAATTTCAATCTTGTCAATGATGTATACATGTGTTTAGTGTACATACCACAAGAGAACTCGAATGTGTATAAAAATATTCGTTCTGAGTTACTGGACTTTGATTTTTTTCGATGACATAAGCGACGATATAGCAACATTTAGCAATCGAAGATGTATTCCTTTTGGGTGATTTCAACAGCCGTGTCGGTGCAGAATCGGATTCTGTTGAGAATCTGGACCTGCATCGATTTGTCGATATGCCGGAATCTAACGTGTTTGATAACTGCAAGCAAAGACAGTGTAATGACTCACAGGTTTACAATTTTGGTAGGAAATTGCTAACACTTTGTAAGCAGTGCTATTTGCGCATTGTAAATGGTCGCTTAGAACCCGGGAAATTTGTATGCTATTCCTACAGAGGTGGAAAAGCAGACAAAAGTACCGTGGATTATGTCATAACTGAGTACAAGAATTTTGATTATATTAATCAATTCGAAGTTTTAGATTTAAATGAATTTTCAGATCATTGTGCATTGTCTTTTAACATTAAAGTCAATGTGAACAGTTTTAAAAACAAAAATAACTGTAAAAGATATGATAAAATCATATGGAATGACCAAAGTAAGGATCTGTTCTTATTTAAACAATAAATTGGATGTTTTTGAGGAAAAAAATACAAATTATGAAAGCAATACTATTTCACTTCATCAATGCGTCGAATCGTTATCGGAAGTTGTTTATAAATGTTGTTTTGAGAATTATGGTAAATCATTTAATAATTCGAAAAATATAACAAACCATAAGAAGAAATCTGAATGGTTCAACCATGATTGTGAACTTTCAAAAAATCACTTTTTGAAATGTAAAAAGAAATATAAAAATAATAAATGTGAAGAAAATCTGAACAATTTTCTGAAAAAATATGTATTGTAAAATACAGAAAGCATGTAGATATAAATATAAAAATAAGCAAAAAGAAGAGATATCTAAATTGAATACATCTAATCCAAGACAATTTTGGAAGATAATTAATAAGTCCAAGGTACAAAAAGATGATTTTGTTTTAAGCAAAGAAGATTTCTTGCATTATTTCTCAGATTTAACCAATAATGTTATATCCTCTTTTAACTCAGATGAAAACGGTCCAACTGTTAATTTAGATGTCGAGGAATTGGACAGACCATTTTCACATGCTGAGATATCGAAAGTGATTTCTTCTCTTAAACGTAATAAAAGCCCTGGTATTGATAATATTCCCGCAGGCTTTTTCATCGATGCCAAGACATTTATTACTCCATACTTGGTAAGAATCTTTAACGTTATTTTTGAATCAGGTGTCTATCCTGAGTCTTGGACAAAGGTTGTTATAGTGCCTATACACATAAAGGGAAGTAATGGTGATCCTGGTAATTACAGGGGCATTACTCTCATAAGCACAATGGCAAAAATATTCTCTCTTTGTTTGCGTAATCGTTTAAATAGTTGGTGTGAGCAAGAACAAGTTTTTAATGACGCACAGTTTGGTTTTAGAGACAAACGAAGCACTGTTAACTGTATATACCTACTTCAAAGCTTTATTAAAAAAATATTAAATAATAAAAAGAAACTTCATTGTGCATTCATTGACTATGAAAAAGGTTTCGATACAATAAACAGAGATGCTCTTTGGCTTAAACTTATTCAATTGGGTGTAAGTACAAGATTTATAGCGATTTTAAAAAGTATTTATAGCAAGGTATCGGCATGTATCAAAGTACCCTCTGATCATGATTTGTCGAAATTCTACGAGATTGTACTCGGTCTCAAACAAGGGGAACTACTCTCGCCGATATTATTTTTACTTTTTATGAATGATATAAGCGACACCATTGATTTTAATAATCTCACCTTAGATGACCGTAATGTACTTACAATATATCTGCTTTTGTTTGCAGACGACATAGCTTTTTTTGCAACGGACAGTAATAGTTTTAAATCTTTAATAGACAGCATATTCACTTTTTTGAGCAAATGGGATCTTAAAATAAACGTTGATAAAACAAAAATATGCGTATTTGAAAAACGTCGTAGCCAACATAATTTTGAATGGTCTATTAATGGTGAAAAAATGAAGAAGTTGACACTTTTTGCTATCTAGGAGTTGGATTTTTTAAAACAGGTACTTTTGTATTAGCTGTTAAATCCTTTCATGACCAAGCTTTAAAGGCAATGTTCAATTTATTAGCACTTTTTAAACGAATACCAATGGATATTAAGACAAAATAATCTTTATTTGATAAACTTGTTGTACCAATTTTAGTATACGGATCGGAAGTATGGGGTATATATAAGTATAAACAAGTAGACTCTCTGCACATAAAATTCTGCAAAATTATTTTAGGTGTTCGTAAATAAAGCTCAAATGATGCTGTCCTTGGTGAGCTGGGAAGATTTCCTTTGTCATTCATTTGTATTGAAAAATCTTAAATATTGGCTTAAAATTAAGCGAGCTCCAATTAAGATCTTACACGCTACATATTTTGATAACTGCACACATCTTTTAAATTTTAAATCCTCTTGGCAATACAAAATAAGACAGCAATTGAATGATTTAGGACTGAATTTTATATGGACAGATTTTAACACAAACCAGAATTATTTTCCTTTGATACAACAACGTGTTAGAGACCGGTTTATACAAAAATGGTTTTCCGATATTTCAAATTCCAGGAAATTACATTACTATAAAAAATTTAAAAAACATTTTGAAATTGAACCATACTTAAGTAATGTAAAGAATGATAAGCAAAGAATTTTATTAACAAAATTACGTATTTCGGACCATGAATTAGAAATAGAAACAGGTAGATACACTTATATGAATAGGAAAGAAAGATATTGTGAAGTATGCAAACAGAACCAAGTTGAAACCGAATATCATTTTACACTTATATGTCCAGCCTATAGAAATTTGAGAACTAAATATTTAAATGGCACATTTCCTTCATTACCATTATTTTTATCCATAATGTCTTCTTCAAAGATTAAAATACAAATGAATATATGTAAGTTTATCAAGGAATCTTTAGTATTAAGAAATGATATAATCAACTTGTCTAATGCGAATCAAGATTAGCAAGTATTGGTTCGCAATAGAGAAAACATGTAACTTAATTGAGAAAAATATTATTAACTCTCTATGTATTAAAAATTGTTTTTCATGTTTTCGTGCATGTTGTATTATGTTTTATATTGTATATGTATTGGCCATAGGCACATAAAGTGCCTAAAAAAGAATTTTGAGTTTGAGTTTAAGAGATAAACTAGGGAACAAAACAGAACATGGCTTATTGAATCAGAACGTATTACATAGATATCATATTTAACCAATTACCCGTTTGATAATGTACAGTTGTATATTTATTCCAAATTGAAAAAGATAGCAGACGACACTCCAATTGTACGAAAAATTACATTAATTTTATTATTTTGGGAAAAGCCACTGTAAGTAGAAACAAACCTGCTCATTTTTAACAATTCATCCATTTGCGGCAGTTGCTTCTTAAACCCTTTCCCAAACAATAACAACATTTGATTACTTCGTTGCAAACGACTTTAGAAAACATTGTGGGAAAAGGAGAAATTGATCGTAACGAGCAATTTTTCCTTTTCCCGCAAGGTTTTCTGCTCTGTCTGAAGAATATTTTTCAATTTCATCCCATATGGAACTGTCGTCTGCAAACTCTTTCAATTTGGGACAGTCCAAAAATTTGTTGTTTGGGAAAGGGTTAATACTCCTGTACCAGATGCGTCAATGGGAGTAATGATGAAGAAAGGGGCTAACGTAATATCATACAAAACACCGTATCCATTATGCGGTTTCTAACGTACATGAAGTTTATGCAATTATCATACTGAAATATTACTCTTGACAAAAAGGCTTCCCTTTCGACCCAACCATGTGTAACCCGTTCACACAGAGCGAGTTTATCTAACAAGAAAACAGCTAACGGTGTCTCTAAATTCTACTATATAGGTTAGTAAGCGGGTCTATTTCCAGATTGCTATGCAACCCACTTCCTTCCATAGTGTCCTTTCATATAAACGTTAATTCGTGGGTAATCCGTGTTTAAAGGTCACTGTTTACAGAAGAGAAAAATCAAATGTCAAAATAGAATGTCGTTAAAAGAATGCAGTTTAAGTGTTATTGTTTGATATGCAATCAAGAATAGCTATTGTAAGCATAATTGATTCAGGAAGCTTTTCTTCAGTGCACATCATATGACAGTCCAGCTGTTGTGTAATTATAGGGAAGTTTATTTCTTATTTCCCCTCACGTCTGTGAACAAACACTTTTAAAGTGATCTCTTATATTTGTGTGAGTGTGTGTGCTTGAAAAGCCGAATCATCTAAAGATAATTGGCAATATTTTGATTAGAGGTTTTCCTTTTAACTGAATGGTCGTTAAGAAATACGGAAAAGATTGGCAGATGTTAATTTGAGATTGTTAGGTTTACCGTTTATTTGTACAACATACACTGTGTAAAAGCAAAGGATCATATTTTTTCTTAACCGTTCTACAACCGATATCTGGAATTGGCAGCCTTATTGAATACGACTTTAAAAATTGTCGGAAAGGAAGGTGAGAAAAATGTCAATGAACAAATTTCTTCTATTTTCCAAATGTCATTTCCCCCTAAGCCATGGGTTAACCCTTTCCCAAACAATAATAACATTTGACCGCTTTGTTGCAGGCGACTTTAGAAATCATTGTGGGTAAAGGAGAAATTGCTCGTAACGAGCAATTTTTCCTTTTCCCACAATGTTTTTTATCCTATCAGACGATTACTTTCCAATTTCATCACATTTTGAAATGTCGTCTGCAAACTCTTTTTGTTGTTTGGGAAAGGGTTAAGAGTTTAGAAATGTAATCGTCGTCTGCAAACTATTGAAAATTATGGACGGCGATATACCTGTCGTTTGGTACGGAGATTACACAGTTCCCCCATGAGTAAATGTTTGTCTGATCCAAATTCAAAAGAAGAACAGACAACAAAAAATAACATGAGAATGACTCATTTTCCGATATTCTTTTTTTTGGGGGGATCGGGTTCCACTGTTGTCTTGTCTCAATAATGGTCCGTGAACAAAGCTTTTTTCAACATTTGGACATTTAATGTGCTTCAGTCAATACAGCAATAGCCCCCGAGACCAGTTATCTGGCAGTTATCTGAACTACCCTGTTATTTAATGATAATTTTCCAACTCTCTCACTCATTCTATTTCTGTGATTTTAAATGTTTTCTGCAGAAGTTAACTCTTATACTGCTGGAATCGACTTTATGCTTTAAAATGCAAACAGGTTGGATATAAGCCAGCCGCCGAGTAAATTGGTGACTGGCCTGTGATCTAACCTGTTTGCTATTCTGAGTATCATTCCTCATCAAAATTTAGCAGATATATAATGTTTTGGAAAGCAGACTACACAAAGATCTATTTTTAGAAAATTACTCATCATTCTAAGGGTTAAAGCCATACTTGCACTCATTTACACTTAAATTGTGAAAGTTCCAGAATAATTGAAATTTAATTTAAAATTACATGTACATCAAATTCCATTTTACAGAGGAATTGAGACTGTTACATGTTCACCCCATGCTTTTAAGACAGTAAATGATATATGGTTTGTTTACAATTATTCATAAAACAAGGTCAGCCGAGAAACGTTTGGAACCAATGAAGCCCAAGAAATTCTCCATTTTGAATGTTCACGTATCCATATTGGATAAATGACAGTTTTTTATGTGCTTCACGTGACTTATCTAACCAGACCACTCATAAATCCGAGCACTAGTTGCTATATTAGATGTTACTCGAATGTAAACAATGAAGTTAAATTGGCGGGCACCAACTTTGTGAAAATGGCACTATAAAAAAAAGATAATAACTAGTGCAGGCGTTATATTTTCATGATCATGTGGTATTTCGCTATGTTTCAACATATTCTATCATAATTCATAACTCATATTACCCAGTTTTGCAGTTTTTTTGAGCGTTTGTTTGCCCCTATGCCTTTAAGGTACAGTGAAGGAAGGGGTCACCGCGTTTAATGTATATTATAATTCCCGCCCGCGTAAAACTGATTTGTCGCATTGCGACAAACCGCCGCTCGACTGCAGGTATCGCTGTTCGTTTTATTACAGAAGTCACGTGACCACTGTTTAAGTTGCTTAAAGATACAGGTGTGGGTTAATTACAAACGGTGTCTATACTCAACTATATCAAAACGTGAAATTGTCTCTGTGATTTAAATCCGCCATGGTGAGTGTTTCTCTTTTAATATCCGTTTATCCTGTAGCAATAGGTCGATTAATCTATAGTTGGCAATGTTGTTTCAACTATCATTTATTCATTAACATCATATTGTTTAATTAACTCATTACTACTATACCTGTTTAGGTATGCATTTTGATTCTTCAGTTCTTGTACTAATATGGCGGTAATTTTGAAAGAGAGCT
The DNA here is from genome assembly GCA_947846245.1 of Cerastoderma edule. Classification (NCBI taxonomy): domain Eukaryota; kingdom Metazoa; phylum Mollusca; class Bivalvia; order Cardiida; family Cardiidae; genus Cerastoderma; species Cerastoderma edule. The sequence goes on from OX401404.1 coordinate 17,898,224, forward strand.
TTTTGAAAATATCTTCTGTTCTTTTCGTCAACACAGCTATTTGACACGTGTTCTTTATCACCGAGAGAATGAAAATGAAAAAAGAGGATATGAAGAAAATATTTCGAAATATGACACCATACATGTTCTTCATGACAACAGCAGAATACAGAAATTCTATTTGTGAACAAAGGCCTCCAGCCCAAAATTCAAAATAGCATATAAACATATTAAGTTGTGTTTAGCCCCCACATCTATTGAATTCAGCAAATAATTATGACAACAGCCCTGACAGGCAACTTTATTTTTGAAAAAGTCTACGGCACATCACATTAACCATCATTGTTTTAAGATGAAGCAAATAAATGTTATTAGCATCGTCATCTCATGTGTATTCAATTAAAAATCCAAATAGTCACATTTCGTTAGTTTGGATAGACATGTCATTTAATGGTTCGTTTACTTTTGATGTCGCAATCCAAACTCATCGGGTTTATCCGTCAGGCAACGGAAATACCAGAGTAGATACGATTTTACATGGCGCGCTCAGTGGATAAAAGTGGACAGAAGAGACAAAATAATAGTTCTAACAGCCAGCAAAATAGAAGAATATCTACCAAAACCGTATGATTATGTATTTTCAAGACTGAGAAAACAATCACGTTGTCGGAGAAATTCCCAATTGTGGACCTAGTACTCTGTCTGTGACATTGTTTAACCCTTTTAGTACTAGAACCGACTTCAGGCTTATGCAAACAGGCTAGATCCAGGCCAGCCGCCAAGTAAACTGCCGACTGGTCTGTGATCTAACCTGTTTGCTACTCTGGGTGTCTTTCCTAAAAAGATTAAGCAGATATTAAAGGTCTTAGTTAGCAGACGACACAAATGACTATTGTGGTGACCAACATAGACACATCTAACGAGTACAGGGTGAATTAATGATTCCGTAGTACAATACACATTGCTGTATTAACTTAACATTAATTAACAATATCTCCGTATTTAAGGCCTTTAAACAATTGGTATTCATAAATCCTTGAAACATGATATCTGCGTTGTGAGTTTCAAATGAGTTGAAACCATTATGACAGAAAGAAGAAATTGCTCGACACGAGCAATTTCTCCTTTCTGTCATGATTGTTTCGAATTTGAACCACCTTCGAATAAAACCAGATACAAAGTCTGTACGGAAAATAGAGCCTCCCGCTTTAACACTTAAAGTAATGGAGAATGCCAGATCAAGCTATTTTTGGAGATTGTGTTCTGTGTGGTCCATGTGGTTAAGGTGTAGGACTTGTGACTCGGGGGTCCGCAGCACCGATCCTCACCAGCGGCACTGTGAATTTTCCGTTGGAGTGCCCTTGGGCAAGGCACTGCAGTGCCCGGTTTAGTTTTGGTGAAATCCATTTAATCCGTAAACTAACTGAAATGCTGTAAACATGGTGTCAAACCCCATATGTTTAAAACATGTATGAGAAATCTTTTTTTCTAACAAGGTAAATGCGCTATGTTTCGAAATATGTGGACAGCGTAAGCCACAGTTAAATAAGACATGTGCGTTTAACCCTTTACCAAACGCCAAATATTCGACTGTTCCAAAATGAAAGAGTTTGCAGACAACATTTCAAAATGTGATGAAATTGTAAAATGATCTTCTGATAGAACAGAAAACGTTGAGGAAAAAGGAAAAATTGCTCGTTAAGAGCAATTTCTTCTTTTCCCACAGTGTTTTCTCAAGTCGTCTGCAAAAAATGGGTAAAATGTCGTTATTCTTTGGTAATGGGTTAAACGCGTATCTTCGGAGTGAAGTGTTGAGGTTGACATATTTACTAAGCTGCTTCTTTATCTTTACCAACCCATCGCATTACCTGAGCAATTCCATTCATTGGTTTGATTTGAACGCCGGGCTTTGGTATTTGGTTCACTACCTCGCTTTATAGGAAATCACTGAACTCTAGGCCTGTGCGTTCAATAGATGGAGTGTCTGCAAGCGGGAGCGCCCACGATTATATGAACACTGGCTCGCAATCCGGCTAGATTGTAAGCAATGTTCTGTCAACCTACGCGCCCACGCGCGTCTCGTTGCATAAATACACAATTGATAGGGGGAGGTTTTGTAAAAATCTTTTAACCCTCTCCCAAACACCAAACTTTCGACTGCCCCAATTTGAAAGAGTTTGCAGACATCTTATCAAAATGTGATGAAATTGGAAAATCGTTGTCTGATAGGGTAGAAAACACTGTGGGAAAGGGAGAAATTGCTCGTTACGAGCAATTTTTTCCTTTCCCACAATATTTTCCAGAGTCGTCTGCAACGAAGTGGTTAAATGTCGTTATTGTTTGGTAATTGGTTAATAAACACCTTACATTAAATGTCTGTCTCGCAAAGGTTCACACAAGAATTTTCTCGTAAAGTAAATGTAAACGAAACGTACATCGAAAATCATCCGCAAAAATCGTAAACTTACTGGTACACGTAAACGCAAGGTTAGTCGTAAACGTAAATGTTTCTCGTAATTGTAAACGGTTAGTCGGATTATCTTGCGATAACCGGTTCATAATAATGAAGGAGGACCCTAGATTCAACTGCCTATAATGAATGGCCAAACTGGGTAGAACCATTGGCATTCCGTAAGTCAGTTTGGAGACTGTCTATCATCATTGGCGTATCTGCCTTAAGGCACTTTAGGAACGTCTCTACACTTCAGGAAGAAAACTAATGAAAAATTAGATACGTATCAGAAAGGGCCTATATTTCCTGCTTGAGCAAAATATATTTTTGTGCTTTGAAATACATGCCTTGACGCACCGGAGCGATTTCAGACTGCATTTCCCCAAGGGGGAGCATGCCCCTTGACCCCTAAGAATGACGTGCCAACACACTCATTTCAGTCAAGCTACGCCCCTGATCACGAAAAAGCCATATACCTTCCCCTTGAGTTGAACCCACGTACAGTGGGCCACGTGCTTTCATGTCCTATACGCTAACCACCAGGGGCCCGTTTTACTAAACAGTTTACGCTTAAGATTTGCGTAAGTCTAAAACAACAAGTCCTTTTATTTCAATATTTGGCAAGGCAATATTGCAAAGTAACACATCATTGGAATCGTCTCTCCGAGACGCTTCCAATGACGTGTCACATTGCAATATTGTACTTTCATTGAAGATATTATCCATGTTAATCAATTATGACTTACGCAAACATTTTCCGTAAGTTGTTTAGTAAAACGGGCCCCAGTTATGTTTCATAAGTCAGAAGGTTATGGAGATGTTGTTTTAACAGCCCCTTATTTACCCTATCACGGGATTAAGATCTTAGAAGTGAACTATGCAGCCCGTCATGTTGTGCATTATGCATACGTGTTTCAAGGTTTTTAATAGAAAAATTGTCTTTCATAATGACTTTTGAAGTATAACATAAAAACTGATGCGTTTGCAGTTGGATTACTTTACAACCATACCTTTTCACTCCAACCATACATCACGTTTAAGCTTATAAATTTATTAGATATGTTTATTATCAGAACACATCAGCGCAGAACAAAACAGAACATAAAAATATACAATGTACACTTTGATCAGCAATGTTGATTAAACGGCGAATCTTGGCAACCGTGTTTATTATTTCCCCTTTGGGAAAGCAGTCAATGGCTTCAAAATATACAGAGACACGAATGTGGATGGGCATCGTTCGACGAGGAAATCTTTTTGATACGCTCGGAAACGGTATAAAGAACAAACGAACCCGTTTTGCGGGTTTGCCTTTGAAAACTTTACAAATAATTGATTAAATTTGTCTATCTCTTCCACTGCTAACTCCTATCTCAAATAAATATGCCATTTTGTTTCGGTTTGATGGATTTGGAATGATAGAAGCTGTCGTTTACCTATAAAGAGATAAGGTTTTTGTTCAAAAGGAGATGGTGTTCGCATGGAGCAATTACCATGGTTATCTTTATTTATCGTTATCAATCTTGCAGGTCACATCGATGTGACATCCACGGGGCAAACATTCGTGACATAGTTGGCGAGTTTAGGTGATTACCGATATACCATTGGTAGCCTTTATAGTTCCGGACTTGAGCTTATACAGGGTTTCCGATTTCAGCGTTTCTGCAGAAGAGGCGTGGTTATAGTATTCAGAAAGTATCGCGCTATTGTTTGAAAGGTGCTTGTTCACAAAAGAGACAAGTCAAGATAAAAGGTCGATAAAAAATACAGTCTTTGTATTGTTGTTCGATAAACAATTAAAAGTAGCTTTTGAAAGCAAAAGAATTTCAGGAATCGTCAATCGTTCGAAGGATATAACGGTTTAGATGCTGTAGATCTCAAAAGCGATATATTTGGATTAAGACACATGTTAATAACTGTTTCCTAATCTTTAGCTGTATATTGATGCTTCATGAGTTAATTATGGTTTCAAAAGCTCATTTTGATTGAATACCAAACATCAAACTGTTTGTTTCAACAACATTTCATTTTGACTTGCTAACTTTATCTTCAAGCACATTTAAGCCTAATAAAAACCTGTTGAAACCGTGTTAAACGATAGTATAAAACCGACTTTTTGATACTCTCTGTATATTTACAGCTCGCACCTGTGATCGACATGCTTTTCAATTATCCCTTATAGTGCTGGAACCGACTTCATGCTTGTGCAAACAGGTTAGATCACAGGCCAGCCGCCAAGTAAACTGGCGGTTGGTCTGTGGTCTAACCTGTTTGCCACTCTGAGTATCTTTCCTTATCAAAATTAAGCGGATATATAAGGGTTTTGGAAAGCAGATATTACAAAAATCTATTTTTAGAACATTACCATGCATCATAAGGGTTAAATACCTTTGACCTCGATGTATTGAGTTAATTATCCGTAATGGACATATAATATAGATTGGGGACACACCTGTCAGATCAGTAGACATGTAGTAGTTTACCTTTGCAAATAATTACCATTTGAAGTATTTACGCAACCCTAATATACCTGTGGAGGCACATGTGAATCGACATACATTTGTTTTTAGCTCATTTAGAAAAGTGAAAAGATAAAAGCAATTGTTAACATCGAGGAAATAGGCGAATAGAAAACATACTTGTAATTTTGTCCTAACATATCGATAAACTTGTGTGATTTCATAAGTGCTTCAGAATTTAAATAGTTTAGTGCGTTAATAATGATGGATAATATAGCACTAGAGGTTTGTTTTGTTTATCATATCTAATTGACAAGTTTTTTAATGAAGCTTATGTTTGAAAATGGAAATATTTTGAATAAGTGTATTACGCCATGAACTGTCGGATCGGAATGGAGTTCAGAGACGTAGTGTACCTGTATATATCACATGAACATACTACTTTATGCATTGACTGTTTGTCTCATATAATATCCTTTTAATAAAGACAAAACATAGTACAAACTTATTTAGTATTCAACACTTCCTTACGTTTTTGACATTCTCCAATCTGCACACTAGTCATATGGAATTATTAATGAGACAATGAGCGGAAGGGAGACAATATGGTTATAAAAGTTTCATTATTTTTCATTATCTCCCTTCCATTCCTCAAACATACACGCATCAACATAATAGCAAACGATTTTGTTAAGAACACTTTTAATTGTGTGTCTTTTAGATTGATCTTTTATTAAGGAGAATCAGTGGCTTTCTTGATATGATTTGAATCCTTTCATCTTGTTTTATTATATCAAAGTATTCTTAATTTCTTTTTAGGCCGATCAACTAACGGAAGAACAGATTGCTGGTAAGTTAACACTTAGAACGTTTGGTTAATTGCTAAAAATAAATTTTGAGTCGTCTGCTTTCCAAGACCAATTTCCAAGTATTTGCTTAATTTTGATGGGGGTTACTCAGAGAAGCAACGAACGAACGAACGAACGAACGAACATTTTATTTAAGTGACATGTGTTATGTACAAACAACATATGATATACAAACAATTTAACAACACCCGGCCACGTTGGGCCTATAGGTCACTTTACAAAGTTTTAAACAAAAGTAAATAAGTTGAATATTCAACATATATATATGTACAAGACAGTGCATGGGAAGGAACGAGATTAAGGAATAGAAATGTAAAAACTAATTATAGATGATTGGTTCAACAGGTTCGATCACAGGCAAGCCGCCAATTGGCCTGAGTCTAACCTGTTTGCATAAGCATGAAGTCGGGTCTAGCACTGTAAGGGTTAATCCATTTCCCCACATAGAAATGCTTAACTGATCCAAATTAATGGCAGCAACAGACTTCAGCCAATTGCATGAATTGAGCACGGTTGAATTTGGTTGAAAAAAGGATAGAATTTTAACAAGGAGCGAATGCCATTTATGTCGAAGTGGTTTCTAAAGTCCTCTCTAGCAGATGCGACAAAGACAGGTATACTACTAGAGTACTGCAGTAAGATGTCTCTGCCGTTCAGGCATAGAAACACTGATTTCTAAAACAAATCTGAACAACATTTGCTGCGGAAAGTAGTTGAAATAAATGCGGAAAATAGTTGAAATAAACAGGTCTTGGAAAAAACTGTGCATGAAATTGTAGCTCGTTTACGATAACAGATTTAAGACTGGACGATAACATTTTTAGATTTAAGACTGAACGATAACATTGTTAGACTTAAGCCTGAACAATTACATTGTTAGATTTAAGACTGAACAATAACACTGTTAGATTTAAGACTTAACGATAACACTGTTAGATTTTAGACTGAACAATAACATTGGTAGATTTATGACTGAACGATACATTGGTAGATTTAAGACTGAACGAAAAAATTGTTAGATACAATACTGAACGATAACATTGTTAGATTTGAGACCGAACGATAACATAGTTAGAGTTTAGACTGAACGATAACATAGTTAGAGTTAGGACTGAACGCTAACATTGTTAGATTTTAGACCGAATGATAACATAGTTAGAGTTTAGACTGAACTATAACATTGTTAGGTTTAAGACCGAACGATAACATTGTTAGAGTTAAGACTGACCGATAACATTGCTAGAAATTCAAAACTGACCGATAACATTGCTAGATTTAAGATTGTACAATTACGTTGCTAGGTTTAAAACTGACCGATAACGTTGCTGGATTAAAAACTGACCGATAACACTGCTAGATTCAAGATTGAACGACAACATGGCTAGATTTAAGATTGAACGATTACATTGCTAGATTTAAGACTGAACGATTACATTGCTAGATTTAAGACTGATGACGAGAGAAAGTTTGCTTTTGATGCAGTGTCTTCTAAAATATCATACATCCCTCAATATTTGTGGTCGAGCGATGAAGATCTTAATTTGCCTGTTATAAAGATAAGATGGTTTGTTAGTCTATTTCTTCTTACCTTAATGGGCCATGTAATGGATAAAACACATGTTAACATTTATGCACATGCTTTCAACTAAAGAAACGACTTACCATTAAAACATAAAACGATGATGTTTGTACATTTTATGAAGCTGGCCTGAGCATGTGGATGGCTCGTTAAAATACCTCCGTATCATCAAGCCCCTACCCCACACGGATAGATGTGACCGGCCCAAACAGATAGCGACTTCAGACGATCAAAATTGAAAAACCAAAGCAAACTTTTGAACTTTCTTTTAAAACTATACAAGGGGTTGGAAAGGTCAACAAATAAAAAAACGTCATACACAACGAAATATTTTCAAAATAAGAATGAAAAGCATCGACAGTTCGTCCATTTCCCCATGAGCACTTACCAAAAGCGTGTACAAAGAAGATCGCCGCCTTTTGGCGGGAGGTCAATAACAAAATATTTGGTAAAAAATAATGTTCATAAAAATTATAAACCCTTGTCATGGTGGCCTTTGGAGACCTATTCAGCAAAAGTTCTATGGAATGAGGAATTAACAAATGGATAAGCTGATCATCATTAAAAACACACATGCTTCTTTTGTCGAACAATCTGTAAATGTTCTTGTTCGTTGTTTAACAGAGTTCAAAGAGGCGTTCAGTCTATTTGACAAAGATGGGGATGGCACCATTACCACCAAGGAACTGGGAACCGTTATGAGGTCCCTGGGACAAAATCCCACGGAGGCGGAACTCCAGGATATGATTAACGAAGTCGACGCTGATGGTGAGTATGTAGCAGAATCGAAACATACTCTTAGGTAATCGATCGATGCCTATGGAACCAAATGGTAGCATTAAATCCAAGGAGACAAGTCATTCAATTGACTAGCAATCTATTATGATGCTTGTTCATAGACGTGAGGAAATTTGGAAGTTTTTATTTTTAATTTATTTCAAACTGCACAAGAGCTGTACTGTGATATAATACACGATGAATAACAGTCATTGGAAGCGAAAATAACTTATTTTATAATTCTTTAAAATATGAATTCAGTGAAATAAAATGCATTTCAATCGCTAATCGAGGCATGGCTTTTGAGCTCTACCGCATATAAACTGTACATACTTAGATCAATTCACGCTTCCTGAAATATCTTTGATCTCAAAACTTTCTTTTAATTGTACATGTATATCAAACAATAATAAAAAGCTGTAATATTTTAACGGTATTTCATCTTGAAGTTTAAACGTTCTCTTCTCTGAACAAGCCAAGATGAGACAATACAACATTAATAAGAATGCATTTGGATGCAGAAATCATATCAATATTTTCAAATACAATGCCAAGATGAATGTATATTCTGTAAGCTATAAATATATTTTTGATATATATTGCTGAATAGAATTATTTTATGTTATATTATGTAATTTATGAATTATGAATCGATAGATGCAAACAGATAATTTTTTTTATCGCATTTGCTTTTTTAAGTATACGTTTGAAACCCCGCATTCTTCCATGCTTATTGAAGTTGTTTCTCATTAAATATCTAGTTTTGTCTTACTGCATTATTCATTTGTACAGCTTTTTTTATTGAATTCATGTCCAATGGTCCAATAGAAGGAAATTTACCGATTCATACCATCATTTTACAAGGGTAAGATGAGATGCCATTTCTCGCAACTGCCCTCCATAAATTTGAGTGTATAAGTGCACAATAAGCTGTTCCAATGTCCTGCCTGGGTTTTGAATCCTATCGGATAGTGTGAAATGGTACCATGTTAATGGGGGAAATTCTTAAGATTGAGAGCAAATACAAGCAGCATAAGCAGATATGGGCCGCGTCACGCGAAAAGGGGCACTCGGACATATAAAAAAGCGCTGACTCAGTTCTATCTTAGCGCTATTATTCCAGCATCTAGTCACGAAAGTTATCATTTGTATTTATTTAAAGGTATAACTGGATGTCCTCTAAGATGGCAAACAATGTAGCCCCAGACCAGCCGCCACGTCAGTGACGTGGCGGCTGGTCTGGGGCTACACTGTTTGCTATGTCCGAGTGCCCCTTTTCGCGTGACGGGGCCCATATGTTTTTCAATCGTCAACGTGCTTCGTAAAACAAAACCGTTTAAAGAGGGATGATATTTTAACAGATATCTTATAAAGTATCAAATAAAAGAAAGGTTTCCAACTTTTGCTACAACCCATATAGTATATACTGGTAGCAATTTAAATGTTATAACAGTTGTGTTTTAGTTTTTTTTTTTTTTATATGGGTTTTACATCACATCAACATTATTTCAGTTATGTAGCGATGCCCGACTATTAATGATGGAGGAAGACCCCACACTCAACAGCCCATAAGGGCTGGTCAAGGCGGGTAGAACCATCGGCATTCCGTAAGTCAGTCGGGAGACTGCCTCTCATGAAAATCCATATCCCTCTCAGGATTTGAACCCACGCGGAGAGGGGCCATGTGATTTCAAGTTCTGTACTCTAACCACTAGGCCACGGAGGCCCCTTTAGTTTTTTAGTTTTTAAGCTAAACACATACTCGATCAAAAACGGCTTAAATCGTGTTTTATACAAAGGCTGACTGAGTGGATGATAAAACATGCTAAATATTTCAGATTTATCAAATAACTAGTTTGTAATATTATTAAACGTTTCCCAAAACTACATCGGTAACCATGGCAATATTTCCATTCTTTCAAACAGGAAACGGAACCATCGATTTCCCAGAATTCCTCACCATGATGGCGCGTAAAATGAAGGACACGGATTCGGAGGAAGAAATAAGAGAAGCATTCCGAGTGTTCGACAAGGACGGGAACGGACAAATCAGCGCCGCCGAATTACGTCACGTGATGACGAACCTCGGGGAGAAGTTGACAGACGAAGAGGTGGACGAGATGATCCGGGAAGCAGACGTGGATGGAGACGGACAAGTTAACTATGACGGTAAGTGTGTGGCGATTTGTTTTTCATTTCTTTTTTTGAACTTATTTTGTGATATTTTAATATCTATTTTCATGGGTGGAGGCAGTGGACATCTTTCTTTACATAGTCCATCATATCACTTTTTTATAGGGGTAGATTAACTATGACGGTAAGTGTATGTCGGTTTTTTCTTTTTGTAACATATTTTGTAATATTATATCATCGAGGTATGTGAAGGTCGTGACCATTTTTCTTTACATAGTCAATTATATCACTTTTTTATAGGGGTCCTGCCAGACCTTAAAGGACAATGACGTATCTCATCCAATGTAGTCAATGCGATTAACTTATATTGAACAAATGAAACTTAGCTCTATCCCATTACCAAACAATTAGGACGTTTAACCAGGTTGTTGCAGACGACTCTAGAAAACAATGTGGGAAAAGGAGAAATTGCTCGTAACGAGCAATTTTTTCCTTTTCCCACAATATTTATGTCATCAGAAAGGAATTTTTCAATTTCATCACGTTTTGAAATGTCGTCTGCAACCTCTTTCAATTTGGGACAGTTGAAATTTGGCGTTTGGTAAAGACTTTAAAGAAATGTTAGATAAGATTAAATTGGTAAAGTACGAAGAGCGCACGAACAGAGCGAACGGATTATTGCTCTTTTTTAAATGAATTTATGGTATTAAGGGTGGTTACCGTGTGACAATGTCTGAAATGCTCTTTGTGTTGAATGCCAAATTGTATCATTTTATCAAAGATAAAGATGAAGAGTCATTAAAGATAAATTCGGGGATATCTTGTGTGAATTTCTCTTATTCAAGTTTTCTATAATGTCAAAGTATATGTATCATGCTCAACGAAATCGAATTGATTAACACCCGGTTTAAATGAATGAAAAGTTCTTCTGTAAATCCATGACTTTCTTGAAATATTTGTTGAAATTGGTATATAACATGTTATGCTTATAAAGCTATAAATATTATGTATGTATGTATTCGTCTGTTTTATTCGTCAGAAAAGTAAATCAGAAATAAACATCATTAGTACCATCAATATAGAAATAGAAGTGTGCAAATGAACTATTCTTTAAAGCCGAAACCCTTATAGTTTGACTCGAGACCTTTGTATAATTTTCATCTTTTTCCTTTTCAGAATTCGTTAAAATGATGACGTCAAAGTAACCACTTTCACCTCCATATCGCTGTGTTCAAGCAGGAAGTGTCAACCATCACAAGACCACGCCACCCTTTTCAATTCTAAAGCAATCCGTCCATCATTGAATCGTGAATGCACTCGCCTTCTTCTCGGAAAATTCTAACGGACATTCACAAAGTGCTTAATTCCAGGGTCATCTCTATGGCAGATTGTAATGTTAAAGAAACGTCATCTTGTGTTTTATTTTTTTTTTTAAAAATATATGGTTATATAAACCATCACCGAAATAAACTCGAAAAAAAAACCCCGAGAAAAACCGATACACTTTGGTGGATGGTTAACATTAACGATCAACGAGTTACCTTAAAGTTTGGGAAACAATGGCTACAACACAGTTTTAGTCAGAGTTTTTTTATGACTAGTTCTCTTTTGTGGCATTTACGATTGATCAGGAAGACAAAAAACCAAAGACAATATAAGAATGACAAAGTCTTATTGAAATGTATGATAACAAAAATTATGACCATAGACTATATCGCTCATTGATACCACAAAGTAAGGTGTGGACTATTGCTCTATGGATCTTCATATATACATGAGATAATCGTTAGCATCTACGTACAGAACAATGTAAAGTGTCTCAAGTAGTTGACACGTTGACACCGGGGTAATATAGCTTTCTGATTTCACGAACTGAAGTCACACATAAAGTGCACATCTTTTCTACCTATTTAACATTTCTCCTCTATTTCTTTCTTCGTACTTCCACGTAAATAAGTTTCTATCTGATCAAAATAAATCATCATTGAATTGAAATATTCGGTAATGAATTCAATTGGGTGAGTTCTTTTCCATTCATAAACAAATGCACCGAGACGTTTAGCATTCTACAATTTTGAAAGAAAACATGGGTAACAGGATGACAAATTCATCATCGTGACTTATCACGGTTTATTAACATTTCCCTAATTTATACAATTTACAAGAGAACTAAATATAATTGAATTATTGGACACTTTCAGTTTACTAACATTCGCTTTCTGAAACAATGCAGGGTGAAGCTAAGTCTTGTTTATATGTTATACATATCTTTCTTTTGTAATACGACATTTTATATATTTTTTATTAAAGCTCTACAGTTGGGCCTCTGTCACAGAAAGACATATGTTTGTTATTTTGTTCTTACGTGTATACGAATAACCCGGCGTTGACGATTTTCATAAATCTGAAACGAACCCAGCGAATGATCCCCTTGGTAACACAATCACATCCGATCAGGGAAAACACTGTCGTCCACCGATCGGTTGTGCTGTCTATTTATTAACTCCTCTATGCTCTAATTAAAAATACAATCGATTTACAAACGTCACTTTTATCACACCAGCGAAACGGCTCTTGCTTAGTTCTAACCCGTGAGAGATACAAGGGCAAGGTAAATCCGGTAGGAATAGCCTTCATCCCACCGTTTCCGCCAATGTAACGAACCGTGCAAATAAACCTCCAAGAGACACCACCACATTTTGTTACGTAGCCACCTCACTCTCTACAGCATAGCAACAATCAATCAGTACAAGATGTAACCGCTGCCTTACTGAGCCGACTTTTTAGTACAGTGGTTATGTCTTGGACTGTCACCCGGGAGAACCGGGATCGAATCCCCACAGGAGACATAAAATCCAAAGTGGATTTCTCTAGCTATGCTTCGTTGCGGACATTGTTCGTAAGAATGTGCACAATCGTTCCACAAACGCTACGTTACTCCCACCGACGAGAACACTCGTTCCAAGTCCTAACACATTGGAGATACGAGGGTAGGTAACTCACTTAAGAAGCCTTCATCATATCGCTTCCACCCACAAATGCAATGAACACAGTAAATAACCCTCTAAGAAGGCATTAGATTAGCAAATTTGCACCGTTACTCCCATCTTTGAGAAGACCCGTACCGTCCCTATCATTGAAGATACGTTGGTAAGGCAACTCCGGTAGATGAAACCTTCATATAACCACTTCCACCAATGTAACGAACCGAGCAAATTAGCCTTTCAAAGACACAGTCACATCCGATCAATGAAAAACACTGTAGTCCATAGATCAGTTGTGCTGTCTATCTATATACATGTATGTTTTCTTTAATAATGCATAAGATCATGAAGTTTTCATAATTGTTCCGAGAACGTTACATAAATGCCTACCGAGAAGACTCGTCTCGAGTCTTAGCCCGTGTGAGATACGTGGCAAGGTAACTCCGGTAGTAATCTTCATCCCACCGCGGCCACCTACCAATGAACTGAACCGAGCAGATAAACCTCTAAAAACACAATCACAACTGATCAGTAGAAAACACGGTCGTCCATAGATCAGTTGTGCTGTCTACTTATATACATCTATGCTCCCTTTAACCCATTACCAAAAAATATAAACATTTGACCAGTTGGTTGCAGATGACTCTTGAAAACATTGTTGGGAAAAAGAGAAATTGCTCTTAACAAGCAATTTCTCATTTCCCCACAAAATTCTCGACCATATCAGAAGATTATTTTTTAAATTTCATCCATTTTTGAAATGTTGTCTGTAAACTCTTTCAATTTGGGACAGTCGAAAATTTGGCGTTTGGTAAAGGGTTAACAGTGCGTTAGGTTCTCAAAAAGGAACACTAGTATTACAAACGTTCTACATTTTCCAAATAAAGGTTTGTATGAAGTGTTTGACTTGCTGCCCTACCCCCCTATACGAAACTACAACGCAGTTGTTGCTGCACAATTCTTAGACCCTGCAGAGAATTTCGTGTCAAATGATGTACAACCATCACCCGTTGACTGGGATTTCTCTACCGAGAGTTAGACGTAACGCCATTATAAACCATGGAATAACATTCACCACAAGAACTGGGAAGTTGATGGTCGGAACCACAGGTGCTTGAAATAATCTTCGATAATATATATGCTCTATATGCTATATAAGAGAAAAGGTATACAACGGCGATCTGACACCCGCTCCGATAAAACACCCAAAAGTCACTTAAAATTGACAGGATCTCAAAAACCTCTACTGCAGCGTGTCTAGGAATGATTTTTCTTTTCAAAAAAATTTACGCATATTTTTGTGAAACTCTTTGCTGTTTCTGATTGCTTTGACGGATTTTGATAAAACAAAAAGTGTTTTTGGAAAGAAAAATCATTCCTAGACACGCTGCAGTAGAGGTTTTTGAGATCCTGTCAATTTTAAGTGACTTTTGGGTGATTTATCGGAGCGGGTGTCAGATCGCCGTTGTATACCTTTTCTCTTATATAGTATATAGAGCATATATTGGGATATTATCGAAGATTGTTTCAAGCACCTGTGGTCGGAACATGGCGTATATAAAATAGTAAAAAACAAAGTAATCTGCTGAAAATAGCAAATGTACCTGTGGCGCTGCCATCTTGTTCGCACCTTTTTCGTAAACTTTGGTCATGTGATCACCCCACCTGAGGACAATTTGTTTTCGAATAACATAATATTTCGAATTCAAACGGGTCATTGTGATATTTTATTTCCTTCTTACAAAATAATTTAATTGGGTATGAGTGTCATGGACCCAGTTAAAGAAATAGATCAACGCTGATATTACATGACGCTTCCGAGAGTAACCCATTACTATTTATAAACCAAGCCTTTCAATCTACTTCACACACTAGCTGCCAATTCAATTGTTTTTAGAATAACAATTTATGAAATATATGTGTACATATAATTTGAATTGACGAAAGACGAACTGGCGTCTGCCTTCACACGTAGAAACCTATTCGAATTGCGAACTGCAAACTGTCAGCTATCTCCAATGTATTCTACATACAGTATACGGCGAATAGCGAACTGCGAACTGTCAGCCAGCTTCACAACCAGTTGCCGATTCAAATTTTACCGAATGAAGTCCATAAGTGAATCGGCTTCGAAAAGCGAACTGCGAACTGTCAACCAGGTTCACACTCAGCTGCCAATTCAAAATAGTGTTTTATGTTGATCATTATTCAATCCCTTACGAATCGCGAACTGCAAACTGTCAGCCAGCTTCACAACCAGTTGCCGATTCATATTTTACCAGATGAAGTTCCATAAGTGAATCGGCTTTGAATAGCGAACTGCGAACTGTCAGCTAGATTCACATTCAGCTGCCAATTCAGATTTTATTAGATCCAATACAATAAGTGTATCTGCTTCGAATAGCGAACTGCAAACTGGCAACCAGGTTCACACTCAGCTGCCAATTCAAAATATTGTTTTATGTTGATCAGTATTCAATCCCTTACGAATCGCGAACTGCAAACTGTCAGCCAGCTTCACAACCAGTTGCCTATTCATATTTTACCGGATGAAGTTCCATAAGTGAATAGGCTTTGAATAGCGAACTGCAAACTGGCAACCAGGTTCACACTCAGCTGCCAATTCAAAATATTGTTTTATGTTGATCTTTATTTAATCCCTTACGAATCGCGAACTGCAAACTGTCAGCCAGCTTCACAACCAGTTGCCGATTCATATTTTACCGGATGAAGTTCCATAAGTGAATCGGCTTTGAATAGCGAACTGCAAACTGTCAACTAGATTCACATTCAGCTGCCAATTCAGATATTATTGGATCGAATACAATAAGTGAATCTGCTTCGAATAGCGAACTGCAAACTGGCAACCAGGTTCACACTCAGCTTCCAATTCAAAATAGTGTTTTATGTTGATCATTATTCAATCCCTTACGAATCGCGAACTGCAAACTGTCAGCCAGCTTCACAACCAGTTGCCGATTCATATTTTACCGGATGAAGTTCCATAAGTGAATAGGCTTTGAATAGCGAACTGCAAACTGGCAACCAGGTTCACACTCAGCTGCCAATTCAAAATATTGTTTTATGTTGATCATTATTCAATCCCTTACGAATCGCGAACTGCAAACTGTCAGCCAGCTTCACAACCAGTTGCCGATTCATATTTTACCGGATGAAGTTCAACAAGTGAATCGGCTTTGAATAGCGAACTGCGAACTGTCAACTAGATTCACATTCAGCTGCCAATTCAGATATTATTGGATCGAATACAATAAGTGAATCTGCTTCGAATAGCGAACTGCAAACTGGCAACCAGGTTCACACTCAGCTGCCAATTCAAAATAGTGTTTTATGTTGATCATTATTCAATCCCTTACGAATCGCGAACTGCAAAATGTCAACCAGCTTCACAACTATTTGCCGATTCATATTTTACCGGATGAAGTTCCATAAGTGAATAGGCTTTGAATAGCGAACTGCGAACTGTCAACTAGATTCACATTCAGCTGCCAATTCAGATTTTATTGGATCGAATACAATATGTGAATCTGCTTCGAACAGCGAACTGCAAACTGGCAACCAGGTTCACACTCAGCTGCCAATTCAAAATATTGTTTTATGTTGATCTTTATTCAATCCCTTACGAATCGCGAACTGCAAACTGTCAGCCAGCTTCACAACCAGTTGCCGATTCATATTTTACCGGATGAAGTTCCATAAGTGAATCGGCTTTGAATAGCGAACTGCAAACTGTCAACTAGATTCACATTCAGCTGCCAATTCAGATTTTATTGGATCGAATACAATAAGTGAATCTGCTTCGAATAGCGAACTGCAAACTGGCAACCAGGTTCACACTCAGCTGTCCAATTCAAAATAGTGTTTTATGTTGATCATTATTCAATCCCTTACGAATCGCGAACTGCAAACTGTCAGCCAGCTTCACAACCAGTTGCCGATTCATATTTTACCGGATGAAGTTCCATAAGTGAATAGGCTTTGAATAGCGAACTGCAAACTGGCAACCAGGTTCACACTCAGCTGCCAATTCAAAATATTGTTCTATGTTGATAATTATTCAATCCCTTACGAATCGCGAACTGCAAACTGTCAGCCAGCTTCACAACCAGTTGCCGATTCATATTTTACCGGATGAAGTTCAACAAGTGAATCGGCTTTGAATAGCGAACTGCGAACTGTCAACTAGATTCACATTCAGCTGCCAATTCAGATTTTATTGGATCGAATACAATAAGTGAATCTGCTTCGAATAGCGAACTGCAAACTGGCAACCAGGTTCACACTCAGCTGCCAATTCAAAATATTGTTTTATGTTGATCATTATTCAATCCCTTACGAATCGCGAACTGCAAACTGTCAGCCAGCTTCACAACCAGTTGCCGATTCATATTTTACCGGATGAAGTTCCATAAGTGAATAGGCTTTGAATAGCGAACTGCAAACTGGCAACCAGGTTCACACTCAGCTGCCAATTCAAAATATTGTTCTATGTTGATCATTATTCAATCCCTTACGAATCGCGAACTGCAAACTGTCAGCCAGCTTCACAACCAGTTGCCCATTCATATTTTACCGGATGAAGTTCAACAAGTGAATCGGCTTTGAATAGCGAACTGCGAACTGTCAACTAGATTCACATTCAGCTGCCAATTCAGATTTTATTGGATCGAATACAATAAGTGAATCTGCTTCGAATAGCGAACTGCAAACTGGCAACCAGGTTCACACTCAGCTGCCAATTCAAAATAGTGTTTTATGTTGATCATTATTCAATCCCTTACGAATCGCGAACTGCAAACTGTCAAGCCAGCTTCACAACCAGTTGCCGATTCATATTTTACCGGATGAAGTTCCATAAGTGAATCGGCTTTGAATAGCGAACTGCGAACTGTCAACTAGATTCACATTCAGCTGCCAATTCAGATTTTATTGGATCGAATACAATAAGTGAATCTGCTTCGAATAGCGAACTGCAAACTGGCAACCAGGTTCACACTCAGCTGCCAATTCAAAATATTGTTTTATGTTGATCATTATTCAATCCCTTACGAATCGCGAACTGCAAACTGTCAGCCAGCTTCACAACCAGTTGCCGATTCATAATTTACCGGATGAAGTTCCATAAGTGAATCGGCTTTGAATAGCGAACTGCAACTGTCAACTAGATTTACATTCAGCTGCCAATTCAGATATCATTGGATCGAATACAATAAGTGAATCTGCTTCGAATAGCGAACTGCAAACTGGCAACCAGGTTCACACTCAGCTGCCAATTCAAAATATTGTTTTATGTTGATCATTATTCAATCCCTTACGAATCGCGAACTGCAAACTGTCAGCCAGCTTCACAACCAGTTGCCGATTCATATTTTACCTGATGAAGTTCCATAAGTGAATAGGCTTTGAATAGCGAACTGCAAACTGGCAACCAGGTTCACACTCAGCTGCCAATTCAAAATATTGTTCTATGTTGATCATTATTCAATCCCTTACGAATCGCGAACTGCAAACTGTCAGCCAGCTTCACAACAAGTTGCCCATTCATATTTTACCGGATGAATTTCAACAAGTGAATCGGCTTTGAATAGCGAACTGCGAACTGTCAACTAGATTCACACTCAGCTGCCAATTCAGATTTTATTGGATCGAATACAATAAGTGAATCTGCTTCGAATAGCGAACTGCAAACTGGCAACCAGGTTCACACTCAGCTGCCAATTCAAAATATTGTTTTATGTTGATCTTTATTCAATCCCTTACGAATCGCGAACTGCAAACTGTCAGCCAGCTTCACAACCAGTTGCCGATTCATATTTTACCGGATGAAGTTCCATAAGTGAATGGGCTTTGAATAGCGAACTGCGAACTGTCAACTAGATTCACATTCAGCTGCCAATTCAGATTTTATTGGATCGAATACAATAAGTGAATCTGCTTCGAATAGCGAACTGCAAACTGGCAACCAGGTTCACACTCAGCTGCCAATTCAAAATATTGTTTTATGTTGATCATTATTCAATCCCTTACGAATCGCGAACTGCAAACTGTCAGCCAGCTTCACAACCAGTTGCCGATTCATATTTTACCGGATGAAGTTCCATAAGTGAATAGGCTTTGAATAGCGAACTGCAAACTGGCAGCCAGGTTCACACTCGGCTGCAATTCAAAATATTGTTCTATGTTGATAATTATTCAATCCCTTACGAATCGCGAACTGCAAACTGTCAGCCAGCTTCACAACCAGTTGCCCATTCATATTTTACCGGATGAAGTTCAACAAGTGAATCGGCTTTGAATAACGAACTGCGAACTGTCAACTAGATTCACATTCAGCTGCCAATTCAGATATTATTGGATCGAATACAATAAGTGAATCTGCTTCGAATAGCGAACTGCAAACTGGCAACCAGGTTCACACTCAGCTGCCAATTCAAAATATTGTTTTATGTTGATCATTATTCAATCCCTTACGAATCGCGAACTGCAAACTGTCAGCCAGCTTCACAACCAGTTGCCGA
This sequence comes from Cerastoderma edule, assembly GCA_947846245.1. NCBI lineage: Eukaryota > Metazoa > Mollusca > Bivalvia > Cardiida > Cardiidae > Cerastoderma > Cerastoderma edule. The sequence continues at coordinate 17,917,995 of OX401404.1, forward strand.
TTCATATTTTACCGGATGAAGTTCCATAAGTGAATAGGCTTTGAATAGCGAACTGCAAACTGGCAACCAGGTTCACACTCAGCTGCCAATTCAAAATATTGTTCTATGTTGATCATTATTCAATCCCTTACGAATCGCGAACTGCAAACTGTCAGCCAGCTTCACAACCAGTTGCCGATTCATATTTTACCGGATGAAGTTCAACAAGTGAATCGGCTTTGAATAGCGAACTGCGAACTGTCAACTAGATTCACATTCAGCTGCCAATTCAGATTTTATTGGATCGAATACAATAAGTGAATCTGCTTCGAATGGCGAACTGCAAACTGGCAACCAGGTTCACACTCAGCTGCCAATTCAAAATATTGTTTTATGTTGATCATTATTCAATCCCTTACGAATCGCGAACTGCAAACTGTCAGCCAGCTTCACAACCAGTTGCCGATTCATATTTTACCGGATGAAGTTCCATAAGTGAATCGGCTTTGAATAGCGAACTGCGAACTGTCAACTAGATTCATATTCAGCTTCCAATTCAGATTTTATTGGATCCAATACAATAAGTGAATCTGCTTCGAATAGCGAACTGCAAACTGGCAACCAGGTTCACACTCAGCTGCCAATTCAAAATAGTGTTTTATGTTGATCATTATTCAATCCCTTGCTAATCGCGAACTGCAAACTGTCAGCCAGCTTCACAACCAGTTGCCCATTCATATTTTTACGGATGAAGTTCCATAAGTGAATCGGCTTTGAATAGCGAACTGCGAACTGTCAACTAGATTCACATTCAGCTGCCAATTCAGATTTTTTTGGATCGAATACAATAAGTGAATCTGCTTCGAATAGCGAACTGCAAACTGGCAACCAGGTTCACACTCAGCTGCCAATTCAAAATAGTGTTTTATGTTGATCATTATTCAATCCCTTACGAATCGCGAACTGCAAACTGTCAGCCAGCTTCACAACCAGTTGCCCATTCATATCTTACCGGATGAAGTTCCATAAGTGAATTGGCTTTGAATAGCGAACTGCGAACTGTCAACTAGATTCACATTCAGCTGCCAATTCAAATTTTATTGGATCGAATACAATAAGTGAATCTGCTATGAATAGCGAACTGTAAACTGGCAACCAGGTTCACACTCAGCTGCCAATTCAAAATAGTGTTTTATGTTGATCATTATTCAATCCCTTACGAATCGCGAACTGCAAACTGTCAGCCAGCTTCACAACACCAGTTGCCGATTCATATTTTACCGGATGAAGCTCAACAAGTGAATCGGCTTTGAATAGCAAATTGCGAACTGTCAACTAGATTCACATTCAGATGCCAATTCGGATTTTATTGGATCAAATACAATAAGTGAATCTGCTTCGAATAGCGAACTGCAAACTGGCAACCAGGTTCACACTCAGTTGCCAATTCAAAATATTGTTTTTTTGTTGATCATTATTCAATCCCTTACGAATCGCGAACTGCAAACTGTCAGCCAGCTTCTCAACCAGTTGCCGATTCATATTTAACTGGATGAAGTTCGACAAGTGAATCGGCTTTGAATAGCGAACTGCGAACTGTCAACTAGATTCACATTCAGCTGTCAATTCAGATTTAATTGGATCGAATGCAATTATTGAATCTGCTTTGAATAGCGAACAGCAAACTGGCAACCAGGTTCACACTCAGCTGCCAATTCAAAATATTGTTTTATGTTGATCATTATTCAATCCCTTACGAATCGCGAACTGCAAACTGTCAGCCAGGTTTACAACCAGTTGCCGATTCAATTTTTTTGAAGAATTTCAATAGGTGAATCGGCTTTGAATAGCGAACTGCGAACTCTCAGCCAGCTTCACAACCAGTTGCCGATTCATATTTTACCGGATGAAGTTCAATAAGTGAATCGGTCTTGAATAGCAAAATGCGAACTTTCAACCAGGTTCACACTCAGCTGCCAATTCAAAATATTGTTTTATGTTGATCTTTATTCAATCCCTCACGAATCGCGAACTGCAAACTGTCAGCCAGCTTCTCAACCAGTTGCTGATTCATATTTAACCGGATGAAGTTCGACAAGTGAATCGGCTTTGAATAGCAAACTGCGAACTGTCAACTAGATTCACATTCAGCTGTCAATTCAGATTTTATTGGATCGAATGCAATAATTGAATCTGCTTCGAATAGCGAACTGCAAACTGGCAGCCAGGTTCACACTCAGCTGCCAATTCAAAATATTGTTTTATGTTGATCATTATTCAATCCCTTACGAATCGCGAACTGCAAACTGTCAGCCAGGTTTACAACCAGTTG
>OX401404.1:17925305-17940305 GCA_947846245.1 Cerastoderma edule
GGCTTTTTTACCTCTGGCATTTTTACCACTGGCATTTTTACCTACATTCGTCTTATAAGCCTCATTGAGGCCTGAGCATAGAGCGGATTAGTTACTGCTACTAAACTATAGTCAAAATTATAACTTTTTTTAAAAAAGAACCTCGAACTTGTTGGAGAATTTCAATTGGATATTTAACTTCAGTAGCAACCCTCTTATGTATTATGTGTGGAACATCAGTTTGCAGTTCGCTTTTCGAAGCAGATTCACTTATTGTATTCGATCCCAAAAAATCTGAATTGGCAGCTGAATGTGAATCTAGTTGACAGTTCGCAGTTCTCTATTCAAAGCCCATGCACTTATTGAACTTCATCCCATACACTTTGAATCGGCAACTGGTTGTGAACCTGGCTGACAGTTTGCAGTTCACGATTCGTAAGGGGTTGAATAATGATCAACATAAAACAATATTTCGAATTGGCAGCTGAGTGTGAACGTGGTTCACAGTTTGCCGTTCGCTATTCGAAGCAGATTCACTCATTGAACTTCATCAAAAAAAAATTTGAATCGGCAACTGGTTGTGAACCTGGCTGACATTTCGCAGTTTGCTATTCAAAGCCGATTCACTTATTCAACTTCATCAAAAAAAATTGAATCGGCAACTGGTTGTGAACCTGGCTGACAGTTTGCAGTTCGCAATTTGTAAGGGATTGAAGAATGATCAACATAAAACAATAGTTTGAATTGGCAGCTGAGTGTGAACCTGGTTGCCAGTTTGCACTTCGCTATTCGAAGCAGATTCACTTATTGTATTCGATCCAATAAAATCTGAATTGGCAGCTGAATGTGAATCTAGTTGACAGTTCGCAGTTCGCTATTCAAAGCCGATTCACTAATGGAACTTCATCCGGTAAAACATGAATCGGCAACTGGTTGTGAAACTGGCTGACAGTTTGCAGTTCGCGATTCGTAAGGGATTGAATAATGATCAACATAAAACACTATTTTGAATTGGCAGCTGAGTGTGAACCTGGTTGCCAGTTTGCAGTTCGCTATTCGAAGCAGATTCACTTATTGTATTCGATCCAATAAAATCTGAATTGGCAGCTGAATGTGAATCTAGTTGACGGTTCGCAGTTCGCTATTCAAAGCTGATTCACTTGTTGAACTTCATCCGGTAAAATATGAATCGGCAACTGGTTGTGAAGCTGGCTGACAGTTTGCAGTTCGCGATTCGTAAGGGATTGAATAATGATCAACACAGAACAATATTTTGAATTGGCAGCTGAGTGTGAACCTGGTTGCCAGTTTGCAGTTCGCTATTCAAAGCCTATTCACTAATGGAACTTCATCCGGTAAAATATGAATCGGCAACTGGTTGTGAAGCTGGCTTACAGTTTGCAGTTCGCGATTCGTAAGGGATTGAATAATGATCAACATAAAACACTATTTTGAATTGGCAGCTGAGTGTGAACCTGGTTGCCAGTTTGCAGTTCGCTATTCGAAGCAGATTCACTTATTGTATTGGATCCAATAAAATCTGAATTGGCAGCTGAATGTGAATCTAGTTGATAGTTCGCAGTTCGCTATTCAACGCCGATTCACTTATGGAACTTCATCCGGTAAAATATGAATCGGCAACTGGTTGTGAAGCTGGCTGACAGTTTGCAGTTCGCGATTCGTAAGGGGTTGACTAATGATCAACATAAAACAATATTTTGAATTGGCAGATGAGTGTGAACCTGGTTGCCGGTTTGCAGTTCGCTATTCGAAGCAGATTCACTTATTGTATTCGATCCAATAAAGTCTGAATTGGCAGCTGTATGTGAATCTAGTTGACAGTTCGCAGTTCGCTATTCAAAGCCGATTCATTTGTTGAACTTCATCCGGTAAAATATGAATCGGCAACTGGTTGTCAAGCTGGCTGACAGTTTGCAGTTCACGATTCGTAAGGGATTGAATAACGATCAACATAAAACAATATTTTGAATTTGCAGCTGAGTGTGAACCTGGTTGCCAGTTTGCAGTTCGCTATTCGAAGCAGATTCACTTATTGTATTCGATCAAATAAAATCTGAATTGGCAGCTGAATGTGAATCTAGTTGACAGTTCGCAGTTCGCTATTCAAAGCCGTTTCACTTATGGAACTTCATCCGGTAAAATATGAATTGGCAACTGGTTGTGAAGCTGGCTGACAGTTTGCAGTTCGCGATTCGTAAGGGATTGAATAATAATCAACATAAAACAATATTTTGAATTGGCAGCTGAGTGTGAACCTGGTTGCCAGTTTGCAGTTCGCTATTCGAAGCAGATTCACTTATTGTATTCGATTCAATAAAATTTGAATTGGCAGCTGAATGTGAATCTAGTTGACAGTTCGCAGTTCGCTATTCAAAGCCGATTCACTTATGGAACTTCATCCGGTAAAGCATGAATGGGCAACTGGTTGTGAAGCTGGCTGACAGTTTGCAGTTCGCGATTCGTAAGGGATTGAATAATGATCAACATAAAACACTATTTTGAATTAGCAGCTGAGTGTGAACCTGGTTGCCAGTTTGCAGTTCGCTATTCGAAGCAGATTCACTTATTGTATTCGATCCAATAAAATCTGAATTGGCAGCTGAATGTGAATCTAGTTGACAGTTTGCAGTTCGCTATTCAAAGCCTATTCACTTATGGAACTTCATCCGGTAAAATATGAATCGGCAACTGGTTGTGAAGCTGGCTGACAGTTTGCAGTTCGTGATTCGTAAGGGATTGAATAATGATCAACATAAAACACTATTTTTAATTGGCAGCTGAGTGTGAACCTGGTTGCCAGTTTGCAGTTCGCTATTCGAAGCAGATTCACTTATTGTATTCGATCCAATAAAAACTGAATTGGCAGCTGAATGTGAATCTAGTTGACAGTTCGCAGTTCGCTATTCAAAGCCGATTCACTTATAGAACTTCATCCGGTAAAACATGAATGGGCAACTGGTTGTGAAGCTGGCTGACAGTTTGCAGTTCCCGATTCGTAAGGGATTGAATAATGATCAGCATAAAACAATATTTTGAATTGGCAGCTGAGTGTGAACCTGGTTGCCAGTTTGCAGTTCGCTATTCGAAGCCGATTCACTTGTTGAACTTCATCCGGTAAAATATGAATCGGCAACTGGTTGTGAAGCTGGCTGACAGTTTGCAGTTCGCGATTCGTAAGGGATTGAATAATGATCAACATAGAACAATATTTTGAATTAGCAGCTGAGTGTGAACCTGGTTGCCAGTTTGCAGTTCGGTATTCAAAGCCTATTCACTTATGGAACTTCATCCGGTAAAATATGAATCGGCAACTGGTTGTGAAGATGGCTGACAGTTTGCAGTTCGCGATTCGTAAGGGATTGAATAATGATCAACATAAAACAATATTTTGAATTGGCAGCTGAGGGTGAACCTGGTTGCCAGTTTGCAGTTCGCTTTTCGAAGCAGATTCACTTATTGTATTCGATCCAATAAAATCTGAATTGGCAGCTGAATGTGAATCTAGTTGACAGTTCGCAGTTCGCTATTCAAAGGTGATTCACTTATTGAACTTCATCCGGTAAAATATGAATCGGCAACTTCTAGTTTGTGAAGCTGGCTGACAGTTTGCAGTTCGCGATTCATAAGGGATTGATTAATGATCAACATAAAACAATATTTTGAATTGGCAGCTGAGTGTGAACCTGGTTGCCAGTTTGCAGTTCGCTATTCGAAGCAGATTCACTTATTGTATTCGATCCAATAAATTCTGAATTGGCAGCTGAATGTGAATCTAGTTGACAGTTCGCAGTTCGTTATTCAAAGCCGAATCACTTATGGAACTTCATCCGGTAAAATATGAATCGGCAACTGGTTGTGAAGCTGGCTGACAGTTTGCAGTTCGCGATTCGAAAGGGATTGAATAATGATCAACATAAAACAATATTTTGAATTGGCAGCTGAATGTGAATCTAGTTGACAGTTCCGCAGTTCGCTATTCAAAGCCGATTCACTTATCACTTCATGAACTTCATCAAAAAAATATGAATCGGCAACTGGTTGTGAAGCTGGCTGACAGTTTGCAGTTCGCGATTCGTAAGGGATTGAAGAATGATCAACATAAAACAATATTTTGAATTGGCAGCTGAGGGTGAACCTGGTTGCCAGTTTGCAGTTCGCTATTCGAAGCAGATTCACTTATTGTATTCGATCCAATAAAATCTGAATTGGCTGCTGAATGTGAATCTAGTTGACAGTTCGCAGTTCGCTATTCAAAGCCGATTCACTTATGGAACTTCATCCGGTAAAATATGAATCGGCAACTGGTTGTGAAGCTGGCTGACAGTGTGCAGTTCGCGATTCGCAAGGGATTGAATAATGATCAACATAAAACAATATTTTGAATTGGCAGCTGAATGTGAATCTAGTTGACAGTTCGCAGTTCGCTATTCAAGCCGATTCACTTATTGAACTTAATCCGGTAAAATATGAATCGGCAACTGGTTGTGAAGCTGGCTGACAGTTTGCAGTTCGCGATTCGTAAGGGATTGAATAATGATCAACATAGAACAATATTTTGAATTGGCATCTGAGTGTGAACCTGGTTGCCAGTTTGCAGTTCGCTATTCAAAGCCTATTCACTTATGGAACTTCATCCGGTAAAATATGAATCGGCAACTGGTTGAGAAGCTGGCTGACAGTTTGCAGTTCGCGATTCGTAAGGGATTGAATAATGATCAACATAAAACAATATTTTGAATTGGCAGCTGAGAGTGAACCTGGTTGCCAGTTTGCAGTTCGCTATTCGAAGCAGATTCACTTATTGTATTCGATCCAATAAAATCTGAATTGGCAGCTGAATGTAAATCTAGTTGACAGTTCGCAGTTCGCTATTCAAAGCCGATTCACTTGTTGAACTTCATCCGGTGAAATATGAATCGGCAACTGGTTGTGAAGCTGGCTGACAGTTTGCAGTTCGCGATTCGTAAGGGATTGAATAATGATCAGCATAGAACAATATTTTGAATTGGCAGCTGAGTGTGAACCTGGTTGCCAGTTTGCAGTTCGCTATTCGAAGCAGATTCACTTATGGTATTTGATCCAATAAAATCTGAATTGGCAGCTGAATGTGAATCTAGTTGACAGTTCGCAGTTCGCTATTCAAAGCCGATTCACTTATGGAACTTCATCCGGTAAAATATGAATCGGCAACTGGTTGTGAAGCTGGCTGACAGTTTGCAGTTCGCGATTCGTAAGGGATTGAATAATGATCAACATAAAACAATATTTTGAATTGGCAGCTGAGGGTGAACCTGGTTGCCAGTTTGCAGTTCGCTATTCGAAGCAGATTCACTTATTGTATTGGATCTAATAAAATCTGAATTGGCAGCTGAATGTGAATCTAGTTGACAGTTCGCAGTTCGCTATTCAAAGCCGATTCACTTATGGAACTTCATCCGGTAAAATATGAATGGGAAACTGGTTGTGAAGCTGGCTGACGGTTTGCAGTTCGCGATTCGTAAGGGATTGAATAATGATCAACATAAAACAATATTTTGAATTGGCAGCTGAGTGTGAACCTGGTTGCCAGTTTGCAGTTCGCTATTCGAAGCAGATTCACTTATTGTATTAGATCCAATAAAATATTAATTGGCAGCTGAATGTGAATCTAGTTGACAGTTCGCAGTTCGCTATTCAAAGCCGATTCACTTATGGAACTTTGTACGGTAAAATATGAATCGGCAACAGGTTGTGAAGCTGGCTGACAGTTTGCAGTTCGCGATTCGTAAGGGATTAAATAATGATCAACATAAAACAATATTTTGAATTGGCAGCTGAGTGTGAACCTGGTTGCCAGTTTGCAGTTCGCTATTCGAAGCAGATTCACTTATTGTATTAGATCCAATAAAATCTGAATTGGAAGCTGAATATGAATCTAGTTGACAGTTCCCAGTTTGCTATTCAAAGCCGATTCATTTATGGAACTTCATCCGGTAAAATATGAATCGGCAACTGGTTGTGAAGCTGGCTGACAGTTTGCAGTTTGCGATTCGTAAGGGATTAAATAATGATCAACATAAAACAATATTTTGAATTGGCAGCTGAGTGTGAACCTGGTTGCCAGTTTGCAGTTCGCTATTCGAAGCAGATTCACTTATTGTATTCGATCCAATAAAATTTGAATTGGCAGCTGAATGTGAATCTAATTGACAGTTTGCAGTTCGCTATTCAAAGCAGATTCACTTGTTGAACTTCATCCGGTAAAATATGAATGGGCAACTGGTTGTGAAGCTGGCTGACAGTTTGCAGTTCGCATTCAGAAGGGATTGAATAATGATCAACATAAACACTATTTTGAATTGGCAGCTGAGTGAACCTGGTTGACAGTTCGCAGTTCGTTTTTCGAAGCCGATCTACTCTATGGACTTATTCGGTAAAATGGAATCGCTAAACTGGTTGTGAAGCTGGCTGACAGTTCGCAGTTCAAGTATCTGCAAGGGATTGAATAATGATCAACATAAAACAATATTTTGAATTGGCAGCTGAATGTGAATCTAGTTGACAGTTTGCAGTTCGCTATTCGAAGCAGATTCACTTATTGTATTAGATCCAATAAAATCTGAATTGAAGCCGTCGAACCTGGTTGCCAGTTTGCAGTTCGCTATTCAAAGCCTATTCACTTATGGAACTTCATCCGGTAAAATATGAATCGGCAACTGGTTGTGAAGTTGGCTGACAGTTTGCTGTTCGCGATTCGCAAGGGATTGAATAATGATCAACATAAAACAATATTTTGAATTGGCAGCTGAGTGTGAACCTGGTTGCCAGTTTGCAGTTCGCTATTCGAAGCAGATTCACTTATTGTATTGGATCCAATAAAATCTGAATTGGCTGCTGAATGTGAATCTAGTTGACAGTTCACAGTTCGCTATTCAAAGCCGATTCACTTATGGAACTTCATCCGGTAAAATATGAATCGGCAACTGGTTGTGAAGCTGGCTGACAGGTTGCAGTTCGCGATTCGTAAGGGATTGAATAATGATCAACATAAAACAATATTTTGAATTGGCAGCTGAATGTGAATCTAGTTATCAGTTCGCAGTTCGCTATTCAAAGCCGATTCACTTGTTCAACTTCATCCGGTAAAATAGTAATGGGCAACTGGTTGTGAAGCTGGCTGACAGTTTGCAGTTCGCGATTTGTAAGGGATTGAATAATGATCAACATAGAACAATATTTTGAATTGGCAGCTGAGTGTGAACCTGGTTGCCAGTTTGCAGTTCGCTATTCAAAGGCTTTTCACTTATGGAACTTCATCCGGTAAAATATGAATTGGCAACTGGTTGTGAAGCTGGCTGACAGTTTGCAGTTCGCGATTCGTAAGGAATTGAATAATGATCAACATAAAACAATATTTTGAATTGGCAGCTGAGTGTGAACCTGGTTGCCAGTTTGCAGTTCGCTAATCGAAGCAGATTCAATTATTGCATTCGATCCAATAAAATCTGAATTGACAGCTGAATGTGAATCTAGTTGACAGTTCGCAGTTCGCTATTCAAAGCCGATTCACTTGTTGAACTTCATCCGGTGAAATATGAATCGGCAACTGGTTGTGAAGCTGGCTGACAGTTTGAAGTTCGCGATTCGTAAGGGATTGAATAATGATCAACATAAAACAATATTTTGAATTGGCAGCTGAGTGTGAACCTGGTTGCCAGTTTGCAGTTCGCTATTCGAAGTAGATTCACTTATTGTATTGGATCCAATAAAATCTGAATTGGCAGCTGAATGTGAATCTAGTTGACAGTTCGCAGTTCGCTATTCAAAGCCGATTTACTTATGGAACTTCATCCGGTAAAATATGAATCGGCAACTGGTTGTGAAGCTGGCTGACAGTTTGCAGTTCGCGATTCGTAAGGGATTGAATAATGATCAACATAAAACAATATTTTGAATTGGCAGCTGAGGGTGAACCTGGTTGCCAGTTTGCAGTTCGCTATTCGAAGCAGATTCACTTATTGTATTGGATCCAATAAAATCTGAAATGGCAGCTGAATGTGAATCTAGTTGACAGTTCGCAGTTCGCTATTCAAAGACGATTCACTTATGGAACTTCATCCGGTAAAATATGAAACGGCAACTTGTTGTGAAGCTGGCTGACAGTTTGCAGTTCGCGATTCGCAAGGGATTGAATAATGATCAACATAAAACAATATTTTGAATTGGCAGCTGAGTGTGAACCTTGTTGCCAGTTTGCAGTTCGCTATTCGAAGCAGATTCACTTATTGTATTCGATCCAATAAAATCTGAATTGGCAGCTGAATGTGAATCTAGTTGACAGTTCGCAGTTCGCTATTCAAAGCCGATTCACTTATGGAACTTCATCCCGTAAAATATGAATCGGCAACTGGTTGTGAAGCTGGCTGACAGTTTGCGATTCGTAAGGGATTGAATAATGATCAACATAGAACACTATTTTGAATTGGTAGCTGAGTGTGAACCTGGTTGCCAGTTTGCAGTTCGCTATTCGAAGCAGATTCACTTATTGTATTAGATCCAATAAAATCTGAATTGGAAGCTGAATATGAATCTAGTTGACAGTTCCCAGTTTGCTATTCAAAGCCGATTCATTTATGGAACTTCATCCGGTAAAATATGAATCGGCAACTGGTTGTGAAGCTGGCTGACAGTTTGCAGTTTGCGATTCGTAAGGGATTGAATAATGATCAACATAAAACATTATTTTGAATTGGCAGCTGAGTGTGAACCTGGTTGCCAGTTTGCAGTTCGCTATTCGAAGTAGATTCACTTATTGTATTTGATCCAATAAAATTTGAATTGGCAGCTGAATGTGAATCTAGTTGACAGTTTGCAGTTCGCTATTCAAAGCCGATCCACTTGTTGAACTTCATCCGGTAAAATATGAATGGGCAACTGGTTGTGAAGCTGGCTGACAGTTTGCAGTTCGCGATTCGTAAGGGATTGAATAATGATCAACATAAAACACTATTTTGAATTGGCAGCTGAGTGTGAACCTGGTTGACAGTTCGCAGTTCGTTTTTCGAAGCCGATTCACTTATGGACTTCATTCGGTAAAATTTGAATCGGCAACTGGTTGTGAAGCTGGCTGACAGTTCGCAGTTCGCGATTCGCAAGGGATTGAATAATGATCAACATAAAACAATATTTTGAATTGGCAGCTGAATGTGAATCTAGTTGACAGTTTGCAGTTCGCTATTCGAAGCAGATTCACTTATTGTATTAGATCCAATAAAATCTGAATTGGAAGCTGAAAATGAATCTAGTTGACAGTTCCCAGTTTGCTATTCAAAGCCGATTCATTTATGGAACTTCATCCGGTAAAATATGAATCGGCAACTGGTTGTGAAGCTGGCTGACAGTTTGCAGTTCGCGATTCGTAAGGGATTGAATAATGATCAACATAAAACAATATTTTGAATTGGCAGCTGAGTGTGAACCTGGTTGCCATTTTGCAGTTCGCTATTCGAAGCAGATTCACTTATTGTATTGGATCCAATAAAATCTGAATAAGCAGCTGAATGTGAATCTAGTTGACAGTTCGCTATTCAAAGCCGATTCATTTATGGAACTTCATCCGGTAAAATATGAATCGGCAACTGGTTGTGAAGCTGGCTGACAGTTTGCAGTTTGCGATTCGTAAGGGATTAAATAATGATCAACATAAAACAATATTTTGAATTGGCAGCTGAGTGTGAACCTGGTTGCCAGTTTGCAGTTCGCTATTCGAAGCAGATTCACTTATTGTATTCGATCCAATAAAATTTGAATTGGCAGCTGAATGTGAATCTAGTTGACAGTTCGCAGTTTGCTATTCAAAGCCGATTCACTTGTTCAACTTCATCCGGTAAAATATGAATGGGCAACTGGTTGTGAAGCTGGCTGACAGTTTGCAGTTCGCGATTCGTAAGGGATTGAATAATGATCAACATAAAACACTACTTTGAATTGGCAGCTGAGTGTGAACCTGGTTGCCAGTTCGCAGTTCGCTTTTCGAAGCCGATTCACTTTTGGACTTCATTCGGTAAAATTTGAATCGGCAACTGGTTGTGAAGCTGGCTGACAGTTCGCAGTTCGCTATTCGCCGTATACTGTATGTAGAATACATTGGAGATAGCTGACAGTTTGCAGTTCGCAATTCGAATATGTTTCTACGTGTGAAGGCAGAAGCCAGTTCGTTTTCGTCAATTCAAATTATATGTACACATATATTTCATAAATTGCTATTTTAAAAACAATTGAATTGGCAGCTAGTGTGTGAAGTTAGAGCGCAGTTCGCGGTTCGCAATTGAATCGCGAACTGCGAACTGCGAACTGACTCCTAACTTCACGGACATAATTATTCAATGATATATGGGCCGCGTCACGCGAAAAGGGGCACTCGGACATAAATAAAAACCGCTGACTCAGCTCTTTGTTAGCGCTGTTATTCCAGCATCTAGTCATGACAGTTATCATTTGTATTTATTTAAAGGTAGAACTTGATATCCTCTAAGATGGCAAACAGTGTAACCCCAGACCAGCCGCCACGTCAGTGACGTGGCGGCTGGTCTGGGGCTACACTGTTTGCTATGTCCGAGTGCCCCTTTTCCCGTGACGTGGCCCATATATTCATGTTTTCAGCTGCTTTGAGGTGTCGCCAATGAAAGGGTTCTTTCAGTTAGTGATGACGATTGTTTAATCCCCCTTTTGATAGGCGTTACTCACACAAATACATTCTACAGAATAGTTCCCCTAAGCATGATCATGAAATGTCTGAAACCCCAACATTTTCCAACCACGGACAAACATGCACTCACTCATAAATTCTACTTCATTTCTCATGGGGTTAACAGAAAACGTATTTTTGTCCCTAAACCCAAGAGCTTCACAGCATACATGTAAAGGGCGGTAGCTTTACATACGTTTATAGTCATAAACGCTAGTTGTTACCTCCCTTGGCTTACGCAAAGCAATTATCCCGTATATTGCTAGGTATTTTGTCTAAAAATGGGTTTTTGTGTCATCTGCTTTCCAAGAATTTGAATATCTGCTTAATTTTGTTGAGGAAAGATACTCAGATTAGCAAACAGGTTAGTTCTTCAGGCCAGTCGCCAATTAACTTGGCGGCTGGCATGGATCTAAGTATGAAGTCGGTTCCAGCACTTTAAGGGTCAAGCATCTTCTAGAATGTTTGTTGAGGAAAGATAAATAATACACACTGGCAAAAGGGGCTTAAGCTCATAATGAGCGATGTCTTCTTTTTGTCACCATGCTACCATACTTTGTGTGCTGTAGGGTGTCAGGGGGATAGATTACGAGATTATTAATTATATGTCCTCCTTTAACTTGCTTGTTCGCATGAAACAATACATTGTATTGTATCAAGTACAATTCAAACAAGCTGATGAAAGAAAAAATATCCCGTTCGAATCCCGTGAGTAGCGGGATCTGCCTTGCGAACTTTCATTAATCCACATTCGGCGCGATTACTGGTTATGTATCCAGGAAGCAGAATCGAGAGTGATTTATCTAAGTTGTAAGAACTTGTTTCACATTCGATGTAAAATAAATAAGTTTAAATTTAATTTAAAAGAAAAAATATCTCAAAATGCATCAATGTATCTACAAATAATTAGCCGAGATGTAGTAGATATTATAACCATAACAACGTATTCGGACTCAACTCTTTATGGCCCAGTCCCATAGCCCGGCCGATGTCCGGCATCAGTAGAGCTCGGTGGATTTCTTTGGTGCCACCGAGCTCTCCTCATCGGAAGCAGAGCTCGATGACGTGAACGGACTACGTCCGGACATCTTCAGGCGACCGACCGAACACCGGCCGGTGACCGTACGGAGTCTGTCTCAAAATGGTTTTTTTTCTGCCGATGCGGCAGCAACTACCGGTCAGAGGTCGGCCGGACATCGGAAGGAATACGGCCGGTACCCGAGCAGGTAACAGGACACCGCGCGATCGCCTACCGGGTTGTTAACGGGCTTTGAACAATGACCGGCCGATGCTCGTCCGATGTAACACGGACTTGGGTGCCGAGCTATTCCGTTCTTCCTACCTGACATTGTCAGTCCATCACTATGGCCGCACCAAGGAGACTTCAAATGGCACTGCTCGAACACGAACTGGCTCAAACAATGAGGGAGCTCGGTGAAAGCCCGGTGGAATTTAGCTCCGAAGTTAAAATTTCACCAATCTACCACCAATGCGGTTTTAAGCAACAAACGCCACGGATGTCCGGCCGGTTTCCGGCCGGTGTTCGGCCAAGTTCGTTGAAAATCTTATCGCTGGCTCATCTGAACCTCATCGGCCGGGCTATATGACTGGGCCAATACCATACGCAAACTTTTCAACTGTCCAAAATTGAATGGGTTTGCAGACGACATTTCAAAATGTGTTTAAATTGAAAAACAATCGTCTGATAGAGCAGAAAACATTGTGGGAAAAGGAGAATTGCTCGTTAAGAGCAATTTCTTATTTTCCTACAATGATTATCAAAGTCGTCTGCAACAAACTGGCCAAGTGTCGTTGTTGTTTGGTAATGGGTTAAATATATAGACTATCAATTCAAAGTAGACAGACTTTAAATACTCAAAAGAAAACTTACTTTGCTAACACTGGTAATATTCAAGGTCGTTTCACTACACTACAGTTATTGAACAGTGTTTAAGTTAAAACAATTAAAATTGTCGAATACAAAATTTAATCAAAGTTAAAGTTTGAAATTGAATCTAGAATTACATGTGTGACCAAGCAGCTTTAATAGATATTAAATTCACCTGCAATGTACCAGATCTAATTGAATATTAACGAAATCCCATTGTTTATCTCGTTTACCGACGATTTCAGTGCTGAATTACGCATTCGTACGCATTTGATGTCGACACTTTGTTTACCTATATGATTAAAATATCAGATCAAACTCCCCGCGGTGATATGCCTAATGGGATTGATCACTGCCACAACAACAATCGGAACCACTCGGGTGTTTCCGTGAGCTTCGAAATACACATCGGATATAAGTGTTGGGTAACAATATTTCGGGTAAATCGTCCCGCAATATAACAATTTTTCTCTAAGCGTCCACGTCAAGTAGTTCAATGCACAAGGAAGTGTTGGGCATCCCTTTAAATTGTGTTTATATCAGTTACGCATACGAAATGTCGAAATTATAAGTTGTAATATATAAGATTGTTCCCTTAATAATATAAATGACTTTTTCGATTTCACATTTAAGATCTATATTTGGAAACGAAAGTAAAGTGACATAGTTCTCGCGAGAAACAATATGGCGGTATTCCTATTATCTGAAAGTCGTTTTCATTGGATGAACTGGGTGTGTTCAGATTGCCACAACAAATGTCTCATGAACACCTGCCCGGAAACGAAAATGGCGTTCAAAGATGACAACTACACACCAAACACGTTATCGTTTTAACTGGCCAGAAATCAACAAACTAAGCCTCTATTACTCAATTTACTACTTTATCTAGTAAAAACTTGAAAAAAATCGTGTTATTTTCATCGCAATATTTATGAAAACATTGTGAAGGCAGTGATCGATGCAGCGTAGCAAGGGGAGATTACTGTGAGGAGTTTGATTTTAGACACTTCCAAATTCCGTTTTGAACGCCATTTATTGATCTAATTCAGAATGAAAAATTTCGGTTTAACCATTTTGAAATAGTATATATGAAATCGTAATGTAATATAAAACCACCACACATTTTCTCTAAATGAACACGATTGGGTTAATACCAATACCGCATTAAGGAAACAATTTTATTTCCAGCACTTAAACAAAGCGTTATGCTATTAACCCTTATAGTGCTGGAACCGACTTCATGCTTATGCAAACAGGTAAGATCCAGGCCAGCCGCAAAATAAATTGGCGGCTGGCCTGTGATCAAACCTGTTTGCTACGCTGAGTATCTTTCTTCATAAAAATCAAATCAATATTTAAGGTTTTGGAAAGCAGACGACAAAAAGACCTTTTTTAAGAAAATTACACAACATTCAAAGGGTTAAACCCTTGTCTCATGCTGGAGTGCTCTGAATTAGAAACAGCAGACGGTAGCTGTAAAGTAAAGAAGTAAAGTAAAACTGTAAAGTCCTTTCACAATTCGCTTGAAGCAGTTGACGTAAGAAGCTAGCTTTATATGAGAACGTCGACTCTGTAAGAATACTGATTCTCTTTTGCTACACTGTTTTCAATTAGTATAAATATAAAACATTGAACGCGCACTCAAAATATCACTATGCTATTAAACTTAACTATGCAAACTTATGTTTTTGGAGTAAATGGTTTATCAACAATTTTAGATATAGTCATAATTATCATTTCTTTTTTGTTCATTGTATTCTATGTCATTTATACTTAGTTATCTTTTAAATGTTTCGTAAAGTAACCGTCAGACCCAACGAGTCCGGATGTTGTATACTTAAACCATTACCAAAGAATAACGACGTTTGACTAGTTTGCTACAGACGACTCTGGAGAGCATTGTGGGAAAAGGAGAAATTGCTCTTAACGAGCAATTTCTTCTTTTCTCATAATGCTTTTCGACCTTTCAGATGATTATTTTCCAATTACACCACATTTCGAAATGTCGTCTGCAATCTCTTTCAATTTAGGACATTCGAAAATTTGACGTTCGGAATAGTTAATAAAATATTCGTTTATTCTTCCGTGTAAAGTTTAGGAAACTACTTGTGAAGTTGGATATACATTTGTAAACCATTGTTTCAAACACAAAATATGCTCTTCTCGAACAGTCTGCCCCTTGTCATCAATGGTTGATAAACCTTCTGCCAAAACATGATATGACGAGCTTTCACGCATGAAGTAATGACTTAAAATGGGGTTGATGTGACACATACGATATAGACTTATTTTAACCATGATTTGACAGACAGCTTGTAGCATTGTAATAATAAAAGAAATTGTTCTTAAAGAGCAATTTCTTCTATTGTCACAACGTTTTCAACCT
>OX401404.1:17945305-17960305 GCA_947846245.1 Cerastoderma edule
GAGAAGAATTTGAAACAACATAACTCCTTCCCGTTTGGGTTCAAATCCCAGTGGTAGTAGGGTGATTAATACCTGGTTGACTTAGGGAATGCCGATGGTTCTAGCCTGCTTGATATGCCCTTATGGGCAGTAAAGTTTGGCGTTATCTTTTATCATTATGAACCAGGAAATCGGATCATAACTGAACACATATTGATGCGATGTAAAAACCCATATACATTGTAAAGATGGATAATGAATCTTGTAGATTTAAGGCAAATTGCGAGGTTCTACATCTTACCTAGGTACATAGCGAGGTCCGTGGTGGCAAACCCCTCCAACACGTAGGAGCCAGCATTGAAGAGCGTGCAGGCGATGGCTATAGTGAGATCAGAAAGGCACGCTTTTAAAGGGACAATGAAGAGTAAACTGGACACAGCCTGCGCTGCGTGCCGTAGCGCGGTAAAGGTGCCCAGCTGTTTGGCCGTCCAACAAAGTGGCATGCCCAACTGATAGAGCATCTCCAGATGGGTCCGTTGTGACGATACTATCTCCTGGAAGAAGAAAGCCGTCAACAGAAGGATATACGCCATTCTACGTCCCTTGAAAGCGGAACTCCGATAGAAACCAAACGTTCTGCCGAGTGTCTGGCATATGTTTACGGTGTCCAAACGGTTTTTCTTGTCATGGGACTCCGGGAGACAGAATATGGTCAACAGGAGCGCAACCAACATCATGGCGCCACCGAGCGCGAAAGGGATATAGTACCCCGTGTACGTTATAACATATCCGGTTAGGAGGGCCGATACAGTAACACCCGTTAACAACAGCCCGTCGAAAACCGTGAAGATGATCGTTCTGCGGGTACTGCTCTTCGTAATGTCTGCTATGTAGGAGTTACAGGCAGATATGATGATGAAAATGCCTCCGGATAGTCCCGCTATGAATGAAGCCGTGACGAAACAATACAGCTCCAGTTCGAAATAGACGGTTATTGTTTGTATGACCATCTGAATTAAACTTCCGGTAAACCCCACTATGAACAGGAAGCGTCGACCAAGGGCGTCGGAGTAGGAAGGCAGTATCATGGTAACAAAGATGGCGGGTATACAACCCACAGCGGTCTTTATAAACTGCCAATCCGCACTGGACGCCTGTACCTCCGTATACGTAATATAGTTCGGATCACTGTGGTTTGTCGCGTTACACGCACCAATCGCGGAATCATTCTCCGCATCTTTAAACATGTCCACCTTGATGTAATGTTGTATCCACTGCGTACTGGTGTAGGATTCGAGTCCATAACTAAGACACGCCAGAATCATGATCGGTGCTATGGTGTAGTACCTTAACCCTATATGTTGTTCCGTTCCGCCTCCGGGCTCTGTTGGCACATTAATCTCCTCTGAACGTATTATCAGAGGAGCTTTCTCTGCGTCCTCCTCCATTGTTCAAAGTCACTTTATAACTTTTAACTCAGATATTCTCGGCTATCGTATATTGATCTAAAACACTCTATCCATTCTAACGATAGACCTGCTCGCATAGCTCTGGTGACTAGATTTATGCCGGCAGTAACGATAAACTATTTGCTTTTATAATCTCGATTACCGAGTATAAGTGAACAATAATCCGCTGTCTGGTTTACATGTGGAGAGACGCTTGCTTTTGATAACAAATCTCGACAATTATCGAATTATTTTACGGATGACCTTTGAAGTTATTGTATTAAAACGGGATTTTCTGGTTAAAATGTATTTAGTTTATAATTTTATTTTCCACAAATGATCACTATTTAACCAGATAAATAACGTACATGTGCTGTTTCCAAAGATCGGCCAAATACTTTTTACATAATAGACAATAGAGAGTTATATTAGTACGATGAACAAATATGTACATTTACTTTTGTACGATAATAAAGCGCGTACTATTGGATGACATTTAATCTTGCTTTATTGAACGAAAATGAATCATGTAAAGTTATTCAGTGGGAAAGAAAAACCGTGATTATAACAGTACGATGGCCAATGTTTAATATTGTTTGATAAAACATTTCCTATTGTTTGAGAATAATCCTTGTAATAATGTCCCAAAAAGGAAAGTGTATCATTGGATTATGAAAAAATATGAAATATTGAACGATATAGAAACGTGTTTAAATCAGAAGCATTATAAAATACATAAACATGTCATGTTTTACTATATTTATATGGTGAACTATTTGGACAGACAATCATTGTATACCAGTAGTTTTATTGTTATTCTTCCGCATGCGATAATTAACTAACCACGCTACTTCTCAACTAAATCAAAAAGGAGTTAACACATTCAATAATTTAGCAAGATTTCAAAAGTGTTTTCAATGGTTTTTCAGCGTTCTCTTAAACACGAAAATAAAGTTGTTTAGTTTGGGCATTAAAGTTGCGTCAATATATGGATAATATATCGTGTTCCAAAAGTCGATTGAAACAGGAAATAAACGATATTTATGTTCCGGGACGAATGACTTTTTAAAACACTACTACGATGAACCTTTGTGCAGTTCGTCTACGAACATAATTGCTAATTGTAGTAATACGCTCTACTAGTGCTATTAAACGTTATACACAGGCTGTTATGCGTTTTAAACACGAGCTGTTAAACATTATACAAAGGTGTTATGCACGTTATACACAGGCTATTAAAAAAGCTGTTATACACAGGTTGTAATGCGTTATACACAGGCTATTAAACGTTATACACAGGCTGTTATGCGTTTTAAAAACGAGCTGTTAAACGTTATACAAAGGTATTATGCACGTTATACACAGGCTGTTAAAAAAGCTGTTATACACGGTTGTAATGCGTTATACACAGGCTATTAAACGTTATACACAGGCTGTTATGCGTTTTAAACACGAGCTGTTAAACATTATACAAAGGTGTTATACACGTTATACACAGGCTGTTAAAAAAGCTGTTATACACAGGTTGTAATGCGTTATACACAGGCTATTAAACGTTATACACAGGCTGTTATGCGTTTTAAAAACGAGCTGTTAAACGTTATACAAAGGTGTTATGCACGTTATACACAGGCTGTTAAAAAAGCTGTTATACACGGTTGTAATGCGTTATACACAGGCTATTAAACGTTATACACAGGCTGTTATGCGTTTTAAACACGAGCTGTTAAACGTTATACAAAGGTGTTATGCACGTTATACACAGGCTGTTAAAAAAAAGCTGTTATACATAGGTTGTAATGCGTTATTCACAGGCTATTAAACGTTATACACAGGCTGTTATGCGTTTTAAACAGGTCGTTATACACGTTATACACAGGTCGTTATACACGTTATACATAAGTCGTTATACACGATATACAGATATTGTCATACACGTCATACAATGGCTATTTATACTATAATACTTATACCCAGTCTGATCTGCATCCATAGTTCACACACCCGGGATTCGTCATTTCAATGGCATCGCAAACTAGAAATTCAACTTATGACGATCACGCGACATTCCTATATAAACAAACACACATATCCGATCTTGTGAGACGAGTTTAAAATATGGTACACTGTAATGTAGGACGCAATTTGAAGTAGTTTCCCCGTCTATTTATAGAATCAAAACTAGACAGAAAAACTAACGAGTCAGATGACCCGCGTATCTATATGAAGTAATATAGATATGGGCTTTCATTGCCTAGTGGTTAGAGTACTGACATTGAAAGCATATAGCTGTTCCCTCTCCGCACGGGTTCAAACCCAGATGACAGTAATGTTCACGAAAGGTAGTCCCCCGACTGACTCACCTAACGCCGACAGTACTACTTACCTTGACAATCCGTTATGAATAGTTAAGGTAGGGGTCTTTCACCATCATGAACCGGGAATCGCAAAATAACTGAAAATATGTTGACGAAATATAAAACCCTTGAAGGACAAACAAATGAATAGAAATTATAGAATGCCGGGGACTTGACGGAATTTAAAACGTAAAGGTTAAAATGGAACATGTAAGCAGGAGTTGTTCCTGGCTAATTGAGGATCTTCTAGTGGTTAGAGAACATAACGATCACATGAACCCTCCCCGCGTGGGGTCAAATCACGATAGAGAGACATTTTGATTTTAATGGTAAGTAGTCTCTAAGCTCATTAAAGGAATTTCGATTGTTCTACCCGACTTAAGCCTCTCTGTTGAGCTGAAATGCTTGTAGTTTTCTTGCATCGTTTATGACCCGGGCTCTGAATGAAATACTGTTGTTGCGATGACACACACTTTCAAACAAATTCCGACAATCATGTGAACGAGAAGCGGAGATACCAGCAAGTTTCAAAAATCAGCTCACTTTGTTTTGAACGCGCCAAAATGTTGTTGTCTATAATTAAATCTATACTTTTGTGGAATGGGTCTCTATCTTTTTTTTGGCGGCATATCATGTACACTATTCTTTGAATTAATAATTCGTAATGGGAAACTTTCTATTTTCTTTGAAGAATGTACTCAATACCATCATCATCCCAATCTGCATCATCATCATCATCATCATCATCAACAATGTTAGAATTATAATATCAAACAACAACTAGCTAAAGGTTTTATCCATTTTGATAAAATCTAGATATAAAAAAAAATGCATGTGTATTTCTATAAATGAAAAATGATCTTTCGGATGAATTTTCAAATAAAGATAAACGTTCAGGAAGAGAGTTCATCATTTCTGTTTCAACAAGAAATTTTCTGTAAGTAGATCATGGTCACGTGAAACATTCTCATTCCAGTGAAGGGTCGTCAGATTTCTAAAACAACTTGACACAAGGAAGAACGTATGCCTGACTTTTTTTTAAAGCGATACAGACTTGGCTACCTAACCTCAAAAAGCAACTTTACATGTGATATAAATGGAATTAATGTACGAATTTGTAGAAAGAAAATATTTAGCATATAAACTATTGTTTTAGATAAATGAAAACTTCATTTTTTCCCTTATCAAAATTCTAGATGATTCGAAAAAGAAGGGTTAATGTGCCCATTTTTTATCAAGTGATATACAGGAAGCTTGCATCATACTATTGTACTTTATTGTCAACTAAGAATTTGAGTTATCCCCGTGGGGATTAAGATAACAGACATTCCAAAGACTAGGCTAACTTTAAAATTACATTTTGTATTAGATCTTTTTAGAGTGTCTTCTCAGCTAGAGCCATATACTTCTGCGCACAAATATGTGCCCGAGTCTGCTTTTTATCTCTTGATTTGCAGCATGTTGATGTCATACACTTCCAGCCCACACAGACATGCTGTCATTAGCGGCAAATTTAACACTTTCTATGCATGGCAATTATTTCCAGCTGAACCAAACAGAACCTATCGTTACATCTTCCACGTATACAGTTTATATACAATAAGAGAGAACTAAGAATAAATTCAAATTTAAAAAAAAAGCCAAGACCAGTTAAGAGAATTTAAATGCCTCTCAACATCACAAAAATGTATAAAAGTCCTTGATCTTCCCTTGGTCGATAAACATATGTGTAATGAATCAAAGTTTGTCTAAATCAACCCATATTTTGTTTTTGTTTCCGAGGAGTTAGACAAAAACTATTGCTCTACTACTAAAACAAGCAACCATATGATTTCAAAAAACCAAGACCAGATAAGAGAATTTAAATGCCTCTCAACATCACAGAAATATATAAAAGTCCTTGATCTTCCCTTGGTCGATAAAAATATGTGTAAATAATCAAAGTTTGTCTAAATCAACCCATATTTTGTTTTTGTTTCCGAGGAGTTAGCCTAAAACTATTGCTCTACTACTAAAACATGCAACCATATGATTTCAAAAAACCAAGACCAGATAAGAGAATTTAAATGCCTCTCAACATCACAAAAATGTATAAAAGTCCTTGATCTTCCCTTGGTCGATAAAAATATGTGTAAATAATCAAAGTTTGTCTAAATCAACCCATATTGTGTTTTTGTTTCCGAGGAGTTAGACTAAAACTATTGCTCTACTACTAAAACATGCAACCATATGATTTCAAAAAACCAAGACCAGATAAGAGAATTTAAATGCCTCTCAACATCACAAAAATGTGAAAAAGTCCTCGATCTTCCCTTGGTCAATAAAAATATGTGTAATGAATCGAAGTTTGTCTAAATCAACCCATATTTTGTTTTTGTTTCCGAGGAGTTATACAAATACTCTACCATCCCATTCAATTCCAGACATATAGCACTTACGGTTCTATTGATGATACACATTTTAAAACACGTGTTTCCCTAGTGGTAAATGGAAGTCAATTGTCTCATATGCAATTACTAATAAAAACAACATACTAATAAAGGAATGTTAAAACTATCGAAAAAGTAACAAAATAAACGTTAGTTTTCACACTTTATTCAACCTTTGTTTACATCGTCTAGCTGGCAGACACACTTCAGTGCCGACGAGATTTGGAAGTCTCGCATAGTCTCCCGAAATCTCACCCTCCACGAAATGATAAGGGAGTTAGGTCTTTTCCTAAGGGGAGTTGCTTATCTTTGTTTATTAGGTCTTTGGTAATCCAGACTAACTTGCCAAACTCCTCACAGTGATCTCCCTTTATGGGGTTGATCACTGCCGTCACAAATGTCACATGACCACCTACTTAGAAACGAAAATGGCGTTAAAATATGGCGGCGAAACCAAAGAACTGTTATCCATTTGTACTTTATTTATAAACAAAACCAAATTTTTTTCAACTTAACTGGTCAGAAATCAATACAACAAGATATTGTAACTTAATTAACTAAGATATCCGGTAATCTCTTAACAAAACAGCATCATTTGAATTTCATCCAAATTTGGATGAAAAATCTTGTTGTGGCAGTGATCGATGCAGCGTAGCAACGGGAAGATTACTGTGAGGAGTTTGCTAACTTGCTTGCTAGTCATTTTAGTAATGAGTTATCGTTCATAGTTATCATTCACGCTTATACATCGATATTTCACCAAATTTGAACGTCATCTTCAAATGTTGTTCAAAGTCTTTTGTTCGAGGGGTTTTATCCTTAAATGGTTAACTGGGGTGGCTCACAGATGTAAAAACAAAGAGGTAATAAAGGAAAAGCAAGAGTGATCGCAAAGACGGACAGAAAATCTGAAAGAATGACAGAAAGAAAAAAGATACTTGGATAAAAGGAAAGAAGAAAGAAATAGAAAGGCAGCGAGATATACATAACAGGAGACAGTAAAAAAGAAAGACGGAAAGACGGAAAGAAAGAATAATGAAAGAAAGAAAGAAAGATAAAGGGAAAAAAAACAAACAAAAAGGAAACGAAGGAAAAACAAAGACTGACAAATTGAAGAAAAAGAAGGAACTGAAAAAACAGAAATAAGTTCGCTACATGTATGCATGGGTTTCTAATGGAATTTTACGCAAAGGAAATTACAATTTGCTTTTTAAACATCCAAACGCATAACGTTTTGCTTTAAAAAACAAAGACTGACGAATTGAAGAGAAAGAAGGAACTGAAGAAACAGGAATAAGTTCGCTACATGTATGCATGGGTTTCTAATGGAATTTTACGCAAAGGAAATTACAATTTGCTTTTTAAACATCCAAACGCATAAAGTTCTGCTTTACATAGGTGTTACATTGTTGAGGTGTTACATAGAAAATAAAGAAAACGAAGGAATAAGTAAAAAGGATTGAGAAAAAAATACAGTCTAACAATTATGTAAAGCAATTGGTGTTAGACCGTATTTTTTTCTCAATCCTTTTTTCTTATTCTTTCTTTTTCTTTATTTTCTTTATCGATTCATGTGATAAAAATTTGCATCGTACATATGTTATTGACCGCTAACTGTTATGTTTGTGCCAATAAAACTATTTCGGTTTTTGTTCAGATAAATGGTGACAAAGTCTTGAAAAAATTCCCGAGATTATCCCCATTAGCGAAGTGTCCCTCCATCATTATAAAAAACGATCACATGATTCCTCCCGCGGACGTGTTAAGAATTGTTTGTGTACATGTATGGGAGAATAATAATCTACTGTCGTTTACATATCTCTGATAAATGGGCGAGTCCGTGGGTAGGTATAGGTAGTGTTTTTTTAGGTTTCATAAACTGTTGCTGTCGTTGCATGCGTAAAAATACATTTATCATTTTTGTTATGCTCTAAGCATGCTCTTTGCTATTTCATGCTTGATAAAATTGAGTTAATTTGAAATAAATAAAGATATGTACTTTTAGGTAATAAAAGTAGGTATCTATTTTTACACCAAACCATTCTGATGTGTTAACGGTTACATGACATCGTAGCAGTCATTAACAGTGGGGCTCATTTATTCATGACCGTTCCATATACAGTCACATTGAGAAATGTTCGATTTCGAAATGAAAATTTACGACCAGAGTTAAAATCGAGTGCGCTTTTTTCAACCATTTTACCGTCGTGTTTCGTAGAGGGTAAATACCGTTTAAACCAATCGTCAATATGCAAAAAAGAAATTGGGGACATTAAAAACTTTTCAGTTAACATTGAACACATTGTGACAAAAGATACGTGTGCCCACAATGAGTCAATTGTTCAGTTTCGAAACAAATAAGATTTATCTTCGAAATGTCTGCACGTGCGTGAACAAGAGTTTTTAAACAGGTTGACCCTTTCCCAAACAACACATTTTCGACTGTCCCAAATTAAAAGAGTTTGCAGAGGGAGGCAGACGACATTTCAAAACGTTATGAAATTGTAAAACACACCACAGTACGTCAGGATCATTCAGATTACACACGCCAATTGTTGATGCAATATAATCATTATAGTGCTAAAACAGACTTCATGTATATCTAGGCCAGCCTCCAATCTAGGCGGCTGGCCTGTGATCTAACATGTTTGCTATTCTGAGTATCTTTCCTCATCAAAACGAAGCAGATAACTAAAGTTTTGGAAAGCAGCCGACACAAAAATCTGTTTTTAGAAAATTACCCAGCATCCTAAGGGTTTAAATCCAAGAAAATATAACCATCAAGTATAAGTCTTCTCAAACGCGTAGTTAAATACTTTCCATACTAGCGTGGTTTTACTTCTTTGTTACAAATTTCACAATTACAGACAACTTGGAATTGCTAGGCCTGATTAACCACGGATATTAAACGCCTACTCATTGTGATTTATCAAATAAAACATTGAATATTGTAAACAATTTTTAGATAAAGTATCCCACTGTATCGATCTATATATATACCCACCTATCTAGCAGTGAAACAACAGAATCTACAGATTAAATGTGCCATCCGATAAAAATATCATATCAGGCCTATTTTCATTCAAAAGCTGCTAATATTTTACGTACGCTTTTATACGCTTTTGCTGTACAGTACAAAAGTCTTACGCTTCTATCATTTACACTTAAAACAAATAAGACGCCCGAACAAAAAAAAGATAATCAGATTGGATTGAGTATAGGAGACATGTCTTTATGATTATAACTGTATTGTTTACATTTGAATGACACCTGTCATAGACCTCTATCTATTACGCTATAGGACACCCTATTTACGTTTCTATTCATTACGCTTACAAGATATATGCCTTGTTATTCTATAATTTACGCTTACAGGACCTATGTCCAATGTTTCTATCCTTTACACATTTTGGAAATCTATATAACACTTCTATCATTTATGCTTACAAGGCATCTTTCTTACGCTGCCATCCATTACGCTTACAGGACATTGCGCTTCTTTCCATTACGCTTACAGGACATTGCGCTTCTTTCCATTACGCTTACATGATATATGTCTTACGCTTCAATACGTTATGCTTACATGATAGTTGTCTAACGCTTCTATACGTTACGCTAAAAAGACATCTGTCGGAAGATATTTTTATTTATGCTAACAGGTTACCTCTCTTACGCTTCTATATTTAACGCCTAAAGGACATGTGGCTTACGCTTTTATTATTTAAGCTTTATAAAACATCTGTCTAACCTTCTTTCCGTCACGCATACAGGAGACACGTCTTACGCTTTTATCATCCAAGCTTATAGGACATCTGTACTAAATTTGTCTTTGATCTTGCTCTGATGTTGCCATACAAGATGTGACACCCAGATTAAATCAATCTAACACCTTTCCATATAATAATGTTCACTGACTAACAGAAACCAACGACCCAAATGCTGTCGGCCTAAAGTTTATAAGTCATTGTTTCTCTCTAATTTCCCTATGAATCATGATTCTTCTCTCGTCTTTCTTGTATGGCGTTCTATCTATATGAACCTTTTTGCGCTTGAAATGTATCGATGCGTGGTGATATTTTACCTGTAACACATTGACATGGCTCATTACTAATACAGGTGAAGTCTATAGCTTTAAAGTGACTTTTGGACATTACGCATTCATAAAGTTACACAAAAGTAGGGTGTTGATACATTTTTTAACCCAATGCATAAATGTATAACTTCGGTTTAGATATAGCATATTTATATATCAGATGAAATACACTATTTTAGCGGTTTATTTTGTTAAAAATGATCTTACTCTTCCACCCTGCGACACCATTTGAATTGGTAAATATACTCTGGACCCCAGTCTTCGAAATGAGTCAGAAGTCCTTACACGTGAAGCTAGCAAGGTAAACTACAGAACAGAACATATCTTTTATTGCACCAAAGTATTTACAGAGTACAACATAGAAAATGTCAAGAAAAACTAACATACAATTATAAACTTTATCAAACAGAGGTTTTTTGAGGAGGGTGTAGACTCAAACCGCTTACCATAAATAGATCACATTTTTAGGTAAAACACTGTTTGAGGTTTAGACAGCAAATGAAGTAAATATCGACATAACGTTTAATATAGTTATTGATAAATTATTTGTCCCTGTCATATTCCCATATTATGACATAACTATTAACAAAGTGATTGCTAAAATCTTTTCCTGGCATATTCTTATACTATGACTTAACATATCATAGAGTGATTGGTAAAATCTTTCCTTGGCATATTCAAATACTATGACATAACTTTTAACAAAAGGACTTGTGAAATCTTTACCTTGCATATTTCAATACCATGACATAACGTTTTATACAGTGAATGTTAAATCATTTCCCTGTCATATACCCATACTTTGAAATAACTTCAAGTTGAGCTATTTGTAAATTATTTCCCTGTCATATTCCCATACTTAGAAATAACTTTTAACTGAGTTATTTGTAAAATCTTTCCCTGTTATATTCCTTTACTAAAAAACTTTTGATAGAGTGGTTTGTAAACTCTTTCCCTGTAATAATCCTCTATTATTACATTATTTTTTATATAGTTAAATAATTCCCTCTCATATTATCACACTATAACATATCTTTTAATACAGTTATTTGCAAAACCTTTCCCTGACATATTCCTATATAATGACATAACTTTTAAAAGATTTGATTGGTACAATCTTTCCTGACATATTCCTATATAATGACATAACTTTTAAAAGATTTGATTGGTACAATCTTTCCCTGGCATATTCTCATAATATGACATAACTTTTAAAGGATTTGATTGGTACAACCTTTCCCTTGCATATTCCCATATTATAACATAACTTTAAAAAGATTTGATTGGTACAATCCTTCCCTGGCATATTCCCATATAATGACATAACTCTTAAAAGATTTCATTGGTACAATCTTTCCCTGGCATATTCCAATATTATGACATAACTTTTAAAAGATTTGATTGGTACAATCTTTCCCTGGCATATTCTCATATTATGACATAACTTTTAAAAGATCTAATTGGTACAATCTTTCCGTGGCAAATTGGTACAATCTTTCCTGGCATATTCCCATATAATGACATAACTTCTAAAAGATTTGATTGGTACAATCTTTCCCTGGCATATTGCCATATAATGACATAACTCTTCAAAGATTTGATTGGTACAATCTTTCCCTGGCATTGCCCCATATAATGACATAGCTTTTAAAAGATTTGATTGGTACAACTTTTCCCTGGCATATTCACATATTATAATATTACTTTAAAAAGATTTGATTGGTACAATCTTTTCCGGGCATATTCAAATATAATGACATAACTTTTAAAAGATTTGATTGGTACAATCTTTCCCGGGCATATTCCCATATTATGACATAACTTTTAATTGAGTGATTTGTTAAAAATGTCCCTGTCATATTCCAATTTTATGACATAACGAGTTATAAAGTGATTGGTAAAGGTTTTTCCTGTCGTATACCCATACTACGACAAAATTATCATATTGCCATACTATGACACAATTCAAATCTCTCTCTCTTTTTTCTATACACTCAGATAATTTTTAATAGATTGATTTGTAAAACGAGTTTCCTGTCGAATGCCTATACTTCGACTTTAATTTTGATTGAGTCATTGATGAAACCTCTCCCTGTCGTATTCCCATGCTAAGTATTAATAGAGTTGTCAAATCTTCCCCTTTCCAATTTCCATATGATGACATAACCTTACAACTTTCCCCTTTCCAATTTCCATATGATGACCCATAACCTTTAATAATAATACAGTGAGTGGTAACACAATTCCCTGTCTTATTCCCATAATATGACATACTTTTTAATTCCAATTTGACGCATCTGCTTTGGTCGAAACTTCAAAAACTCATGTGATACACGGTGAGCAGTTTATCTTTTTGTCAAAATGGTTTCTACATTGAAATAACCGAATCATATTATTTAAAAAATATCGACTGTTGTTTCTTTTTATACATTTCAGTCATGAATTCAAATGTTGGAAAAGGCTTCATAAAACAGAAAACATTTCCTACATTTCAAACAATATTTTTGAAAATGTAAGAAGCAGATCTCTGCTCTACTGTATTTATTTTGAAATCTCTTTACAAAGTTGATTAACGAATTCCTCAGTATCTCCTTCGTTAAAAAGTATGACCGTCTCTTTTTGTAAATACGCCTTTACATCCGGCAGTAAATCGGCCGATTCTACATCTTCAACTAGCACAGGAACTAGCACTTTACGGTTCGTGTACATACCATCATAGGCCGCCATGTTGAATTCGAAAATGTTCCAGAATTCCTTGCAATAGTCACGTGAGAGGAATACGACTACTTTGTTACTCTTTTGGATTATAGACGATATTTCAGAGTTGAGCGACTTCCCAACGGATAGATCTTCTCGTATCCTTGCTCTGAACCCATGGTGTCCCAGGGCACCAATCAGTTTGACTGATACAGTTTCGTACAATCGGGTACCATCCTTCAGCACATGGTCTTCGTCAAAGGAAATGTAAACACCGTGCTTTTCCGCATTTTGACCTTCAACGACCATGTATGGATTGACTCGTTTAAGACTTGCATAGTACAGATAACGCAATTTCCATCGTTGATGGTATAGGGCGGTGGCGAGACTCAGAAACGTGATGGAACACAGGAAAAACGAGATGCACACTGTTAAAATTAACCACGTGACACAATCCAGGACCAGCTGACCTTGAACATGTTGAAGGTCACCGAGTGTAATTATGGAGGAGTTTTGCGTCCAGCAGGTTATGTTTGTACGACCTCGAATGCGGATTTTGGTGGCAATGAGCCATTTCGTAAATGATTGGTGTTGGCAGTCACAGCTAAGCTTGTTGTTGGATAGCAACAAAACGAAATAAGACGACTCGACGATTCTATCCAAATCATCCATAACGAAGGTTGGTAGATACTTGATACTGTTGTTTGAAACGTCAAACAGTTTGAGGGTTTGAAGGAAAGCATCAATTTTAAACTGAAGTGTATCGAGTGCATTGTTTCTGAGTTTCAATACTCGCAGATTTTTTAAGCCAGAGAATAAGAGCATTGGAAGCCGTTTTATCATGGTTGACGACAAATCGAGTACAGTCAACTTGGCCAAATTCTGAAACAACACAGCTGAGTCGTCGTCAGTGAACATACTTCCAAACGGATTATCACTTAGATTAAGCTCGTCTAGCATTGGCATGTCGGAAAATGCGTCATAGCCTATGTAATTTATTCTGTTACCTGAGAAGTTGAGATGCTTTAGTTGGTGAAGTCCGGCAATTTTACCACATATCCGCGACAGAAAGCATTTGGATGCATCAAGTACCTCTAACGAATTGTTAACAGAGAAGGTTAATGGTGGAATGTCGTACGCAATGTTGAGATAAGAACCATTTATCACCTTGAGTCTGTCAGGTAAGCGTAGTGTATCAATAAGCGGTGGATCACAACCATTGCCTAATTGACCTTTCCATATATCAAACTTCCCCACTGTTACCAGGTCGCTCGTTCCGTCGTCATCGACAAAACGACTTTGGGAGCTAATATCCAAATATTCTAGGTTTGGCAGCCATGCAAGGAACAACAAGAACGCCGCGTTATTGAGGTCGTTCTGATTCAAAATGAGGCGCTGTAGACTCCTTGGAAGGGCTCGGGCGATCACATCTGGCTCTATGACTTGAAGACCGCAGTGATGCATGTCTAATGATGTAAGGTTAGTCGTAAACAAGGGACCAAGGTCGGTCTCTCTTATCACGTGGTTGTCGAGATGAAGGTTAACGCAATTTTTATTCAAAAGAAGAACCTCAATTGGTGTCAAATCTAACCCCGTTGTTACATTCCTCCAGCCCCCGTGACAAAGTTCATAGTTCTCAGATAGGTATAAACATCTAAGGTGCCTTAACATTGAAAATGCACCTGGCTCAACGGCCTTGATGCCGCAATCGCTAAGCTGAACAGATTCCAAAGGCGCTTGATCTAAACCCAGAAATGTTTGATTGGTGATCTCATTCATGTCACAACGGCCCTCGGTTACGCCGAAGCCGACATGCCTTAATTGCTTCAACTTGCGAAACGATTCAGCAAACCTCATCCCGTGGTATCCATCAATGGATAACACTTGAAGGTTTACGAGCGTCGTTATTTCCGCCTCCAGGGGCCTACAATCCTCCCTAGTTTTACAGTTGTTATAGGTGTGAAGGGTACTTAGTCGTTGGAGAGGTTTAAACACGT